>LQNS02278097.1:15171198-15195576 GCA_001587735.2 Parhyale hawaiensis
TTGTCGTTCTTGCCATACGTTATTTTTTAATATCGACTACAATTAATCTAACAAATTTAGCATCACTTCTACTAACGTAATAGAACTAGTCTTGGCTTTAAGGTCATCCAGCTGTCGTGATTCACCGTTGACTCGCACGATTTCACTAATCGTGCCAGAAGAAAATGGTCAGCTGGGCAGAGGCGCAGAGAAAACTATGACTTTTCCGTCATCGTCTAATCCATGGGAATGGCCCTCTTGGTTCGTGCATTGTCCCGTATAAAATCTACCGTGTTTTTTTCTGACTCTTGTAAAATTGGAAATGCCAAAAGAGGGACTTAAAAAATGTTTTGAATTACGAACTGCCATTCATTAAGACCGTCAAAACACTGGAGTCGAAACGCCATAAACCTTTGCCTACCCTTACCCTTACCTTACTACGAGCAGGGGTGCGGCTTGCCCAATAGTATACTGACCAAAAACAGTGTTTACAATGGGAGTAGCTACAGCGGCTTTTCCACTGTAACAAATAAGTCCTAAAGGCACAGATTCGAATATCCCTCCAAATATTCGAGTGCGTTTGAACTAGTGGCGACGCATACTTTAACAAACCTTTGTTCCCAGAGTGTGAAACGATTCAGTGTTCCTACTCTCGTGTGCAGCGAGCTTTACATAGTCATAATATGACTGAGCACTTCACTTGCTTTTTTCTCAGTAGCCAGGTAGTCTCTCTCTCATAATCACACTATTCATATGTACGAGACTCTGCACCAGTATTTGGACTATACTAGATAACATTTTTCTCGAAATTTCAGGTGGCGGTACTGGCCATCACACTACGCTAGTGAAAGAATTGCGTATGCATAGGAAAAAAAAGAGGCAAAAAAAAAAAAGAGGCACTGCACAGTGACTAGCCAGTCCAATGAATAGCGGATGCAGGTAGCAGCGCCCGTTAGTGAGAAGGTCGTGGAAGTAATTATGGCGCCTATGATAATCGTCTCTTCATTAGTGCTAGCGACGAATGAATTGTAAAGTACAATCGATCGACTACCGTCGCGTGACTCGCCGCAACTTGTCATAGTCGCCGAAAAAGATATATTCTTATGCGAAATAATTCGCATCTTGAATTCTATCAAGAAAATCACAACAAAAATAAGAAAGCTGTATTTGGATTTGGATCAATAGTTAAGGTAGGAGCATGATAACACGTCAGCCCCTTGATATTTAATGATCCTATAGGCGCCATCGATTAATTGACACGGCCAAGCCCAGTTAATGCCGGACGCCAAGTTAGTTTTTTGAATTCAGTTAATCCTCTGAATATTTTGTTGTATCCTTTCAAATAAAGCCGTGGACCTGAAAAAAGATTTTCTGAAATGTTAGCTATCGAGTCGAGTCAGTCGGCTTAAAAAGTGTCACTCGTGGAGAATCTGTTTCATTTGGATATTCGGTTTCAGCAGTGGTGGAAGACTGTAGCAAAAATCAATTTGAAATCATAGATTATAAGGGTCATTCCAAAAGTAATACCTCAAAAAGTTGAAAGGCTACGAAGAGGGTGGGTGAACAGAAAGAGCAGTCGGCAAGACGCGGCACCATAAAAACGAGCGATCTTCTACTTTTTTCCTATGTTATTATCGAAGAGCTAATCCATGGAAAAAATGCGGCCCTAGCTTCATTCATCGAAAATTACTTGGTTGAATTTGCTCCTTACCGCGAGTGATGTCTTTACGCCACCAAGGCGTTCTAGTTTGTCTATATAGTCATTACCATTTTCAGTGCCCCTTTGCCAGCGATGAACGAGAGCCTTTATGCTTCCGTTGTAAATGAGTGTCTGCCTAGGCGGTCCATTTTTTTCGCGGATGCAGTTACGGCATTGTCGTGGAAAGGCTGCCCACGTTATGTGTCCTTCAGAAGTCCGAACAAGTGGAAGTTTATCGATGCCAGTCAGAGTTGACAGTCGGCGCTGTTTCCAAGAAATCCAGGATGACGCGCACTTTGTTTTTCGAGGTGGGGCTGCGCATGGGAGTCCGGAGCGCACTTTGTCACTCACATCTTTGACATCACTCTGGCACAGACGAACCCATCTCCTAACTGTGCTGACATCAACTGCATCCACTTCGCCAAAGTTCACTAGGCGCCGGTGAATGTTGATAGTTTAAGTTTTTTTCCTGCGTGGAGAAATTTAATGACGCACCTCGGCTGCTGACGCTCGTCCATGTCGGGGATTGCTTTCTCAGAGTGTCATGCCATCAATATCGACAACTGAGAGATGAAACCTTTATATCATGAGTGCATATGGTTCAAATTATTCAGTCAACATAACAATGCAATTTACAATCCCCTCGGTTCCCTTCGGTGGGAATGAAAACCTAAGAGGCATTACTTTTAGAACGACCCTCGTATATACGTATATACCCAATTATAACTTTTTGGAGGAGCGAGGGTGGCATCTAGTACGCACACAGTCGAGAAACGAAACGACGCAACGGAGACGCTACTGCTCTGCTCGGTCCCCATCCGCGTTTTTCGGCTGGCAACATCGACCTCTTACCGGGTCCGCCACGCTTGCCCGATCGAATGCCTCTGATATTCCGCGCCTAGGCAAATGTAACAGTATACTGCTATTTTGACTAAGGCGCGGAATATCCGTGGAACACGATCAGGCAAGAGCGCAGACCGCGCCTGAGCACGGAAGACTTCTCCTCAGAACGAGGTTGACGTTATAAAAACGCGCATGGCGACCGAGCAGCGCGGTAGCGTCTCAGATGCGCCGCATCGTTACTCCACTGTGTGCGTACCAAATGCCACCGTAGCTACTCCGAAAAAATTTAATTGGGTATTTTTCTTTAAAGCAAGGCTTTCAGTAGCCGTCACAATTGTTCTCATACACGGGTGATAAATAACGGAGGCTCTCTTTCCAGGGTTAAAAATAAGTGGAGTATTAAATTGGGTAGGTTTGGCAAAAGCAGGGTAGCGAAAAGTACGTGGCGAAGGGGCATTACAAGCAGGCATTCAACGACAATAAATATAGTTAGTTTCGATTACTGCGAGTTATTGGCTTTTGTTAATGGAACATACGCATACGTGCAGCTTGAGGGTATGACATTTGGTACAATAGTTATCGGAAGAATAATTAATTACTCAATGGCTAACTTTATTCATCACTTAATATGACCCCTGAGCGGGTTGTGACTACGTTCATCTGGGTTTTCCTGTAAATAACTAATACTAAAAACAATTGTGTAGGTCGTGTCGGAGGCGGTAGGGCTCTACATGCAGGAACCTAACTTGATGTCGATAGGGCGCTAGCCTGAAAACCTTAGAAAGCAAGCCAAACAGCTAATTCTAATGCTTTTTCATTAATATATAATTGAGGAGTTCTTCCTATTAACGGAGATAAACCGGGACCCAAGTCACCAAGTAGGAAACAAAAAAGCAAGCTATTCGTAGATCAATATTTTTAACTGGAAACACCACCTTCTAATAGTCAGCCTGTACTCTCCAACTTTTTTTCTGCAAGCTGGCAAATCTTTGCTAGCTGATACGATACCAAACAGCCTTGAGCCAAACGTTGCGTGTGCTAACCTGTTAATCGAGTAGGCTATGTGACCAGGATCGCCAGTATACCTCCAAAATAAGAAAACCTAGCAGTTTCTTGGCATGCGCTATGATGCGCACAAAGAACACAATAGACTGTTATACACATCTATAAATTACTGAGAGTCATTAAATACTAACACTTACTTGTAGCAAGCAACGGTAAAGAAGGGCACGTCTTTACAATCCGTAGCTGTGGTGCAGAGGGTGTAGGAAGCAGACTTCTCAAGGCCCGTGATCCTCACCACCACGGGCTCGTCCAGCAGACATGATGATGGCGTTACGGTCACACTCGGTCCACTCTGCAATGTACGGATGGAGCAAGTAGCCAAACTCTGGTGACTGGTGGAGCAAATGGGGCTTTGGTCATTAAAGTTCTTCACTATTAAAGCATGTGCTCATTCCCGCTCTTGGTTGTTGTTGTTACGTAGGGGGCGGCTCCGCAGGGGGTCGGGCGCGTGGCGCTCGTGGTCGTTGTAATAGGCGAAGCCACTGTACTCCCGACGTGCGGCAAATACAAGAGGATAATAGGCTACGTATCTGATTGAAACATGCCTCTACAATATATTAAGGAGCTTCAAGATTAAAAAGCGTAAAGACATGAAAAAAAAAAAGGCTTCTCGTACCCTACTGCGTCCAACTGCGGTGGATCATTGCCTTGAGGACAATTTCTTTACTACCATTGCTGCTGAAACCTAAAGAAAAACAGCGATTGAATCAAGTGACTTTGTAGTTGGCAGTGAAAATACAATGGTTGCACAAGAATCGCTCAGTATAAATATCTATTATTATTATTATTATAGAACTGTGGTGAACCGTGATGCAGTTTATTCCAGCAGTTATCATTACTATATACTGCATCAGTGCGTCACGAACCGGTTGTGCAGCAGGTCAATAGCGTGCGAACGCCACACCTGACGCACCAAGATATCTCGCTCTAGAGCGCTTCACAAGTAATGCAATCTTAGTGGAGCTTATGCAGATCGGAGGGATCTTCAAAGCAAAGTGTCCTAATTAAGCTTCTCCAAAAACAAAAAATGTGGATTGAAAATCTCCGTACAAGTGGCATTACTGCAAGCTGCCACTTGGAAGCAGTTAAATAGGAGCTGGCTGTGGGATTTGGTCATGGCTAACTGAAAGTCTTTCACTTTACCATGACCATGCGCAGAAGAGAGCACAAAGCATGACCATGCGCAGAAGAGAGCACAAAGCATGACCATGCGCAGAAGAGAGCACAAAGCATGACCATACACAGAAGAGAACACAATGAAAAGCCAAAAACCTCGTAGAATAGTGTGCGGTTAGAGACAGATTTTAGTGATAATGCCCTGGCATACTTCGGTATGTACCGTAAATTAAGACTATGCGATATCATGCAGGGAAGTACAAAACTTAGACTAGCGAACCTAAGTTGAAAGACAGTAAAACGCTTAATTATTAAACCTTTATTACAAATCAGATGCTGAACCCAAATGCTTGAAAATTGACATAATGCTAGATACATACAGTATTTTGTATGTAGCGTGATATAAAATTTCGGAACGTTAGAAAACACAAACAGAAATAGAATTAAAATATTACATTTTCCTCGGTCCAAAAGTTAAGGGACACCATCAGAAAATATTGAAATGTAAATAAATTTCACCTAAATAACATAACAATTTTCAAAAGTATTAATAAGTAGTAAACATTTCATTGTTCTATATAACCTCATTGCATCGTTTGCTGCAGCAACTTATTTATGTACAATACTGCGGGGTTAGCTTGGTTCACTCATCTTTCAAAAATTCTCATAATGTATGCTGATTTCTAGGATTTCTGACATGAGCGCGTACCCCAATGATACACACTCTTTCGATTGGACTAGGATCAGGCATTTGCATGGCGTGGCGTATGCATAACTGCTATCCGTTCACAAATGGAACAGTTGCAGTTCTTAAAGATTGGAAGGTGGGAGTGCATGCTGGCGAAGTAGCTCTTTATACGTACACTGCCGCTCATACTCAACCATGCGTTTTTTTCAGCTGCAAACATTGGTCGACGTTTCGTAGGCACCATGATGAAGTTCGATTTGCACCAATAATGCAGAAGCTACAACTATTCAATTTATCTGGAATTCATTTCAAGTGGGAAGTCTCTTAAATGCTTCAAAGTGTCACAATATGAACATCAGTATGGGCTACTCTAGCATTTCTGAAGATGTCCCTTAACTTTTGTACCGAGAAAAAATGTAACATTTTCATTCTATTTCCGTTTATTTCGTAACGATGCTTTATGATGTTCCGAAATTTTATCAAGATACACACATAATAATGTATATACATAGAATGATGTCAATTTGAAGTCTTTTTGTTCACTATTTTATTTGCAATAAAAGTTTAATAATTAAGTGTTTTATTGGTCCTTTACTGATGCTCGCTAGCGTATGTTATCCCCAGAACTCTGCGATAATCTAAAATACAATAATTCAATATATACAATTACTAATAGACGTTCCATTTGAATAACGCCTGAAGTGAAGGATCTTAGAGAATTTCCACTGACACGAAGCCATTTCCGGGATTATAGTGTGGCGTACACATACTCTAGGTAACAGTAACAAAGTATGTAAGGCCGACTATATTCCGTGCCACACTATTAATGAGATTCAAAGATTGAATGTTTTCAATTATGTGAGAAACTATGAGATAATTCTTCGTGAAATTTTTCAACAGTTGTTGGCAACACTGACCTGCGCATACGGTTAAAAAATTGCCGAAGTCTACGCAACGTAAACAACTTGACGACATAAGTTGGTCAAATCACACTGTTTCTTCTGGCTCCAATTGGAGATTACTATGGGTCGTAAATGTGGTTTATCCGATTCTGAGAAGAGTGCTATAACTACTGAATTGGGTGAAGATAAAACTACGCTAGAAATAGCTAAATGATAGGAAGATATCAAACTGTGAAGAACAATGTCAGTGATGCTTCAAAGGTTCGCATTAGGTTTGATAGAGGTCAATCAAGAATCTTTTCTACTGTATGATGCAAATTAAACGTAAAGCTGCTAAGAATCCTGGACTACGCAGCAAATAACTTTTTGACCGTGCCGGATTGGAAAATGCGTCGAAAACCATCCACTGTCGTACTCATATAGAAAGGTTTAAAAGTCAGTAAACCCTGTAATCAAGCCGCCATCGAAACAAAGCCATGTTCAAAATCGACTGAATTGGGCAGAAGATAACATGAAGGTCGAATTCTTTATAGTTTTATTCGCCGATGAATTTCGTGTTACCCTTGATGTCCCGGATGGTTGGAGCGAAGGATGGGTCGTAAATGGTCGACCTCGCTATCAGCGTTTCAGGCGCCAACAAGGGGGTGGTGGGATTATGGTATGGGCTATCATCGAAGGCATATGAGTTAGTCCTTGGAAAGTAACAGAAGGCGTTAAAATGACAGCTAATGCATAGATAAGCTTTTGATGGAGCATCTTGCGCCAGGGCTAAAGAAACAGAGGGTAACATTTAGAAGAAGCTTCTTTTTCATGCAAGGCGATGCTCCCTCGCATGCTACTGATAAAACAACTGAGTATCTACAACAACTGGGGTTCTCTGGGATTCAAAAGATGTAGTGGCCGGCAAATTCTCTATAGACTTGAACCCGGTAGAGAACCTTTGAGGCATCATCAAGCAACGACTTAGTACAAACGGACATCAAATTCACGAGCAAAAATGAATTGTGGGATGCGTTCCTACAGATATCACAGGAAGTAACAGCCGATAACATCATAAAGTTTACTCATTTCATGGACCAACGACTAATTCAAGTTATTGCAAAGGGTGGAAAACATAACCCATATTAATGTCAATTACATATAAATTTCAATTGCTAATTTCGTGTTAATATGACGTTATCCCATTTATTTGATTATGTGTAATGTTCAGTGTACAGAACAAGAACTACAGTACAAAATTGCTCGATTTTTCATTGACCTTGTTAATAATTTGGGACGTAAAAAAATAGCTAATATGAAAACGTTATAATTATTTATTTACGACTTACTGTCTTTGTCTGAAATTTACAGTTTTTACTTGCTAGTTATAGCCTACTAATTTTTCCTAATAATTTCAGAAAGATTGGTTGGCAAGTTTAGTGAATAATAGTGAATCTCGTTCATTGTGGCACGGAGTGTAATAAGCAATTGAATTAAAAGATATGTAAACTGTAGAAACTGGAAAAGATACCATTGTGCTAAGATGCCGCTCTTCCTTTCAGCGAAGATAGTCACTTGGCGCCTTCGGACCTGCATGAAATCAGTAATGCAGGCCATTAGAAAATTGACATTTCATTTTTCTTGCAGTCAAAAAACATGAGCCTGAGTTTCTGAACAGCTAATTATATAATGTGCATTCAGAGAGCGCATACCTCCGCCAAGCGAATCAACAGTAACGAAAAATTCAAATTAGCTCTGAAACCATGATTTTCTTCGTCTCAACTCCAAAATCCAATCATTTGTGCCTTTTGATAGTAATAACAGTTTATGCAGTTTTATTTTTTTAAGTTCCGTTCATAACTTTTTGAGATTTACTGCTAACAAAAATTTGGGCAAAGATGAGTCAAACATACAAACAAACCAACCCATCTGCACCAAAATTTAATCATTTGTGTCTTTTAGCAATAAAAATCAATTCTATAAATTTCAATTAGATCCATCCATTATTTTTTCAGTTATTGTGCTACCAAACACAAAAGTAAAAACAGTGTCAAGCTAACGTACAAACGGATCATTAGAAAAATTTGGTCATTTACTCTTAGTTATATACCTAACAACTCATGTAAATTTCATAAAAATCCGTCCATAACTATTTGAGTTCTTTTGATGACAGACAGGATAACAAGCAGACAGACCCGACGGAAACATAACTTCCTAGGCGGAGGTAAAAAATTTATTATACGATTACAAGGCTGTCAGTCACCCTTTTCTTGATGAGCTTTCTGTACATCGCATTAAAACTGCCTTGCACTTAGGGGTAATCTTAGGTCAAGTTCATGCGTCATTCCTATCAACGCGTTCAATCATTAACTGGTCCGAATGTATTCTAGCGTTGTTGTTAGCACAACTTTGTTTGCTCTACCAATAGTTAGTAAATTGTTAGCCGTCAAACACAACTTTGTATGCTCTACCAATAGTTAGCAAAATGTTAGCCGTCAAAAGTTTCCTCAGTACGTGTCAGTAGTCACTACGTAAGTCACGGATATCTCTTCAGATTTGGAGTGAACTAAAACTGAAAAACCTATGCACTTCTGCAATTTTTTGGGCCCGGCAACACATTCTGACAAGTTGATGAGCGAACGCCTTCAAGTGAAGGACGTGTGAAGTTGTGAACTCAGCCTCACACCCGTATACAGTGGTGCCAACAGGTTAGGAGGGAAGGTGAGGCAAGAGTGCTACGATCTCCTTGGATACATATGGCGCGAAAGCCTAGCGCGTAACCAGTTTTGTTTATGCGCTACTATAGGCGTGTTCGATTAGGACGTAAGCTCAATGTACTTAGCTTAAGCAACCCGAGCGGAAAGCCAAATCAGACTGTTCTTTTCGCCTCTTGAACTTTGAGTTTAAAGTTTTAAGCGTAACCGGCTTTGGCCGACAACTCAGTGCTGCTCGATCCGGAGGTAGATTGACAATCTTAAGCATGATGCACTTGACTTTTCCCTTATGTAAACAACAATGGTGGCATAGAAACAAACTATTTTCCTTTGGGTGAATTAATTAATAATAAAACAAGGGGGAAAATTTTCGCAATTTTTACCACCATAACAATGATTTTTTTTTAATTACTTCATTTTCTTCGATTTCGATAACGATAGAAGAAAACTTATTTTAAGGTTAACTTAAGTACGTATATCGCGCTGAAATTATAGCATTATACTAAGGATTGGTAAATTGATAAAAACATATCGGTCATTCGGACGGACCAGTGTAGTGATCTGTTTACATAGATCCTTCGTGTTATTATCACTGTCGTGTCCGATGTTTTGCAAACAACTTTTAAAAAATTAGATGGGTCAGTTACATAATTCTAACCAATCCTAGGGAATAACATGCTGAAGCTTGCGATTTACTTCCAAGTATGCTTAACTTTCATAATATTAGGAGCGTGGGACAGGTTTTACTGGTAACGTTATGGCTTAGGTTAACATTTTACGTCTTAACTTCTAAATGCCGTTCGATTGGGACACGCTCAAATCGGTCCGAAAACTCAAGTCAAGCGCTCTTAAATAGTCGACAGCGGTTTCCCAATCGAACACGCCTTATAGTTGCAACTGGACAACATGATATATATGCTACACCTAGTTCGGCACCGCGTACTGAGATACGAGTTATTTTATACGTTAAGGAGACATGGCCATGAGACAAGATGACCAAATAAGTCATATCTAGTGAGAATTTATGATAATTGCCTCCTGAGAGCGATAAGGTGAAGGAGACCTACTCTTGTACCTCCTCAGTGACAGTTTTGAAAGGCCCAAAATGATATGAATGAGACGATATATTGGAAGCACTAAGGGAAATTTTTTGTTAAGGCTCCGAAACGTTCAGTGGTATAAATAGCATGCTTTAAGGACTGGTAAATATATCGAAATGACGAGATACGTAATTTATGAAGCTGTTACATAATACACTATCGGTGTAGGTGCATTATTAAGATCACAATGAACCATTCCAATGTTGTATTGTTGAGCAGAGCCCTAGTTTTGCAAATGTACGATCTCGTGAGCCTATTCATGCATAAATCTAATAACAGGCAAAACAACTATTCTACCAGTAGCCGCTGCGACAGTGTTTCCTGCTGATCATAAATTCATAACAAGGGAGCATGCACACTGCTTTGAGAAACCGCAAGTGCACCAAGTGCAGTTGTGTGCGAGGTGCACTCGTTATAGATTAACCCTATAAGGACTAGCGCCCTCCCTTTTCGAATGGCGTTTCAAACAATACTATTCCTACGAGAAGCCGGTCTTGCAGTTGACCATTAGTTATAGAGTTAAGTGAAGAAAGAGAACAGGGCCTGGTAGATTTCTACCATCAGTTTGTTAGAAGGCTGTACGCAACGCTGGAGCCTCCTTATATATGAATGCGAAGGAAGAAAGAATATAACGAGCCAACCGAGGGAGCCCATGCAGGGAGGAAGCACAGTGAATGCGAACAGCAAGTCAAGAAAAAAAAAATAAATATGAACAAGATGTATTCATTTGGGCATATCTCGAAGATGATCATATAGTTCTATATGCTAGGTTGTCAGACATAGGCTATGTGGATTAAAATATTTACACATCATTCAGTAAATCAAAGTTTCACTTATAGATAAACATGTGATGCCCATATAAATATCAGTCGGAAATACATCGTTTATGTAACTTTTTTTGTTTAAAGCCAGCAAAGATTTGCCGATCGTAATTAATTCAATATAACCAAACCTATCCTTATCTAACGTATCCAACCCTTACCTACTCTACTCTAACGCAAAGCTAAACTTAACCGTACTCTAAGTAAGCCAAGCCATGCTTTCAAGCGTCTACCGATATGGCTATGCGAACTTCACTCGTACTTTGTTTCATCGATTACGAAAGAAGGATACGGAAAAAATTATATCTCTGTAAAGATCAATATTAGAGTTGAATAGACGGATATGACCATACTCGTCTCTTAACCCGTTAACAGACAGTTGCGAGTGAGTCGGACTTTGACTGGCGAACGAGTTTATTGCTGAATATTTTAAAAATATGATGTTCATTTTAAACTCATTTACGTCTTTTCTTTTTAAAATTTGAATGCTGGTTATTTAGTTATTAGGGGGTTAATAATTGTCTCCACCTACAACTAGTAAGATCCGAGGCCATTACGAACAAAACGGGAGATCGACATAAGTTGACGCAAGCCATTGCCAATTTAATAAGTGATATTTAGAACCGTGAGTCCCTTAAATATCTTCGGAGGAAGTCCAGGTAACGTTTCACACATCACTGTACATAGTTAGATAACTGATAAATGATAGTTATTACTTAATTAATTGCTACATATTACTCATATGAGTTTTAAAATTCGAATCTAGGATAAGATACTCGAGATCATTCTGTTTTCCAAGCAGATCTACCTCTTGGCTAATTTATGGTATTTTTATTGATGTTTACATGCGCTGGTTACTCTCGACTGGTCCTTCTTTCTAGGAATTCCCTAAATGGAATGATAAACTAATTCACGAAATTGTAAATATTTTTCAGAATGAGTTTAAGTAACAAGGAAATAAAAATTTAAAAAATATTCCTGATTGCCACCTAGTTTTCATATAGAAAGCATAGAATTTTGCGAACTGAACGGTTATCAAGGTACTTTCGGCATGTTCGATTGGGCGCAAAAATTAAGCCTTCGAGGCTTGACGTATTCGAAACTTCAGGCAGGCGCACTTGCTTCGACCTGCTGAGTCGAGTTTCAGGCATTGACCTTCAATCGATTACTCACGAGACTTCCAGAAATTCAATGTTGCTCTGTAAAATGGAGTTTTGAGCAGACTCAACCCAATCGTGTTGCTTCTAACACTTGCAACACGATTCAAAGTGACAAAGTCGAAGCTTCCGGATAAGGTTTCGGACAAGTCGAACCTGAATGGCTTAAATTCGGCCTAATCAAACGTGCTCTCAATCTAATTTAAAATTATCGCTGCATTGTGCGCAAGCCAATATGGACGTTTTCGTGCTACAGATGGGAGGCCTTATGAATTGCGTCCTCAATGAAATGTTTTTTATGTTCTTAACGGTTGTATCAGCGACGGAGTATTAAAGCAATGTGTAACTCCCATTGCATTTAACTATATCACTAACACAGATAAGAACTTACGTAGATGCGATTGAGGCTGTAGTCTGTACTACAAAGAAACTCAAAAATAAACACCCGAAGGAGCGCTGTTGTGCACACACCAATCCTGTGCCCGACTGAGCAGAGGTGCGCCTCGAGTGAAGCATGCGGTTAGAAATGAATCGTGATAGGCAAGCTGCTGTTGAGGAGATCGATAAGATATGCCAGCTCTGTTGTGAAGGGTTGCAAAGTAGAGGCTTCCTTGTGAGTCAGAAACTATGTACTTAGGAAAGTTATTTTGTTGCTTTAATCGTAGATTCATTGGGACTTTAAAAGCTAAGACGATAGTTAAAAATATATTTGTACGTTGTTGTACTAGCGAAGGAGAAACATAGCGGCACCGTCTAGTTGGGTACATATGCAATTTTTTGCTGAAAGTAGTAGCATAGGGTGTCTCTTTTAGGAATTTTACGAGTGCCACCTTGGCACCTTTGGGTAATTTGTTTTATTGACGTCATAAGCCACGTCCACCTTTTCCCACACATCTTCATTATGACTTATCTAGTTTTTGGAATAAACCTATCATGTTTGGTATCAAATGAAAGCTTGTGGCAATTAGAATCTAAATATAAAGGTTAAAACAGATAAAATACAAGTAGGTGTCACCCATAGGTCATTTAAGGGGACCGAACCGGTCGTGGAAAAAACTTTTATTTGGGAGCAATCTTATCCAAACTTTAACAAAAGGTGTAGAAAACAAAATTTTAATAAAATGTTCTGAATCAATCCCCTCCCACAACTTTGATGCTAGAGAGCTGCGGTTTGTTTCATTGTATTCGCAATTCACGTCTCTTTCAAACGGCGGAACAACATTTTAGAAAAAAAAATTCGTTTTAATTTTTTTATTTTTTATTTTTTTTCGATTTTTCCAAAAAAAAAACGAAAATATCTCAAAAACTAAACCAAAATTCATAAATTGGTAACTACCGAAGTAATGAATTTTGAAATACTAATCATTCACTTTCACAAAAACAGACTTGAAAACAAGATAACCTGAGCAATCTCCATTAGCATAATTAAGGAAGTCCAAGGACATCCTCGTTCCCTTGTGCATGGCATTAGTGCGGCCACACTTAGAATTTGCTGTTCAATTCTGGTCGCCACATCTGTGTATAAAGATATCGATAACATTGAAAGAGTCCAACGCAGCTACAGCAACGAAATTGATACCTCAGCTGTGAAACAAGCCGTATGAATATTGCCTAAAAGAACTGGAGCTGATGATTCTGATCTCTCTCGAGCAAAGATGACTCAGGGGGCAACTATAGAAATATTCAAGAATTTGAATGGTATCAACGACGTACCTACAACAAGACTCTTTGATAAAGACCTCAATGATAACTTGCGAAAAACAACGGTCAAAAACTCAAGCATAAAGCTCGAAGAATGACCTTAAGTCAGCAGATCTTTCCGTATATCATACTCAGCATTTGGAATAGACTCCCTTCCGATGTTGTTAGAGCAGAGTCAGTCAACGCGTTTAAAAATTGTCGACATACATTGGGAGAGACATCCTCCACAGCTAAGAATTCCTCCTCCAGGAGTCGCAAACTCTTCCGAGGCGGTAAAATTCGCTTTTAGGACCATCATGCATTTTCGATATTTTGAAGTCATATATTGGAAGATAAGACGTTTTTCACGAATGACGTTTGTGCCGCAAATGCATACTTTTTCGAGATTTTGAACTTTGAAGTTCCCATTACGATCCGCCATTACGGCCGTGTAGCGCGATCTCGCAACAGGTGTTTTTCCAACATGGCGGCGTAGCTCGTATTGCTTTACATTTTTGGTATATTTCTCATTGGATTTTAGCAGAACCAGGCCTGACCACCTAACCATATGAGTAAGAGCCACGTTGTTGCCGGAAAAAGTATAGCACAGAAAAAGAAACAAAGGGGAATTCAAAGTCAATTAGCTATCTCGAAAAGTAGGTAAGCACTTGCTACGGAAACGTCCTTCAAGTAAAAGTCTTAACATGGATCCTTCTGCCTATATATGTATTCAAAATATCGATTATGAATGAAGGTTCAACATTAAAATACCTTACCTTTTTATTTTCACTCGAAAGAATTACACCACGTATAATTAAGAATTTCACAGTAGCATATCATCGTTGTAAAATTGTTCGATACAGACGAAATATTCCAGGGAGCAACCGGCACAACCACCACCCATTGCAACAGGCAGTTTTTACTGTTCACGCCTTCATCACGGGTCGCGGCGTCACGCCAGGCGCTGGTCATCATTCTTTTTCTTCGTTTTTTCATCCCTACTATTCCTGCCGAAGTCATTCATGAAAAAATTTCTTACAAATTAGTCTTCCTACCTTCATAATACTTCAAAAATCAAAATATCATAAAATTATGAAGAAAAATCTGGTTCTGTTAATATACTTCTAAAAAAATATAAAAACCCTTGTACATTGACAGCGCGTCACGCCGCCATATTGTTCAACAAGCTTCCGCAATGTCGGACGCTAATAAAAATTTCAAAGCCAAATATTTTGAGAACTAAGCATTTGCGGCTAAAACGTCATTCATGAAAAATGTCTTAAAATACGTCCTTCTACCTATAGCTATATGCACTGAAAAATACCGACTGACGTCAACTATCAGTCATATCACAGACTCACTGAAATATATTTATATATATGTTGTGCGCGTTTGGAGGATTTGCGCGATCGATCGATCGCGCAAATTCACCAAACGCGCACATCATATATATAGTGCACGAGTACTGTGTACCTATATATATATATATATATATATAGGTCGTTATGTGTAATTTTTTGCATTAGGTGGAATTGTGTGTATGAAGGGCTTTTAAGTGTAATAGCCAACAGGCCAATGAATACGTACGTGTAAGGTTAGGTATAAGGCCAGGTCTGGTTCTGCTATCGTCCAATGAGCTTTTTCTCATAAGGTTGGGTAAAAGGCAAGGTCTGGTTCTGCAAAAAACGAAATATACGATTTAAAATTGACGCTAAGTAAGGCCAATCAAAGATTAACGCTAAGTAATGCCAATCAAAGATTGACGCTAAGTAAAAAAAACACTAATACCATAAAAAATTCTTAATTAAATATTAAAAACCTATAAAAACACTAAAGACCCACATAAATACAGTAAAAACACTTAGGAACGCTAGCAGAACCAGTCCCAGCCTAACCTAACCTTTCACACGGGTGAGTAGGGGTGGTCGGTCGGGGATACGGACAGTACTCGTGCACTATAACTTTTCGAGAATATTTCACAGGCAGCGCAGCTGCTCAATCAGACTTCACCCACATAGTGACACTGCGTGACTGGTAATAGGTTTTTTACTCACAGATACATTTGATACATTGCAAGTATTTGGCAGAATGGTACTGTAACACTGTAGTATAATGCATGTGCGTAGCCACTGAAAAATAAAATTTTGGGGCAACACTGGGCAAAAGCTAATACAATTGCATGACGTATTCTTTAAAACGCTTTTTTAAGACAGTATCAAAAAATGGGATCTAATAAATACTTAGGATGTTTATTGAGAAGCGTTGCAATTTGAAATACTGTAGTGCGTTTCTCAACGTCATAACGCACAGTTGGCAGAATGAGAACAGAACGTCTCATTTCGTAATTTTGTTGGGGAATAAGGGGACTGAAATACTTCAGAATGATTATAACACACAAATCGAAAAAATCTAAGTAAGGAATAGTTGTTAACATCCTGAAATTGCCGCATTTGTAAAGACGAGTACATTTCAATGCAACTCATTACAGTCTCATTGTTTTCGTTACGTCTAACACGTAGTATTCGCCTAGGCATATTATTCAATATTAGGCTACTTAAAGTTTGTGAATGTGACAACGAGGGGCTCCGCCCAAAACGATGATCATAAGTTCAATTAATTGATAGTATAGCAAAACAAAATGATCGCAATGTAAATAAAAATGAAAAAGTTTGATCTCATTGCCCTTTGAAAAAATAAAAGTGACGTTAGGTTGCTATTGCAACAGGTTCACAACACGCCACAGACTGTCTGTGCAGTACTGTCAACAGCGTAGCCGTGTTTTTTGTATCCCCAAGAATGCCAAATGTCACCAAAAAATTCCAAATCTCTTTCTTTCTGTTCTTGCCTAAATATGTAATTAAAGGCATATTTTCTAGTATGCATATAGTTATGCATATCAAAAACCTTTCCTATAAATTTATCGAATATGGCTACCTAGTCTATATTAATATAACTTGACAGAAACTTATTACTGAAGAAAACTTGTAAGACAGACATCCTCCTCTCACAGTCTTAGTGCATGCTTGGTTATATTGCAACGACGGGTGTGACTGTGGAAGCGGCAAGGCGATCCGCGCGCAGCGCGAAAATTTTTTTCACTGGTGATGTTGGGTTGCAATGAATTTTGACGTTAGTCGGTAAATTTGACGTTAGTCGGTACATTTGACGTCATTCGGTACATTCGACGTCAGTCGGTACATTTGACGTCATTCGGTACATTTGACGTCAGTCGGTACATTTGACGTCAGTCGGTACATTTTACAGCTAAGTTAGTCGATTACCGGAAAAGAATCGACTGCTCTTGTCAAAAATATACCGACTATATAGCCCGACCAGAAATTATTGGGGGGGGGGGGAAGTCTCCTGCACCCCCCCGGTCGCGACATCCCTGCCTCGGCTGGTTGCACCCTGTTCAGGTAGGCATCAAAGGTAAGCAAAATTAAAAATGGAAGGAAATACGCAAATTTACTGTCTTAGAACTAGAAGCGAAGCCTATATGACAAAGACAGCAGAGCGAACCTAGCTTATCTTTGCGCACATCCTTTATACAAGCGCAGTATCAGTCGACGGAATATACTCGAGGTTATAAACAGAGGGAACTTTTCAGAGTTTTAAACTTACGCAAATACGCAAAAATATACCGAGTAAATCACAGAAAACTAGGATATTGGTAATAAGCTCAGACAAAAAGTAACCGTTATCAGTTATATAAAGAGAACTGCAGCAATAACGTCAGGACAAATCTAAAGCGATAACATCTCACAAACGCAAAGTTCACAAAATAGTATTGGCCTGTCCAGCAATGAAGCCGACGGCGATTCTAGAGGCCATGGAAAATGAAAGACATGTAGGATGTCAGGGAAGACGCCAGAGTCACAAGAGGTCGGCAATCGAACAAGAATAGCGCAACAAATTAACATAAGCAAGTGACACTCTGATTACAATATTCCAAGTACATTCCAAGTACAATATTCCAAATACATTCCAAGTACAATATTCCAAGTACATTCCGAGTACAATATTCCAAGTACATAAATTGACAGAAATAGTTATTGAGGCTGATGCAACAACATGTAACACACCATGGCTAGCCTCTTCACTGACGAGAATAGCTTAATCTCACCAAAAAAAACGTCACCCCAGTCGTCTACAGCAATAATTATTGTCGATGCCGGTACAACTGGCAGCGATGCACATCAAGGATGGACTGTCACGTCCAGGAAGCAAAGAATTCAACGGGAGAACTCAATAGGACTAAAATAAAACTTAGCTGTGACCGCACGTAGAAAATTTACATCGCATCGACGAGTCGAAGTATTTGAGTGTGGGACCTCAGGCCTTCGTTTGTTGTTTTCTTGAACATATCACCGTATTCTTTAGATTTATTGCATTCCATCTCCCGCTCATAACTGGCCAGCTACTTGAGCTGCAAAATATCGTAAAATGTTGTCGCCAAGTACAGAATTAAAGTTCGAGCAATTGGCTAACTTTTACTGTGGTTTCTCTCGAGTCCAGAATGGGCTATAATGGTGCTTATATTTGTTGGTAAGGAATAAATATGTTCGTGAAGAGCACTGTGAACTGAAAATGAAGTGTAAATAAGGCTTCAATTAAGAAAAAGAAGTTAAATCAGGTGGCCAAAAGGGACCAAATTCGGTGCTAGTGCTGTGAACGTTTCTACCAGCATGCACTGCAATTTCCTATAGATAATTGCTAAATTAGTATATATTCTCTTAATTATTTATATGCTAAAGATGAATTTCGCAATTTTAAAATGATTTTTCTTGTTAAATTAGTTAAAATAATCCTAAGCTGCTCAGTCATAGATTTGTCGATGATGACGTCACTTTTTGGTGCTAATTTTTCGAGTCTTCCCGTTACACTCTTTGCTTCCTGGTCACGTCATACGACACCCTCCAGTTTTTCCACTGGATTAGCTGAGGCTGACAATTTTTCCGCTGCCACCCGCCTCAGAAGGAAAACACACTATGTACGATTTCGAAATTTTAGCATTAAATGTGTACATTTGCCAAGGCAACTTTAGACTCTATGTTGAAATAGGGCATCAAACCCACTGATAAGGTTACATCTGCAATATAAAGACGAGCGATTTAGAAACGCAAGTGATGCGAGGAATAAGTATAACCAGTATGCGGCATCATTGCCACAGGCAATATAAGTTGCAACAAATATCGGTAGATCTGAGCTGTTCAATGAGACAAAAATAAGTTCAACAGACCAGCAATCATCGAGGCTCCTAGTAAGTCAGGTCCCTAAAATGTTGCCTAAATGGACACCGGCGGGCCGCGGTCCACAAACAGCGAGGGCAAGAACTGCACCGCTACAAAGCACTTAACAATTAAGAGTCACGTGTGAAGTTTTGTGAATCTCTTCATACTTGGAGCAGCAAAAATTTATAATACTGTGCACCTACCTGTCATTTAAACGGGCACAGCAACGTATACAGACGGCAAAAAATACGGATTTAGAGCAAAGGAACTTGGTGTGAACTTGAAAGTAGGCTACAGGTTCTCTCTAAAAGTAATATCAGAAATGCTAGACTCACCTCGATAGGCTTGGTGGGATCGACGTAGCTGAACCTCGGAACTTATCAGTGGTCTTCACAGGAACAAAGAGCGCAAAGGGAGTCATGTGCAGTAGTCCCGTGAAGTGGACTCCGAGCGAAGGTGTTTTGGACAAGTAAATGACGCCATCGGCATTCGCCCTAAAAAGTATAAATTGAATAGTTGGTGTTGTCTTGGGGAGTTAGGAGGTGACCAGCCAAGGCTCAGTCGACCGTAAGCAGAGAGAGGAAGAATGCATTACCAAATGTTATACTTAACTGTTATTTTCAAATAGCAAGTACAAAAGGGCTATGAAAACGAGCGTAACGAGCGTAAACAACAAAGAAGAGCTTGATGTCACCACGTTTTCTTTTATACCCTCTATACTATATTTCATATTTAATAACTTTTCTGAAGTGTTCTCATATTTTTGATTTATCAATTTGATTTGTTGCAAATTTCATTACTAAAATTATTATATATTACATTGAATAGTTTAAGCCTTTGACTTCGCAGCAAAGATCATCGAACAGAAGAAGCAACAAAGGACATAAAGCATGGCGATGGAAATGTGGAACCCCTGCTCGAGGGTGTTCCCACACCAGATCATCAGGCATGAGAACAGCAAATTGGGAAACGGAGGAAGAACAGATGAAAGTAAGATCAGTAGGAGTAAGAAATCGAAAGAACGTAAACTGGGCACGAAAGATACACGTCATGAAGGCCTAACTAATAGCTAATGTAACCTACAGGGTCCCCCTGTGGGCGCTGCTCCCCATAATATAGGTTGTGCGAACCTAAACTATCCTTGCCCTATCGCTAATGACACATCCTTGCCTTTTGAGGGGCTGTCTCTGCAAAAAAAATCTGAAAAATGCGGAGCAAATACTCTTCATTCTCTGCACCAAAGTCTAATGCTTGCAGCAATACATGAACATATTCGTATAGTATTGGCGGATCTAGTTCAGTGTTTTTCGGGGGGGGGGGCATAAACTTCGGGATCTTCAGCGCCAAGTCAAGTCAAAGGAGCAGGAGACGACCAAATAACTGCGCTACAATAAGTTTATCTTATACTTCCTCTCGTATCCTATTTATATATTCAGTGTCACTGCTCTACGGAACACCTCTTAATAAGTGACAATTGAATCAACATGAACCTCCAGATACTTCCGGAGTGTTTCGAGGCCAAATGAAACTCCCAGAGCCTTTCTTTAGGAGAGGAGAGGGGGCATGGCCTTGGTGTCTCTTGCCCCCTCCCTCGCTTGTTCTCTTTCCCCTGACTAGTTGAGCATAGCACAAAAAGAGTACCGTGTAGCACCAGTAAACAAACCACCCATGGTTGATGGGACGAAACTTGTGCGTGCGTGACTGTCATGAAAGCGATATGTGCTGCACTGTGAGGCAGGCCCTGGCGTGCAGACCCGTCCAGTGGATGAACCTGTGCGACATTGACAGTGTCGTGAGAGCCTTGGTGCAAGTAGTAGTCAAGATCAGGTAAGGTCGGAATCCAGTGTCAATGGCCGAGAAATACGAGTGGCTTGAAATCGGTGTGATTGGAACTGGCCAAGTGCAGCGACCCATATAGCAATTACAGTAAAAGGCTTGATAAAATAAATTAGGAGTAGATCTAATTTTATTAACTTGCTTAGAGTTATTTTAAATTAAATCACAGATTTAAATTTAATTACATTTTTCTAATTTATAATTTATTATGAATTAAAATTCGTTTTTAAAGCTAAATTTTACTTCTTCTCAGTGGAAATTTAGACTCTTAAATTGACTTATAATGCCTTTAAGTTACAGTTGAAATGCTTGAGTCAAAATCACAGCTTTGTTTCCTTTGAGTATCGAGTTCAGCTGCTGACGGTGGCCTTGAAGGTTGTGACGCAAATTGTATTCATACAACGTGTTCATTATATAATAATTCTGTATTAATCCTATATAATCATATAAAGAGTTTTACCTGGAGTTCTTTTATATCTGATGATATTATTGATCGGGAGAACTGCCCGCCCCCTTAAAAATGTGGAATTTTGATTTAGAAAAGGTATGTAATGAAATTTAAAAAATGTAAGCAACTACTAGATGAAGATGACTGCATGACAGGTACGTATTCTACCTGAAAATTTTGACCTATGAATGTATGTAGCTACATATGTGCAAAAGGCACCGACCCGAACTCGTTACATATTATAATAAAATGCTCCCTCCGGTAACTGGGCCTCTTTGAAAACGGACATTTTCTTAACGCGTTACCGTGCATCACCCGCTAACAAAGTGAGAGAGGTGATAATGTTTTAATTGAAAATATAAGTATCTATATTTGTATATTATTTTCTTGAGATGGCATAAATGTAGATTTTGATTAGAAGCAGTTAGAGAAATTTTGATACCCACGACGAGCGTTGCGCTGTTTTAAATTTCTCTAACTGCTTCTAATCAAAATATATATTTGTATATATATATATATACGTATACATATATATATATGTCTGTCCCCCAATAAGTGGTCGAAGGAAGTGAGCAATGTTCATAATTTTTTGTAGGGACTTTGGTGGATTGACCTAGATGTCACCCATGCCAAAAAACTAGACCTAACTGGCCATTAAAAATCACGGCGTTGAATTTTTCTCCACCGCGGCAGATCGTCTCGCGCCACCAGGCCTTCCATTTTCCCTATGTTATTATTAAGAGCGCAGGTGAGCCCAGCGCCAGTCTTGTTTTCCTATGTTATTATGGAAGAGGTAATCTCTGGGAAGGACTAAGGCTGTGCCCTATAGCCTCGTTCATCAAAAATGACCGTTGAATTTGCCCCTACCGCGGGTGATGGTCTTACGCCACCGAGGCGCTCTAGTTAGCATCTGAAAACGGATTGGTAAAGATGAGGACAAAAAGTGATCACTCGTGCGAAGAGCCCCATCGGCCGTCCCCCCATGCGACAGCAGGCTCGAGTTCCGTGGGACAAATCGCTTACCATTATAGGCTGTGCGCCTCATGGTGCTTAAGGGGAAGTTTAGAGGACCTTCTCCCATAAACAATCACTCAGATTAAATCTTTGTGGTAAACATTTTTATGAGTCATTCCAAATATAATTCCGAAAGTTGCAAGTAAAATCAACCCACTTTTCGTTTTTTTTTCTCTGATATGAAGTTGGAATCACAAAGACTTAGTACAAATCCAGCAAACAATTTTAAATTTAGATTTTAGAACTAAATGAAAAAAATTGGTACAATATAAATATATATATATACGCTCGACCGTGTGCATTATTTACAGTCAAAAGGTTGCTCAATAGTCATATAAAAAGGTCAAATAGATCAGTGGTCAGCGGTTATGTGCTTTGTGGAGACAATTCGTAGCGGGCTATCCCATTGCTTCGAGCTATGACCCAACATGCATAAGAAAATCAGCATCGTGACTCCATTTCCCTAAGTAAGACGTGAATAATGCCATCAACACCACGTCATAAGATGATAAAGGTAGCTCAGGGTAAAGGAGAAAGTGCGCTTGTAGCCAGCAGCACAGCCTCATTAAGATAGGATAAGTTGAAAAGCAGTCATATTTTCAGTTAGGAATTTTAGAATTTGCATCCCGTGTACCAAGAAAAGTTAAAAAAAATATTCCGTTAAGGGTTAATTTCTGAAAAAGTTATAGTTTGTAAGGAAATGCAAAAAATTTGGAACAGACCCCACGTAGTACTGGACCTCGGCTTCAGGTTGGACCAACGTTACATTTTCAATATGGGCCGAAGTTGATTTCTGGAAAGTCGATCCAATGTTGTCTTTCAGTCTCGGACTAACATTGTCTGTGAATGTTGGTTATCCTGCCTACACGAACATGGCGTAGTTGTGCATTGATGCTATAATGTATTGATTCAGTATCGAGAATTATTCTTTAACATTGATAAGGTAATCAACTTTGACCTAAACATAGATACACGACGTTAACGATAGTGAACAGGCTTCCTTGTAAAATTTATTGGACTTCAGTCGAGACTGACAATTATTATAAGAAGTATTTATCAAAGTATTTGCATTCTTCTTTGATATATAATAATAATAATAATAATAAACCCGACCGCCAGCGGGATAACTGGCAAACTTCGTGGCGACCACCGGCCCGGTAATCCACCGGGGCGTATGAGTCAGACAAGGGGGGGTGTCTAAGGTGACCCTGTTGCGAGGAAATGCGCAACAAAAGCCGGATGAGCCTTCGATCGCCGAAGGCCAACGACAACCTGCCGAAAGACTGGCGGCTAATCCAGTCAACCTCCTGTAGGTTGCCGGCTTGTCATGCTGAACCTCAGCTTAACCAGGCGTACGAACTTACAGTTGGAGGATCGAGCACCCCTGATGGCTGACAAGGACCATCAAAGTCGAAAGTAGCCAATGAGAAGACCAAAGGCCGATTCAGGTGGAAGAGTCAACTCATTGAATGCGTTCGACAGCTTGGGGTAGATGGAACTCCTAACCCCTGAAAGGCAGTCCATCTTCGCTGACGCTAAGGGGCCCCGCCGCCTGAGGGTTACCGTGCAACCATGAAAATGAGCCATAATCAAGATACCCCTTTTAACGGCGTGAAGGGTACCTCAGTTAGACTAGGTACCTCGCTCGGCCGGTCTGCTGTGGGTGAGGCAGGGGCCGTTCGTGAACGCGGTACTCACCCGTCGGATTCGGTTAGCCAGGAGTCTGACGCTAGTGTGAATGCTACTGGAGAGGGGAGTGTGTGGGAGCAGGCTCCTCTTTCTCCGCCGGGGGCGGAGGAGGCTACTGTCCCGACGCAGGGAGAGAAAGAACTCTTGACTGCATTGGTACAGAGAATTTAACAGATTATCCTTGTACAGTACGATTGAGACACAGCGTTTCATTTTAGCTGGTCTAGCCAAGGGGCTTGTAACAATGATAGTAATACAAGTTGAACGCAGAGCTCAGACCCCAGTTTACCAACAGGATCACATATAGTCCTACCGTACCTCGAGCAATCAAAAGGAAATAGTACAGTAGGAAGACAGAGATATATCAGCTCACGCCTGCGAGCCGTGAAATGGAAGCTTAGAGAAGTAGCAGGTAAT
>LQNS02278097.1:15286847-15328863 GCA_001587735.2 Parhyale hawaiensis
CATTGTAGTGAGAGTGTGCGCGACTTCAACGAGGTCTAGAGAGGTAATGATTGCGCCGGCTGTGGTTTGTTTACATTTCATTTGTTTCGAGACGTTTCGTGAACGTTCTAGAATAATTTCCAAACTAATTTATTCAAATTATACTACTAAATATCAAAGATTTAACTTAATATTTATTTTGGGTACATACTTTTGTCCCTCGTTACTTTTACTTGTGTTCAATTTTCTTGTTATAAGTACACATTTGACTGTTCTGTTTAAATATTCTATTATATATATGTTATATAAACTTCCTGTATTAATTATCCTCAAGCAGACCCTGAATTTTTAAAAATACAGAAAACATAGAGCTGTGCAAATACTTATGTCTAGGCACTGTATATATAGGTTGCTTCAATTCTGGCCAAGCCTTTCTCTTTCGTGCACGCCATAGCTGTGCTTTTTTACTCTTTTCAACATTTACTGACAAACTTAAAATATTCTGGACGTCTTACTCTCTTTTAACTTACCTCTCCCTTATTTGGTGTACAGTGCTTTCATTCCATGTATATCTTGTCATACTACGCACACTTTTACTCTTCATCTCTATAAACATCGCATTGTTTATTAGGAGCCTCAACCTGTTAAGGGACTAACCCGAGTATATCAGTCTAATAGTTGTCTAGTTTTTGCAGATTATTGGTATGCCTACTGAAACTATTCCAAAAAAGTTGCTACATTAACAGGATAAAGTAACAACGTATTGTCTGCCTTTCTTTCATCTAGTTTTATATTATACTAAAACTCTGAGAAGTTGGCTTACTCCCTAGCTTGTTTATTTACTTGCTTGTTTAAACAAAATCTGTGTTATTATACATATGCAAAAATAAACTGAGCGTACAAGTTGGCGGAACCTGCTGGTAAACACAATCGTTCAGGCGTTAGGACCAGACCGATACTTAAGGAACTTCGTAACTTGGATACCGATTGCGCTATACATCGAGTGCACTAAAGAATTCTAAACTAGTAATCGCTTGGCCAGTTTACTAGCTAATACGATTAAAGAACAACATCAGTTTGCTATTTTTGAAGCTAAAAGTAATATAAACATTCACTGTAAGATATGAAGAAATTCGAAAGCTGAAGATTTATGATACTTTATCAAAGGAGGGCGTGAATGGTTGGAAGCCCGTCTGAGCTTAGCTGCATAAACGTGTACGTTAATGTGAAGGTGATACGGGAAATACAATTGGACTAAGCTATATATATATATGTATATATATTTATCCTTGCTTATAGGCACAGTGTTGAATATTCTTATGAGAACCATAGAAGATGGTGATGGTGACAGAGTGGGTCACGGACCGTCTAGCACAATTATTAAACTATGGTAATTTTCGTACTTTCTTGTTTGCTTGTATGTCACCGAGCACACGTCTTCGCTATAGGACAGAAGGAATTCAAGCAGTGAGGATTTAATAAGACTATATCAATGGGATATGCACCTGAGCTCGGTGGCTTCCTGCGATGGCTTTCTAAGGGAACTCTCTAGCTAGCGCAGTCAGTTTAGGTATAAGAGACAGTTGAGTATCCTCCAACATCACATCAGCTCCTTATTGAAGCACAAGAAAGATGGAGAAACCTGCTGGCAAATCATTATCTTTTCAGGAATCAGGACGACATGGATACTTGAGGTGCATTATAACTGGGATTCCGATTCCCATATACGGCGAGTGCACTAAAGAATTGAAATTATGAAGTTTTAGTCTCGTGACCAGCATCAGCAGCTCAGACGATTGAAGAATAGAATCTCTCTACTGTTTTCAAAGCAAAAATGAATATCAGTATGCATCTACACCTCGGCAGTACTTTTATTTAAGAAAAATATTCATCTCTCTATGGGTTTTGGTAATGAAAAACTCTGATACAGTATAACTTACTTCAAGTACACGAATCGAACAAAAGAAAATGGAAACTTAGGACAGGTTTTTAGTGACCCAACGAGTCACGGACAGTCAAGTATACCTACAAAACTCGGATAATCTTGTTTGTGCGCTTGCTTGTATGTTACCGTGCTCACAGTCATCGCTAATGTAATTAGGAAAAATCTGAGAGGAGTTCGAGGTTTCCAGAAAAATATTTATATCTTGTATTTCAATTCATCAGTAATATAGGCTCTGTGACCATTGTAGCCTGGATACAGCTCTGCAATACTGTAAGTTTAGAATAAATCTTCGTCTCTCTTTCTGTATTTTGGTACGCTACTCAAAAAAATCTGACACAACCTTCCCCAAATTCAAGAAGCGAGAAGAAAATGGATTACTTAGGATAGGATTTTAGTGACCCAATAAGCCACGAGTAGTCTATATAGTTTTATTTTAAATCTTTCTCTCTCTCCTTTTCCATCGTCCTGCTCAGACCCAGCGCTGCAGGCTGGCCACGGGCGAGCCTGTAGGATCAGACCCCACACTGCTGTACGTGAGCACCGCAGAGAACGTCACTCGGGTGCCTGCCAGCGAGACTTCCCTTTCATGTGGGGGCAGCTACTCCGTGG
This sequence comes from Parhyale hawaiensis, assembly GCA_001587735.2. NCBI lineage: Eukaryota > Metazoa > Arthropoda > Malacostraca > Amphipoda > Hyalidae > Parhyale > Parhyale hawaiensis. The sequence continues at coordinate 15,289,381 of LQNS02278097.1, forward strand.
CTAGAACTACTGGTTCTACTCTACCTCCTCCAACAACAACTACGACAGCGCCGCCTACTACCACAACAACGCCATCTACAACCACCACAACATCAACTACCACCACCACCACAACAACAACAACAACGTCAACTACCACAACAACAGCTGCGCACCCTTACACTAACCTCGGCAACACCTACTCCTGGTCGTAAGTGCAAAATTATACGCAATTTTCGTTGAACCACCTTTTATTCAAATATGGAGCTTCACGAAGCCTTAAAGATTACAATTTTTACGATTTATGAAAGGATGATATATTGAGGCTCCGCATCGCATATCATCTATATTATAATTCTGCTTATCCCTCAGTTAGTACGGCCGTAACGCTTTCATCAGAATCAATGCATAGGTCTTCCTTAACGTATTCTTGATACGATCTGGGAAGGGATCAATAGCAGATGGAGTCAAATTCGAATTTAGGCTGCTACTTCTCGTAGGTCTTAGGTAGAATATTCACTGCTTCACTTCAAATATTTTTTACCCCTCGTAGGCATGATTCGGGTCCGAGAGCACCGTAATTAAGGAGAAAATCTCTTGTCCTGTAGATCTTCCACAGGTTCCTTCGGTATTAGATAGGGGAAAATAGGATGATAAGCTAGGGTCGGTGATATCACTGAAGAACACTGTTTGTGTTCTGTGGAATTTTTACAGGTTCCAACTAGCAGGCATTGAATATTAAAATACTAGCGGGACCCGTGAAAATTCCACGGTTAAATGATGTTTTCATCGACTTTTGTTTCACATAAGATACCTAGTTTTCCTGTAATTTAACCTACCCTGTCTAATATGAAGTGCGCTTGGCGAACCCCCGTCTACCTCGTCACACCTTATTTAGCGGACTCTAGCCTCTCTCACCCGTGAATTTTGCATACAACGGTGCTTCTCGCATTGCTCTCCTATATTTATGCATGCCTTTTCTACGCTGTTTCCGTTGTTTACAGATAATTTAGCCGATCATCATCTTACGCGTTTCCATTTTGTATCAGCGTGTCTGATTTTTTTACAACTAAGGGACCCATGGCTGTTGATCAGTAGCCCATGATTTTCCTGCTCTCTTTGACACAACAGATGTACAACAAACAGACTCGGCCAGTTTCTCAAGGAGCCTAACCTTCTGTTTTCAAAATATCATTGTATTTCCTTAATTAGACATCGCACATTCGCTTGAAAAAATACCTTAGAGCCGATATGTCTGACACTACCCGCTTCATTCTCTTAGCAGCGTATCCTATTACGTATCTGGCTGGCCTTATTAAGATCGTCGAGCGCCACAAGCAAAGCAAACATAACATGTTGTGAACGAAATGATAAGCGGTAGATAAAATACGAGTGAAATGATCTTAATGTCTTTGATGTGAAAGTGACTGAAAATTTTTCAAGAAGCGCTTAAGAACACAGCTATGATTGAAATTCGTTCCAGCGAAAATCAGAGCTTCTTTCAAATTGAAGTTCCCCCTACCAAATACTGAAAAGCGTCACGTACAGACACACGGATGGATGGATATACGGACGGATAGAGCCTCAAGTAGAATTATTATATAGATTATAGTGTGTGAGTGATGGTATATCCTAGTAAATGATTCCCAATACTGATAGGTAACATTAAACAATTATCATGGTCTGATTTACTTGGAGATAGAACTATCATTAACGGATTTTAACGCTTTCTTTAACGCCGTTACACATATGTCACACCTCAGATACTGTTAATTTCTACGAAAGAGGCAAATTATTGAAATAAATCAAAGGTTTTAGAAAGTAGTGCACTCGGGCATATAAATCTGTGAGCAAAAAGTCGACAGCATTTTTTTTTTTTCGCTCCAAGTACAGGCACAGCTGCTATACAGCGGCAGGGACTCGTGCGCTCAAACAGCCGTTTTAGGCGACTGCAGCTGTTTTGAGCACAGGGAGCAGGCAGACGGCTGTTTTGAGCTCAGGCGACCCTGCCGTTGTAGCAGCTTGACCTGTATGGTGGTGTAACCCAACCATCTTGCTACTACTGCAACCAACTTGTTGTTACTAATCTATGGGTCTCAATTTACAAGGTTTTGTTTTTTTGCATTTTAGGGGCTGTGTTGGCGCATGCAACACTACTAGGAAGCGGATCCCTCCCTGTCCTACCACGCGCCAGCCTCTCGATGACCTCCACGGTGTATACGGCAATGATAAGAAGATCTATCTGTACGCCTTTGCTGCAGCAGGTTCAACCCAGTTCAATGATGAAAACGGAGAAGAAGTCATTTCGTCCGACAGCGATCTCTGGGGTACAGATCAGCCCAACGATAACATCAACTCTCAACGCGGAGTGTACACCATAGGGTCCAAGATTGTCGATACTCAGGACACGTACTACCCTAACGAACCCAAACTATGCATTTGTATTGATTAACTTTTCTGTGCGACATTACTTTAAATTTGTCTACGATCGCTATATGAGGTAAGCAGTTTTTATCTGTCACAGAGTACAGGAACATTGAGGAGCCATTTTGCTGGAAAAACAGATATCGTTTCTCGCAAGTGAGGCAGACTGTGCGGTGCTGCAGAAGTCTGCTTATATACTGTCTTATTATTTTTACATACTCTATTAGGATATTTTATTCGAGGCTTTTACATTCAGTAATTATTTTCAATCTGTACATACTTCCAACTCTCATATACGTATCAAAATCACAAAAAATATAAAGGTTTGAAATGCGATGTCGTAAATCAACTGCTTTGATCCTTTGATTTTTGCAGTAGAGTACAATAGTTGAATATTAATTTCGCAATAGTTGGTAAAATAAACAGTCTTATCTCGTAGAATAGAGTCTTTTTAAATTCTTGGTACCCTAGATTTGTAATTAAATGCCGTATAAACAGCTTCTTCAGTTGTTGATGAAAATTATTATTTTGAAAATCATTTTGTATAGCATTGACAGCAGTGAAGTAATCTAGCATTAGTAGCTATGAAGTGATATAGCATTGGCAGCTGTGAAGTGATACAGCATTGGCAGCAAAGAAGTTAACTACTATTGGCTGCTATGAAGTGATGTAGCACTGGTAGCCCTGAAGTGATCTAGCATTGGTAGCTGTGAAGTGATATAGTAATACAAGCCGTGACGTGATACCTATAGCATGGGCAGCTGTGAATTGATATAGCATCTGCAGCCATGAAGTGATGTACTGTAATTCACCATGAAGTGATTTTACCCTGGAAACCATGAAATGATTCATTTTAGGCAACCATGAGATGATTTTACTTAGGCAATCAGGAAGGGATGTAACGCAGGCACCCATGGAGTGCTGTAAAGTAGACACCCATAGAGTGCTATAAAGTAGGCACCCATGAAATTATGTAACTCAGGTAATCACAAAGTGGCGCAGTATACCTAGGCAGTAATGTAAAATGACATAGACAGCCACGATGTGCAGCTTTAGATGGTTCCAGCATGAAAGTTTGTATCAGCACTACAATGCCATTTAATATCATTTAACGGCTGTCCTGGTATCTCTACCTCACGGTTGATTATACATTTTAGTGCGTGGCTAGTGATGTGGTTACACTCTGTAGTTTTACATTACATTCAGCATTTATGTGCCAATTTTTCCACAAAAGTTTAATAATCCTAGATATTATGGCGAATCTTCATTTATTCGAGGTCCGAAGGTATGATTTTTACCGCCCACTGCAGGTATTCAATTGTCAATGTAGAATCCCTGCTCAGCAACTCATTCCATATGGTCGACGAAGAAAGTAATCTTCGTTTGACGTCGCCATGATTATCAGAACTCATTTCATCAGTGCTTACGTAAATCGACCTCCAGGCCCACTTGCGAAAGGCCCGATTTCAGCGGGCAGTCAAGGTATAGTGTAGTTTATGTATCTGTCTTAGTCCCATAAATGTGCTGCCATTGTTGGAGGCTCGCAGCTTTCACAGCGTATTCAAGATCGATAGATGCACGCGACTTTTGTTTTGAAAATTGACATTAGGTGATACGATAGCTTTACTAAACGTTATTGGTTGTGTCTTTTTCCACCAGCAAACAAGTTTTTCCTACAGTGTCAGCTACCCTAGTATACTAGCGTAGATGTGTACGTTGTGAATTATGGTAAGTTGAGTCCACCTCCCGCTTCCTTAAAAACCAGGTGGTATGGAGTACGGGAAAACGCTCTGAGAGATCTAAAGTAATCAGACTCTACTTTGTTGCTGTATAGAACCCTAGGTCTCGGCTCTCCCACGTTCTCAGGCACGCAACATATATCAAGTATGATTGAAGCCTTTCTGAAATTTACAGTAGTCGGTTTTCTAAGGAACTGGTGAGCGTCAACGAACATGCTGGCAAACCTGCCCTTTATTCAAGTACTGTAGTTTTCTTACTCGTACATTGTCATCAGTATTATTCAATGTGGTAGTCAGTGGAGTCGCTAGTCAGGATCAAAGTTAACTTGGCCGCGCACCCGAACTAGGAAATCTATATGTACTGGTTCGGACTGCAGCTAGGCCCCAAAGGAGTGCACGGTTGCAGTCGACTACAGATTGTCAGGGCTACTGCATCAGAGAGAGACTGTAGGCTCATGTGACGTCTGTGACCCTCCAACCGTTCCTATTTGGGGTTAGGGTCAGTACCCCGGCAATGGAGTGGGAACGATAGATATACTGACACCACGAGCCAAGCATCACAAGAGTTTACTAGTCTGGCGGAGAGGCGATTTTGGGAACTAGAGTATGCGAGTTAAGCACTCTGTCAGCCTGTCTCCGCTGGTACCCATGCTTTTCGTCAAGTCTTGAGGCCTTTGATTACTGTAGGGGCCCCTTGATCACTCTATTCAAAGTTACTTAACATACTTCAAGTTACTTTTCTAATCACACATTCATATTCTTCGAGATACATTAATGTACTTTAGGTAACTGTTACGGTATGTATCCTGGATCCATACTGTTGAACATGCATTAGTAGAATTTAGATTACTTTTCACATCAGATACCTAAGTCATGTTCAAGTACTTTGCGTAGTGTAATTACCCAATTGCCAAGCTAACCCTGTTTCTGAACAAACAACCATTATTTGATAGGTTTGTGCTATAAACCTATCAAACCTATCAAATAATGGCTATTTGTTCAGAAATAGGGTTAGTTCGGCAATTGGGTAATTACCTAGTTTGGAATACTTGTGCTGTTTCTATCCATGTTGTTCGATACACTGTAGAAGAGTGTGCTTTATCTTTCATGTTGCACTTTTATGCAAGTCCAAATAATTTAGCATAGCTTAATAACTTCTCGTGTTGCATATGCTTTCTAAACCCTATGCTGTAGTATAACTTGACTTACTTTTCACTACCTTATCCATACTATGTTCAAAACACTTTACATTTTGTTGTGACTACTTTTAACATCACACATTGATACTATTCATATGAAATACTTTTGTAGATAGTACATATGAGTTCAGTCTGCTGTCCGTGTCGGATAACTATCTCATTCAAGGTGCGAGCATATATGACAGCTACAATGGTCACTATATGCATGCTCTGAGATCGTGACGTTTTCCATCAACTATCATTTAGCAATGCATCGCACTCATGTCAATTTCTACATGAATATCCCCTGTGTTCACAGTCACTGACTGACCAAATGAAATGTCTTCTTCGTATCAGAACAATATGAACAACGTTTCGCTTGATTGTAGCACTTAATATGAAATCCGATGTGGAAATTACTGCCGTGTCTTGCCAACGCTCTCTATTTACAGGCCCTCTTCGATCAGTCGGACTTAGAAACCAATTGGCCCACTAGTTTGCACTTTTTTCCGTTTCTAGCAACTCCATCTTATTCACCAACCTAAACGGCACGCTGAAGAGAAGTGAATATATGTATACATATACAATTTTTTGTGATGAGAAACAGAAGCAATCGCCTCCACGAGGCATACTTAAGGACTAATAAGGGCTGACTGAATAACATTATCAAAAACTCAGCTAGGCCGACTGTTTTTTTCCGCACTCAATAGCAAACATTTGGAATAAGCTACCTCAGAAATTGCCGGAGCGCAGATGAACAACACGTTTAAAAACTATACATGGAGAAATGTCAAGAGCAGCACCCTCCGCAGTTTCGGACCCCACTTCTGTAACTCGTAAATCAGCCAAAACGTTTTCGAAGTTTTTTCCATGAACTTTTTCTCAATGTCTATTACGACTAATATAATAAAACGTACCAATACTGCTGTCAACGTACTAAAACTAATCTTAATTACAAATTCCTCCATCAGCTGTGGTATACCTTTTGCTTCGCCCGACTTCACTAATACACTCTACCTTTATTCAGATGGCAGTGACCCAAGGAGGACTGAGACTTTCTCATCGTCTAATCCATGAGCTTGGCCTTCTTGGTCCGTCCATTATCTCATGAAATCATCCGCGTCTTTATTGGCTCGTGTGATCACTGAAATGACAAAATTGTGACTTTCGAACAGTTATTCAAGCTACGATCGAACTGCTTTAGTGGAGCGTAACGAAAAATGCTCAGCGTCGGTATTTTATTTGCTGCGGGATTCGTATTTTAGCCCGTTCTGAACTCAAGCCCTTTGCACACTCGATCAAGTCGAAAAGCCAAAACGTTTCTCCGTACCCCTCCGATTAGGTTACCGCGGGCACGGTTGCGGTTTACCCAACATTGTACCGTCCAAAAAAAAAAAAGTGTATGATAACTGAGCCGCCATTAAAGCTTTTCCACTCTAGCAAATTAGTCCCAATTATTGGCTCAGAATCGAATATCTCTAAGTGCATTTAAATTTGTAACGACGTATATTTTAAGAAACTTTGTTCCCAGGATGTGAAACGTTTGGGTTTTTCTACTCCCGTGTGCAGAGGGCTTTACAGAGCAATAGCATGATTTAGCACTTCGTTTGAAGTTCATTTTTTTCAGTAGCCTAGTAGTTTCTGTGTCTATCCGTTCATTACCTCACTGTTCATACGAGACTCAGCCACGATAGCCGCATGCTTCCGTTCTCAGCTCTAACACCTTGTATCGCTCGCCAGTTCGATGCTCAGCCAGGCAGCGAGCTCTTTGCAGATCTTTGTGTGCTGACTCGGCAGTTGGGTGTGCATGCACGGCGCCGTAGCGAAACTGCCTTCCTCAGAGACGAGGGGAGTGGGGGGGTCTCGACTCTCGGGTCATTTTTTCCTTCCGTCAAATTGGCGCCATAGTTCTTGGTGGCCCGAGGTCGACTGCAACTACACTTATTCATCTGGGGCCAGTGGGCCTATACCCGCTGCACAAACCAATGCATGTGGGTTTCTTAGGTGAGGGTGTGCTCTAAGTTGACTTTATTTTTACTCGTATCAGGACTACTAGATATCATATCTTCAAATTACAGGCAGTATAGTACTGAACACCACACCATGCTAGTGAGTGCATGTGCATATTTTAGATATTGCTGTCAAATCATCCGAGAGAAACAAAAAACCAGTGCACACTTGCCAGTCCAATGAATAGCGGATGCAGGCGACAGGACCCCTCGCTGAGAAGGCCGTTGAAGCAATTACGGTGCCTATAATGATCGTCGTATCATTAGTTGTAGCCACGAATCAACTGGAAGCGAAAGTCATCCACCCTCGCGTGACTTGCCTCAACTTGTGAATGTTACAGGCAAAGCTATATTCTGGTGAAAAATAATTCTCGTCTTGTATTCTTTCCAGGAAATCACAAGACGAATAAGAAAGATGTGTGCAGATAGGCGGGCCAATCAATGGCCAAGTTAGCGATATGATAGCACGTCCGTTACTTTATGTTTACCGATACTACAAACGGCATTAGTGGATTCGACGAAGTCCAGTTAATGCGGTCCCCAAGTTGGTCTTTTCAGTGCAGTTAAATCCTCCGACTGTTTTCTTGCATCATTGTTAACAAAACTGCCTGTAGGACAAAAGATTTACCTAAGCCTTAAGCACAAGTCAGTTGGCCTAAAAAGTGTCATTTATAAAGTATGTGTTTTACTTGGATATTCGATCGCAGCCGCTGCAGAAGACTGTAGCAACAATTAATTCAAATAAAAGATTATCTCTTCACATTTGCAGTAAATTAGTGCTTAATTAGCACTTAATGAGCACTTAATTAGCACCTCTCAGCTGCTTGAGTGGCACAGCGACGCATTCGGACTAATAGCTAAACGAACGCGTTGAAAAAACTTTCAGGCGAATCGGTGTTTAAGCTAAGCTCACTAGACTTAACTTGTTTGGAACCGCAGACAAGATAGTTGATGTCACTAGTTTAAATCGCATTGCATGTATAAGTAGCAATCAAAATCTGCTAAAGGCCGCTGACGATTCCACTATTGGGAGCAGGATCGAGTATCGGCCGCCTCAAGGGTAATTGATCCGAGATTATAGCCTGTAACTCCATCAACTGCAGCGAAACCGACGCTCCGGTCTAAGCATCGGACGTGTGATGCCTAGAGGGTAAAGCTTAACGTGAACGTGCCGCGCCATGAAATTATTAATTTGCCACGAGTGCACCTCAACGTCAAAAAATGACGGGGAGAACACTCATCGACAGCTCGTGGTATTACATTAGCCATTAACTAGGCCTTCGGGACGTCTGTCTTTCGTACTCACTTTGCTTCCTTCTCATTTCATAATCCTACTGATCTTTCTTCCATCTGTTCTTTCTCTTCTTTCCCGACTTGCTGTTCCCATGCGCGTTGACCTTGTGTGGAAACACCCTCGTGCATGGGTTCCACGTGTCTATCGATCGCCATACTTTGTGTCCCTTCCTCTGTGATATCGCCTTTGTTGTGGAAACGGAGACTTAAACTTCTGAATATAATGATAACTAGCGAGACCCGTGGAAATTCCCCGGTGCCAATCAATTATAGTAGTGAAAAATATGACTTGGTTAGGATTGGAGGCGATAATATTGAGTGAAATCAAGTTGTATTACGTCGAAGAGTTGGATTGGATGGCTACTTATCGCGGCCAAGGAATAGCCAAGCGAACTGCGTTAAATATCAAGTGCGCAGCACACGAGAGTCGAAACATGGCAACGTTGCTCAATAGCCTTTCCCTTGCGCTGCTGTGCATGCAGCTTCGACATATCTAATACATTATATTCGAAAACTGCCAAAACTCCGAGCCGCGGCAGCTATTCCACTACGCACAGCGAAGGCCACGTGCTCACTTTAGACTCTGTCTCTGAATTACTACTGAGTTTCAATTCACAACTGTACATATGTTTTGCAATCGATGTGTCTTAAAAGATTCAACAGTTATCATGCGCACAGAAACATCTGTTCCAAGAACGTGAAGCGTTCCGTAGCAAGTCCGTCTTTAACCCTTTACGCACGACTGTGACGAATTCGTCATATTGAAAATTAGAGTATAAAATAGCTCTAAATTACAAAATAATTCAGGGCTCAAAGGGCTAATAGTGTGGGCGTAATAATTGCTCAGCCACTGAACTTTTTGCTTTAACCGTCATGCTGCCGTGACTACAACTAATAGCGGCTGAAAGTCACGCTAAAACTATGAGTCATTGCAACTTTAAACTAACTCAAAAGTAGGAGGCACATATTCCCAAAGCTTGGCCATTGCTGCTTCATAAATAAATAAACGTACAAACTGCCAGAAATGACTCATGCCTTAGATCAGTGGTTCTCAAAGTTCAGTTTTCTACGGACCCCTGTGAAATCGCCCCGGAGCACACGGACCTCCCGCCGTTAAAATGGCATCAAATTAGTATGTTACGTACTGATTGAGTATTGTAGATATCGATGGTGTCCAGGCTATATTGCTTTTCAGTTAATACAGAACGGCAGAGGCATAACAACATCTACCAAACATATAATTATTCATGACACAGTCACGTGACATCCCAGCTCAGCCCATTATACACATACAGCGAGTTTTTACCTTTAACTCTCTTGAATTTATTTGGACTCGCCCTAAATAACCATTTACATTGAATGATGGTTAGCACGTGCTGTTCTCGCCGTTCTTGAAAAAGAAAAAGTTTTGATTTTGTGACCGAGCGAAAGCATTTAGGGGTATGTCATTATTAAAATTTTTCAATTTCGATAAATTGATCTAAATTATCATTATAAGCTTTTCAAACTTATATTTTTCCTCTTATAACCTTAAGATACTCTGTAATTTTCATCATCCTTGGGATAAAATCAATGTAATATTCCCACAGAAGCTTTAAACGTCGTGAACCAGTAGGGGGTCTGTGCGTGAACCACAGGGGTCCGTTGGTTCGGTTCTATGGCATAAGCGCACACGACAAATGCTCACAATGACAAAAGCGCACACGACAAATGCCCACACGACAAAACCGCACAGTGACAAATGCGCACATTGACAAATGCGCACACGACAAATACCCACAGAGACAAATGCGCACCTACTATTCTATCGTTTGACTGCTTATATAAGATTTCCTGTAATTCATTTTAGTAGTGTCTAGCTTTTAATTAACTTTTATAAGTTTCATTATCTTTAGTTAACGTTTTGGAACCTATATTCGAGCTAAGTCCATTTAGAGAAGTCATTTGGCAGCATTTCCTAGCACAAGTGAAGGCCGGTTCCCACTTGATGAGCTGAAGCCAAAAATGTGGCTGGCAGCCAATAAACACGCTTGGTAAGCAGCTCAAAATTGTGCTGGCAGCTCGTTTGTTAGGCTGGTAGCCGATCATCGACGCGCTCCCAGTCAAAAATTTTATTCTTTGCTGTGTGCTCGTATCCTACAGGTAGCAGCCAGCAAAAAATAAATCATTCAGTCTTGTTGAATTTCAGGTGACTAATTAAATATTACAGTGTTATTTCTATTGCAAAATGGCACCAAAAGAGGTAGTTGACTGGAAAAAATTTGAACACCTGTGTGAAGATCGAGGTGACAAAATTCACCGCGATATGGGACAACCAGCATCCTGACCACAAGAAGCCCACAGTGATAGCAGAAATGTGGGCCAACTAGTGCACTAGTGACCGGTACTCTCCTCTCTCTGCCCTTCGCGCAAACAGCGGCTTCACCCACATTTATCGTTTTTGGCGCCTTCTCCTGAGCAATAGCATGGCAGCAGCTAGTTTCCGACGGTTCACCAATATCCATACAGTCAACAGGGAACTGAGATGCAAGCATAACCACAACTGGCTTGCGAGCCAAGCTACTTGCCAAACTTGCCCACCGATCAGGTATGTTTGCAAGGCGTGGAGACTGGCTGCCAGCCACATTTTTGGCTTCCAGCTCATCAAGTTGGAACTGGCTTTAAGGATAATCTTTATTGTTTCTGCCGGTAGGAAAGGAAAGAAATGACCTGAAGAGGAGAACAAATCCTCCTCAAGGCACAAAAAAGTAAAAACAAGCCTAACTAATAGACGATACGAAAACAAAATAAATATAAGCATCCACGCCGAAATATATAAGCAATTAATCGTTGCTTGTTATTAGGCTTTACCTCTAGTTTATTATTAAAGCTCAATTCTCAAACTTAAGCTGGTCGGTATATATGTGTTTGTACTATATAAACATTTAATAATCAAAATTTATACACGAGTTACCAGAAAATCAAGATACAAAAATAATGACCGAAAAGCAAAACATGATACGCAATAAGGGAACCGTACTGTCAAACGAACATACATTCATATGACGATATTCAATGGGAAAGCTGCCTGACTCACGTTCAACCGAAGTTTCTATTTAAGAATGCATAATGACTCTAAAAATGCGCAGTGTAACTTGGTCAGATGCGCTCCCCCAATACTTTCATATAATTCACCTTTACAGGAACATTGCAAGATTCAGCGCGTAGGCAAACAGCAGACTGAGATGGATGAGCTAAGAGGGAATTAGTAAAAATGCTCTTTCCAGCGCTCCCAACAACTCTACAACTGTAGGGATTAAAGGCTTGAAAAGAACAAGCCAAAACTTGAAAAATTAGGTTATAATGAACTCATCACTGAGAATGATTCCAAAATCTATTTCAGCGCGGTGTTTGCGAAGTATAAATGAAAGTTCACATTCAAGTTTCTCAGACTATTTTCCAAAATAAGTAAAACCATATAAAACTTTGTACGCTCTTGAGGCAATTTGTCACTGTTATCATTAACACTGTTTAAAAATCTTCTAACCTGGAATTCAAACAATTTCGCATGGGTAACCATTTGTCTAACTAGTTAAAACCTTTAATCGAATACACTAATGGGCAGAATCAACAACACAGTACATATATTTACCTCCGCCAAGGAGGTTATGTTTTCGTCGTGTTTGTCTGTATGTTTGTTTATCTGTTTGTCTGTCACCAAGATAACTCAAAAGGTTATGAACCGATTTCGATTAAATTTACAAGGATTGTTAGGTATGTTAGGAGGAACTTTTGGTAAAGATATGTCCATCCGTATGTTTCTTTGTTTGTCTGCCTCATTTTTCTAGATGCCATAACTCAAAAAGTTGTGGATGGATTTTGATGAAATTAACATGAGTTGTTAGGTATATAACAAAGAGTAGATTACCAAATATTGATAATGGTCCGTTTGTTCGTTCGTTTGTCACTGTTTTTAATTTTATGCTTGTTAGCACAATAACTCAAAAAATAATGAATGGATCTTTATGAAATTTATATGAGTTGTTAGTAAGGATAAAAGACACAAATGATCAAATTTTGGTGCAGATGATTTGTTCGTTTGTATGCTTGACTTATGTTTGTCATAACGTTTGTTAACACTATAACTCAAAAAGTCATGAACGGATCTTCAAGAAAATTAAACAAGCTGTTATTAATATAAAAAGGCACAAATGATTAGATTTTTGGAGTTAATACAAAGAAAATTGTGGTTTCAGAACCAATTTGAATTTTTTGCTACCGTTGCCTCACTTGGCGGAGGTATGCGCTCTCAGAGTGCTCTAGTTAGAATATATGTTTGTCTTTGGCCTACTCACTTCCCTACAGCAGGCCGAACGACTTCTAACGCAGGGTAATAGTTCTAAAATCTCTCTAGAAGATCTTGGCAATTCTTTGTATCCGTAATCTTTCAAATTAGCAGGGCAGTGCCATCTAGGAAGCAGTAGAACGAAAAAATAGTAGGTGCGCATTTGTCTTGTGCGCATTTGTCGTGTGAGGTTATGTCAATGTGCGCATTTGTCCGTGTGCCGTTTTGTCGTGTGCGCATCTGTCGTGTGCGCTTTTGTCGTGTGGGCTTTTGTCACTGTGAGCATTTGTCGTGTGCGCTTATGTACCGGTCACCGTTGGTTCATATGCACCCCCAATGGGAAACACTGCCTTAGATATTCTTTTTAATGGCATAGCAACGTCCAATCAGATACAGAACTGCGTGGCAATGCGACATTTACGTACGCCTGCGTGCGGGCTGAGTCACCCTGTACATGCACAACATATCAAAACATTATGTTACTGGTAGANTAGTTAATATCATCACTTTTTATACTGAACCAATCCTAACCTCCGCTATTATAACTCACTTTAGTTCAACATAATGCAGCTTCTCAACCTAACCTACCGATGAATAGCGCCGGTTCCTTAAACCAAGCGAACTGCGTTAAATATCAAGTGCGCTGCACACGAGAGTCGAAACATGGCAACGTTGCTCAATAGCCTTTCCCTTGCGCTGCTGTGCATGCAGCTTCGACATATCAAATATATTATATTGAAAAACTGCCCAAACTCCGAGCCGCGGCAGCTATTTCACTACCTACGTACAGCGATGGCCACGTGCTCACTTTAGACTCTGTCTTTGAATTACTATTGAGTTTCAATTCATAAATGTACATATGTTTTGCAATCGATGTGTCTTAATAGATTCAACAGTTGTCATGCGCACAGAAACATCTGTTCCAAGAACGTGAAGCGTTCCCGTGTTCCAACACGTAGCAAGTCCATCTTTAACCCACTACGCACGACTGTGACGAATTCGTCACACTGAGAATTAAAGTATAAAATAGCTCTAAATTACAAAATAATTCAGGGCGTAAAGGGCTAATAGTGTGGGCACACTATCGTAATAATTGCTCAGCCACTGAACTTTTTGCTTTGGCCGTCATGCTGCCGTGACTACAACTAATAGCGGCTGAAAGTCACGCCAAAACTATGCGTCATCTCAACTTGAAACTAACTCAAAAGTAGGAGACACATATTCCCAAATCTTGGCCATTGCTGCTTCATAAATAAATGATATGACGTACAAACTGCCAGAAACGACCCATGCCTTAGATCAGTGGTTCTCAAAGTTCAGTTTTCTACGGACCCCCTGTGAAATCGCCCCGGAGCACACGGACCTCCCGCCGGAAAAATGGCATCAAATTAGTATATTACCTACTGAATGAGTATTGTAGATATCGATGGTCTCCAGGCTATTGCTTTTCAGTTAATACAGAATGGCAGAGGCATAACAACATCCGCCATACATATAATTATTCATGTCACACTCACGTGATATCCATTGCCATTGTTAAAATTTTTCAATTTCGATAAACTGATCTAAATTATCATTATAAGCTATTCAAACTTATATTTTTCCTCTTATAACCTTAAGATACTCTGTAATTTTTATCATCCTTGGGATAAAATCAATGTAATATTGCCACAGAAGCTCTAAACGTCATGAACCAGTGCGGGGTCCGTGGGTGAACCACAGGAGTCCGTTGGTTCATATGCACCCCCAATGGGAAACACTGCCTTAGATATATTTTTTAATGGCATAGCAACGTCCAATCAGATACAGAACTGCGTGGCAATGCGACATTTACGTACGCCTGCGTGCGGGCTGAGTCACCCTGTACATGCACAACATATCAAAACATTATGTTACTGGTAGNCTTTTCTTCTATATTTACACGCCTTTGCCATCCTTTGTTTCTCATCGTCTGAAGATAACATTATTTAGACTTTCATATTTTTAACGTTTTTATTTTCAAAGGTGTATTTGATGATTTCAATTTTACTACGGGACCCGCGGATGCTTTGCAATTGATGTGCGATAGCCTGCCAACACAATACAACACTCAGTCTTTTTTTTTATTGATTCATATCGCTGAAAGTAGGGCAGCCGTGGTGTAGTAGTTAGAGCGTTCTGTCGCGGCTGCATCAGCTGGTTGAGCGTTCGAGTCCCGCAAGCGTCATTGGTTCACGGCAGGAAGGGCATCCGGTGAATAAATAAAGGGCCTAAGCTCCAGCAAAGTCCTGGCATTAGCTGGGCACCGTCCAAGCCTCATACCCTACTGGTAGATGCGGGAGATCGTAATGTAATACCGATTCATTCATGTCGCTGAAAGTACTTTTTTGTTAGTTAGCTACGTCATTTCTCTAAACATCGCACTTGCACTTGGTAAATGCAGTTTGGAATGAAGCAGTGGAGAACAGCTTCATTTGAACCGTATTATGGCTACAATCGGATTTTCCCATATATGGATTGGTAGGCAACCCCAGCAACGTGAATATTACAAGAAATTAAATTTGGTATCATGGCAGGTATGAAACGTGCAAAATGAACTACATGTCTTTGCTTCGAAACTGACTAAATTTTTTTCAATTGCGAGCTGAAAAAACAGCTGTGGTTCAACTTCCTTCCAGAGAAAATCAGAGCTTCTTACAAGTCGAATTTTCCCCTATCTACTATTGAAGAACGTAACACACGAAGGAACAACGCTGTTAATATTATAGATAATATAATAATCTCGTGATTTTACTACTAGGAGAAACTAAACCTATTGCAGCTGCAGCATGACCACATATACTTGTCATCAACTCAATATAATAAACACCGTTGTCAGTTTATTTGTTTATATATTTATATGTAGCTATCTTTCATGTCACACTCTTAACGAAATAGATAGGCGAAAAATAGGCCAGACTGCAGATTTTGTAAATCAATGACAAGGTTGCAGAAGATGGCGAAGGCTGATCTTAATCCCTTTTTCTGAAGACACGTTTTGCTTGAAACACTTCTTGAAATCTTAACAATATGTAAGCAGCTTTTGGAGTCCGATTTTGTAACTTTTTTCTTTTAGGTCACGACGCGTAAATCCGGCAGATGACCGACGGAGGGAGCACTCACGAGATGATTCTTCACGGGTAGTAGACAAATATTTCTTCTAGCTTACCGTCTTTCCTTCTTCTTCGTCTACAGCAGTATTATCCCTGTTCAGGAGGCATCGTTGAAGCAGATCTTGCCATTCCATGTATTTCTGTCCATTACCATGTGTTCCTCCATCTCCATATCACGCATATCATCTCTCACACTGTCGTTCTCTGACGGTGCGAATTTTCGTAGCCCACAAATTTCAGCACTTCAGTGAAGCAGATATTTAAGTTTGCAAGACCGTATCTTGGCTACGGAGCGCATACATGTATACAAGCTGGCTGGAGTTACATTAAAATTTATTGCAGTGTTTTACTCGAGATTTACTTTTGCCTCTCACTATATTGAAGCCGCACGTTTAGTTAAGAAGGAAGATAGGGAACGTATACGGAGTACGAGACTACTACAGTCTACGAATGGAGAAAGATGAATCATTTATGCGATACATTCAAGAAAGACTTGAAGTAGAAAGCTAACGGAAATGAATGAAAGCTGCTGGAAGCCAGAGCGCGAAAATGTGGAAATGGCAAGTCATAGAAAAGAGGACCTAAGGTTGACAGCATGACTATGGATCAATTACGAAAATTAAGCAATTCAGAGAAAATTCAGCAAAGGCCTATATAATAAAAATGTCGATTAATGCGTGAATTTTTTCACGCGCGGGTCCACAAGTATATATATATATATATTTCTTTGCATAAATAGTGCAAAGAAACTGTGATTAATTTACAATTCCTATCACAGTCGGATCGTGAATACAAAGCACCATATTGGTAGGTCGAGCTGCTTCAGAACTATATTATGAATTTAATCCTTACTTCAAACGTATAAGGTCTAGCTCGCTTTACCGGGCCGAGGAAGGGGTTTCGAAATATTTATATACATAAGTCTTTATTGTGGTGTTTTGGTGTGTAGGGACTGTGAAACTAAATTTGCTGCTTTCAGAGTTTAAATAGCTGGACAAACGACCCGTAAACATTTTTTATTTCGTCAAATATACGGTATAATTTTTTTAAATGTCTGAGTAAATTACAGGTTACTGTTCTGCCTAAAAAATAATTTACCTCTCAGAAGTTCGTCCGACTCGACTCATTTGGCACAAAATAGGCAGAGGCCTCAGTGAACTTTTCAAAGCAAGAAAAAAAAAATAAAACAGTGAAAGATTTAGATTTTTCTGTAGTGCCAGCAGATAAAAGTGTTGTTGCGTGGCGTATCCTTAAGTGTAAAGCCGTCCAACCAATCATGCAGCAGAGCATTGCTGCTGTCAAGGATAAACTGAAGTTCTTTTGGAAGGACATTTCATCATGAAGCCAACTCTGCGACATGTTAAGACCAAAGCTATATAGTATATTGAAAAATAAAAATGTAACTTAGATTTGCTTTTCACTTTGTTTAACAAGGTTTCAAATAGCGATATTCTACTGTGAATTTATTTAAGTATAGACTTCTGTCGACATATCCTGCGATTGCCCTCTAATTCCAAAAGTCTCATTATCAAACAAAAAGAACCGTACTGCATATCAGTAGTACTAAAAAGTTCTAATTTCATATATAAACTCAAATGCTGCAGAGTTACTCTTGCGTGCATTCAACGTCACAGCTATTATGGCAGCTCTTCATAACGCGACTCACGACTGTATAGTTGATGCATGAAATAACTGGGATTAAGAGCAATTGATTAGCTTGGCATATTCGTGTCGTGTGAATAAAGCAGAACAAGCAAATTGGCAATCGTGTCGTGTAAATAAAGAATTAACGAGTAAGTTGGAAATGCGTATACTGTTATGTATTTAAAGTGATAAGAACATGCACTGTAAATATTTGCGAGAGTCATATTCTTAATCTACTTATTTTAACGTAAGCAGTAAAGGGTTAAGGCAGCTAACTATGTTGCTGTCTTCAGAGTTTTCTGTGTATTGTTTCTTGAAAACCCGATGAAAAGACTCATTAACGAATTAATCCTTGATTCAAATATCAAACGAAGTCGAGTGTCAAATGATCTTTCATTCTAGGAGAATGCTAGCAGCACTGATATTCAGAACTGACCGTCAGTAATTTTCTTTCAAGTTGATTGAGGCACTATTGACAGACTATATCAGCCAAAGCAAAATGTCTTCTGTCACGTAGCAATTTTAGGCAAATGTATTCGAACATTATCGTTTTCATGCTATGACTCGATGATGTTGCTTAGTGCTTCATGACTGCACAAATGTAATTGTATATTGATTACTTACTTAATATATTGCCAAGGATTTAAGATCTACACTTTAGGCAGAGCGGAGCATAGAACTTTCTTTATCTAGACGTGTGTGTAATGACATGTACTGTAAACCCAACAGCATAATCTTTTCTTTTTTTTGCACTGCGTGAAAATTTGACCATTAAAGAATGAGTTTTGTTAATATAAGCGCTTGGAAAGCCTCTCTCACACGCTTAAGAGTCATGGAAGGCCATGAACTTCTGACCCAGACAAAAAAAAAAAAAAAGATAGGACATCCTGGAGAAGAAAAGTTAGGCGGCCGTAACTATAACTCTTCTCGTATCCTCATCCTGTTCGTACCATCACTGACTGCAGTAGCACCCAGCACTCCCATAAGACTTTTTAAGTCAGCGGCATAGATTGCGGGTCTTTGGCAATTGACACAGCTGAAGAAGATATTTTTGAGTGAAGGGAATGGAAAGAACATCCTTATTGGAGATTTCAAAACTGAGACTGGCAGATGTCAACAGGGATGTGTCACCTAAGTGCGTGTGTGAAACTAGCAAACACCTTTGTTAGAACTCACGTCAGTGCGGTGTCTTAGAGGCTGTTAAAGTCAAAACGGTAATGGGGGAACATCCTAAGATCTTCGGCGTTCGCTGGGATCCGACTCTCAAATTTGCAACCCATGCCAAGAAAATAGTCAACCGAGCGATTTCCAGACTTCGCAACCTTGAGACTCTTGTTTGCACCAGCTGGGGGCCAACAGAAAGAAATATCGATCCGAAAGTATAGAGCTCTCATTCAGACCATCATCACTTACGCCGCCCCGGTGTGGTACCATGGAGTCTATTATACCTCCATGTGTGGTACCCTAATGCCTCAGCCTCCTCCACAGCCAAGCTACAAACCGTACAGAATGCGGCTCGGCACGTAGCAGCCTGAGCACACCGCAAGGCATCTTTAAGTCATCTCCATCACGATACCCACGTGCTCCCTCTTGGGTGGTCTCTGAATCTACTAAGTAGACAGTACCTTCGTCAGTCACTGGCCCCGATATCGACCACCCGAATCACAACCGACAGTGACGTTCGACCTTTCCGCCAAAGCCTGAATTTTAACTGTTGGTCATTTGTGTTTCACCTCCTCGACGGCTGCGTCGTCCCGGCAGCCTCTCCGGCAGCGGCCTTAGTGTCAGCGGACAGAGTGACATGACAGTGACGTCGACCATTGCTTTGCTGGCTTAGAGATCAATAAAGTATTCGACACCGCTCCTCTCCTAGCTCTCCGACTGAATTTACTTTGCCTTGCACTTCTATGAGGCCATCGCCTTCTACGGGCATAGGATCGGGTCTCTGTCTCTTCGCTTTGCCCTCACTGCCTTGCGGAAGAGCAAACCGCCGGTCATTTATTTACTTGCTTCTTCCTCCCAACGGCTCTCACCCCGGCACATCTCTGGAGGGTAACCACATGACGCCTCCAACTTACTTTTCACCCATCCTGCGACTATCTCCCTCCACTTCCCTGCCCGGTCCTCGAACTCCTCCTGATGGGAACAGCAGTTAGGCGCAAACACGACAACAATAACCCTTTCTTCGTCATCCCCATTTCATTCATTCCCGAACACATAAAATGTAGTCGTGTATCATCAGTAATGATCGGTTTTGATTAACTCTAAGATGAACTCTGTCACCAACATTTTCAATATCTTTATTAAAAACTGCAGAAAGCAATGCATTTATTAGTACTATTGTTAACAGAATATTGCCCACTAATAACCTTAAAATGGCTTCGTAACTCATTTTTACTTCAGAGTTGCTTGCTTCAGTATCCTGTGTTATTATTTTTTGACCTTGACATTGAACACAGTCAGTGCTTGCAGCTATTTGCATTTCCATGGATTTACATTAATAATTTATCTGTACTGCAAGTATCTTTCTCGGATTTATTACGTTGAAACACGCTGCTGCTTAGTTTTAAAGCATCTTCCAAACATGATACATATCGTTTTGGAAGGAATGGTCTTGGTCGTATTTTTACCCTCTTACGTGCTTTTTAGATGTTTTTAGAATTTGAAAAAATGATCAAAAGTTTATCAGTGTTCTATTTTTCCTTCATTACTGCAGCAGTAATTAGATAAATAATACACTAATGTTCTTTTTCATTTTGTAGCGAGCCGTATTTTCTTATAATAGAATATTCTGGTATGAAAGAGATACAGGTGTATTGTATGATTTAGTGACTACTGAATTTGTATGGAAAATAATTTCTCGGTGTCATATAACTTCGGCTTGACTATACGTAGAACTCAAGAAAATTACAAAACGAGACTATTTACTAAATTTATGATTTTTTCTATTTATTTGTGCAAATCCTGACAGTAACTAAAAGTGTAGCTAGTTTCAATATAAGAAACTTAATATTTAAAATTGGTTCTCTCAAGCACTTGGATCTTTTTAGTATGAAATATATAATTTTCTATGAAATTAAGAACGTATAAGCAGCCGTCATGACACTTCTCATACACTGGTGGTAATGAGGTGTGAAGCTCTGTGTTGTATATGCTTGTCGCTCATACATCATAAGTATATTTTAACTCAACTAAGTTTCCAACTTCATATTATACATGTAAAACGCATTGCTACCTACATTCTTGTATACGTAAGACAGGAGGTGTATAACGAACCCTGAAAATATCATGAGGGATAGCGAAAAGACAGGTAGGACTGGTATGCACAAGAACGAATCATACACCCAGCGAAGATTTTAAATTTAGAGACGCAAGCTCTTTACGGATAAATCCGGCGTAAGGCTTTATCATTAAGATTGTCACTCAAACTGCCGTTGTAACTTTACGCTCGCTTGCTTGCCCCCCCCCTTCCCCTCACAAGCATACAGATAATTCGATGAGACTTTTCACCTCTCAAAGGTCAACAGAAGACAGTCGACTTTCAAATTGTAAATGTGCTTACGGAAAATTATCTGGTTAATCATGTGCCTGGTAAACGGGACTAGCATTTAACTGTGTACTGTAGACATCGTGCCTCACTTGTTTACACCTTGGAGCTTTACACTGTCTCCATTTAAAGATACCTGCCTTAGCGGCTTACTACTTGTAACTTACGGTACTGTATAGAAGATGTAAACAAAGCTGAAGAACTTTACGTCGGTCCTTCACAACTCTAGAGTAAAGCCTTACTAACTTATATTCTGCACGGAAGATAGACCTCACAACTAAATACGCGGACGAACTCATAATGAGCTCACACGCGACTTTAAACATAATACTCTGTTCCCTAGAGTACAAAAAAAGTGAATACGGATCGTTATGTAAAAGCATGAGCTGTGAAAAAGCGACGAAGTGGCGGTACAGGTGTAGGTATTCGAAACCATTAAATCGTGTGAAATCCCGCTTACCGTGAGCAATTGGAGTTACATTATGGTATTCACATTGATCAAATACAGGAATGCATGCAACTGAGTGAGAGCAGTACTTTTATATAACATCTATCAGAACAATAATTATTTTAACAGTCAACTTTATTCATCACTTAATATGCATGCCCCTCAACGGGTTGGGACGACGTCCATCTGAGTTTGCCGGTAAACATTTGATGCAAGAGACAATTGTGTTATCGTATTTGAGAAATTGAGGCGCTATAGGTACACATGTAGGAGCCCAACTTGATGCTATGGGGCGCAGGCCTGGAATGTTCTAGAAAGTGCTGTCGTACACGAGCACACTAATGATGCAAAAACAATCAATTCTGCTTATTTGTTGAAATATTTTTCAATAGACATTAGAAAGGGAAAGCTTAGAGTGAATGTGTACAGCTGCGGAACTCTATGTACAACATCTCACTTCTTGCTCTCCAAAGTTAGAGAAAAGCTATAAGAATACGAGCTTTGGCTAAGGCAACTTGCAGGGTGTGGTTGCACATGGACTCATTCTTTATTCAAGACTTAGTGAAGCTGCATCGCCTGATTCTTCTCATTAACGGTAATTAAGTGTAATCCAAACTACTAAATACAAAATAAATAAGTAAAGGAGTTGTTGTTCAATGTATACGACTGTGAACACCACCAGTAAGCCTATACGCCAACTTATTCTATAAGCTGGAAACTCTTTGCCAGAAGATACAATAAGAAATATCCTTTAGCCCAACGTTAGGCGTGAGAACATATTAACCGGGCAAATGACCAGTAACACCTGTGTACTCCAAAATAAGGGGCGCGGTGGTTCGGCATGCGTTATGAAATGCACCAAGAACACAATATACAGTGATGCACCCGAGTAGTTTCAGCACATATAAACTTATTGAGAGTTATTAGCATAAATCACTTACTTGTAGCACGCTACAGTGAAGAAGGGCACGTCTTTACAATCAGTAGCTGTGGTGCAGAGGGTGTAGGCAGCAGACTTCTCAAGGCCCGTGATCCTCACCACCACGGGCTCGTCCAGCAGACATGANCAGACATGATGGTGGTGTTACGGTCACACTCGGTCCACTCTACAATGTACGGATGAAGCAAATAGCCAAACTCTAGAGACTGGCGGAGCAAATGCGGCTTCGGTCATTAAAGTTCTTCACTATTAAAGCATGAGTTCATACGCAGCCGTGATCGTTGTAATAGGCGAAGCCCCTGCACTTCCTACGTGCAACAACTAAATGAGAATAATAAGTAGCGTTTTTGAGTGAAACAAGCCTCTACATGTGTGGAGGGGCTACAATATCAATATGAGAGCATAAAAAAAAGTCTTTTCGAACCCTACTGCGTCCAAATTCGGTGGACCAGTGCCCTGTGGGTAACTTCTCTGTTACTACTGCTTCTGAAATAAAAAATTAATGAAGTGACTGTAAAAAATTATTCTAATTTTTCACTTTGGGCTGTATTTTGCAAGCTGTATTTCGCTAACTAGCAACGTACACGCACGACTAAAATATCGATAAAATGAGAATGATAACAGTCGTCCTCAGCTAGGTGTAGACGTGCGCCCGAGGTGTCAGTGCCCTGCAGCCGGAAGTTCTCAACCAGTGATATGCTAAGCCGTATATTGGCACCCTCTCTTCCTTTACCTTTATTTCTATCTCTATATTTTGATTTGTGTACCTGAATTTCCATTTCATTTTTCTAAGTTAGTAAGTGTTTTCTTGCGAGCCAGCAAAATAATTTGGCTTCGCCTGGTATATATCAGCTAGGGATAATCCCTTCAACTTACTGGCAATTTTGCCTCTCAACTTCGGGTTTTAACCCAATCGACTTAACCTTTTAGTCAATACAAAGATGGGAACCCTATCTCATCTGGACTTATAAGATTTAACTGATTCCTAAATTAGGTAGTTAGGGTTTCAAAAGAACTCCTTCTACATCACTATTCTTTAAGATATTGCTGGTTCATTTCTACTCCTAATTTCGCCTTTAAATTTCCTAACTCTTACGCCGAAAGCTTCTCAAAGCACTAGGAGTAAATTAATTCTAGGTGGGTTTTTGCCTAATTTGAAAGAAATTTAATAATGATGGGACATTGAAATTAATTTACTTCATCCTCTTAATAAATACTACAACCAATTTATTCTTTTACGGTTTCAGTATATCAACGGGAGGTTCCTCGTCCGTGCGCTTCCATCGCACTGCCGCCGCTTCTATTCTTTTCTACCTCCTACGTTTCTTCGGCAATTGCCGAGAGGGGTGCCTGGTAATAAATTTTCTTCATCGGAGAATTATTATAACGCAATAGCAAGCGCTTTATCAATTGGATAAACTAATATGTATCTACTAAATTTTCTTAGAAACAAATAATTATAATTACAACAGTATCTATTCATACTTCGTAGACAGTTTCTATTGAAACGTGTTCTTTACACATTACAGTTAGTGCCGTGGCCCTTCGTTACCGCACTGGACCTGCAGTCCCTGGTGCAGCGATTTGAGGACGCACTGAACTATTCTTACCAGAAGAGTTTTTATAGGATCGCTCTCTGCTGCGGACGTCTTAACCTTACAAACCTTTTTGCATGCCAAGGAACCAGTGGCAAAGACAATACGTGTTATTCCTACGGCTGCAACATCTTCTGCTGCTGCCTGTATAGGGACACCGTGGTTGCGCTTGACGACCGGCTGCTGGCTTCTCACCCTTTTTTTCAATGTTTCATTTTATTTCATGTTTCGCGTTCAATTCAAGCTTGATATGTTAAGCTTTATGAATCTATAACAAGTTGTGAACTGTTATGCAAGCGTTGTCCGTGTATTGCGTTAAAAATTGCTTTAGTGTTACTTACAAAAATTTGTACTCAACGTTAAACGAAAACTTAAAGCCTGAAACTTTTGCAAGGAGTCAGCATTACCCCGTCAAAGAAAATTATCACGAAAATATGAATAAAGAAAAAAATTTCTTCTGCATCAAATTTACTTTGTCTCAATTCCCTTTTTTGGATTGTGTGGCGCGCCTCGAGGCTGCGTGTTGTACAGTGACTTCGTACTCGGTAGTGAAAAAAATTTTTTGCAAACGAATCGCTTGAAATAAATAGACTAGCTTTTGTTGTTTCAGACTATAAATTCATACAGAGTGAGATGAATCGTGATACCTTTTCTTTTAGCAATTACCTTTCTTTCTTTCAATGCCGTATCAGCATCAATGGGTCACGATCAAAGTGGTTAGGCTCAGCAGGGTCAAAAGTGTGCAAACCCCGTACCTGACGGATCCTGAAATCTCGATATGAAGCGTTTCACAAATAATGCAGCTTATCAGTGGTGCTTCTGAAGGTCAAGATGGGCTTCAGTGGGAAACTGTTCTAGAGCTTCTCCAAAAATTTAAAATATGGATCGAAAATCTACGTACATCAGGTATTATTGCACGCTTCTTCAAGGGATCAGTTACTTAGATAGGAGCTTGCTGTTGGACATATAGGGGGGGGGGGGGCAAACTGAAAGTCTTTCAGTTTACCATGGACGTGGGGTACGTCCACTATCCCCACGCGGAAGAGAGTACGAAAAAAAACCTTGTAGCCCTAGAAGAGTGTGAGTTTAGAGACAGAGATTTTTTTAAGGCCCTGTAGTATTCTCCCGCATACAATATCAAGACCCTTGATATAACTTGCAGGGACGTACAAGACTTATCAAAATATTATCCCGATAAATATATGATAATATAAAATACTGTAAATCACTACCTACATACAAATACTAATTGAAGTCTCCCGTAAACAACGCCTCCAATGAAAGGTCCCAGAGACTTTCTATTGACATGACGCCATTTCCGGGATTAGCGTGGCGTACTCATACATTAGGCAAAAGTAACAAAGTATCTAACGCTGATTAATCGATTAAGAAGCAATTGAATTAAAGGTAAACTGTAGAAATTGGAAAAGATACCATTGTGCTGGGTAGCAGCTCTTCCTTGCAGCGTAAGTAGTCAGTGGGCACCTTCGAACCTGCATGAAATCAGTAATGCAGGCCATTAGTTAATTCATTAACATTTTATGTTTTCCACAGTAAAAAAAATGATCCTGAGTTTGTGAATAACTGTTAACATCATGACATTAATGATAATCATAATATGATGAAATGATTCTCAGTCAGTCACCAACTTGTTGATAGGCTTTTGTGTTTCGCATTAAAACTGTCTTCCACTTGGGAGTAATATATGACACTTGTATACTGCCAACAGATTGAGAGGGAGGTGATGTATACTGATATGCTGAGGTCTATTGCATAGATCTCTATGGATACATTTGGTGCAAAGGCATAATGCAACGTATTGTTTATGCGTTACTAGTTACAACTAGACAATATGGTATGCTGTAAGCCTGTAACTAGTTCTGCACTGCATTTAGAGATACGAGTTAGTTTATACGTTAAGGGGACATGGCCATGAGACAAGATGACCAAATAAGTCGTATCTAGTGAGAATTTATGATAATTGCCTCCTGAGAGCGATAAGGTGAAGGAGACCTACTCTTGTACCTCCTCCGTGACTGTGTTGAAAGGCCCAAAATGATATGAACGAGACGATATATTGCAAGCACTACAAGGAAAAATTTCTTGGTAAAGGCCTCGAAACGTTCAGCAGCATTTGTAAGATGTTGTAATTATTGCTGAGTACGAATGATGAGATTGGTAATTCGTGAAGCCATTACATCATATACTGTACTGTTGATTCCGTTGCATTATTGCACAGAAGACATGGAACCATTATAATATTGTGTTGGTGTGTAGAAACTTTTAGTTTTGCGATTATACGATCATATGAACCTATCTGCGTAAATGTAAGAACGGGCAGTTCATATACAGCTGTTTTCCAGTAGCAGCTGCGAAAGTGTCTTTCTTGCTACAAACTATGCTTACTTGCGGATCATTACGAAAGGAATAGACTACTAGAAACAAGCGTTAATGAACTTAGTGTAGTAGTGCCCGAGGCACCCTCGTTACTGTTTAACTCTATTAGGACAAGCATGTTTCATACATAAATAAAGCTTGAATCAATGCTAGTCCTAGGAGAAACTGACCTTTAAGTTTGTCCTTAAAGAGTTAACTGAACAAGGAGAATAGTCCTTGGTAAAACCTTCGCTATCAGCAAGTAAAAAGGCTGTACTCAAAGTCTGAACCACTCCCAATTTGCCTCATCGATTACAAATGGGAAATAAGGAAAAATTATATCCCTGTAAATACCTACCTAGTTTCGACAAGAATATATGGGTATCACTAAGCTGGTCTAACAGCAAGTGATTTTTAGCAGTTAAATTACCGAACGCCTGATCGTTAGTTACTAAAATGATGTGCTATATATTATTCATATAAGCTTCAAAATTTCAATCTTTGTTCAGATAATCGAAGTGAATCTGTTTTCCAAGCAGATTGACTTTTTGGCTAATTTTTGGTATTTTCGCTTGAGGTTTACAAGCACAGGTTACTCTCGACTGCTCTGGCTTTGCATTAGTTCTTTAAAATGAATAAAAAAACGTATTAAAAAACCGTAAAAATTTACCAAAATGAGTTTCAGCGTTGAGGAAGAAAGAGCTGAGAAATTTTCTTAAACGTAACCTAGTTTTCATACAGAAAGCACTATATAGAACCTTGCGAGACTAACTGTTTTTTCAAGCTATTTAGGGCATGTTCTATAGGGCACTAAAATTGAGCATTTCAGGCTTGACTTATTCGAAACCTTAGGCAGGTGCGCTGGCGCCGACCTGCTGAATCGAGTGCCACGCATTGACCCTTAATTGGTTACCGAAGAGACTTCCATAAATTCAATCGTGCTCCGCGAAATGGAATTCTGAGTTGGCTCAACATAATCGAGTTTTTGTTTCTAAATTACATGTCAAGCTTTAATACAAGTCTCACTACTACGATGATATGCAATACAAGAAAGCTTTCCACTAAAGTCAGTGTAGTGACACATTTTCAAGAAAATTGATGCAGTAAACGCAGAGTTCGGCAATTTTATGTATTTTGACCCAATTTCTAAAGTGTCACGTTTGATTGCTGATGTCTAAAGTGTTGAGTTTAGGTGAAGAAAACGAGCTATATCCCTTGCACCAACTTACAGTATAATTCAAACAATGAAACAGAGGGAACAATTGGAACACGACATACATATATGTCAGCAGTACACTATGTAAAGATTGTTCTTTTTTACTTGTTGATGCGTTGTCCTTGTTTTGAAATGATTTTGAATATTCTGTCGTCCATGGAATCAGTCATCCCTTTAATCTCAGCAGATGTTATCGACCCACCGTAATTCTTCTGTCACAGAGTTTCCTTCGATATACATATACTGAACACCTCCCTCATACATGTTCCTCTTCAAGATGGATCACAGCTGTCCGGCACGGTTGAGGTCAGGAAAAGCAGGGGCCATGTCATGAAATGTGCCTCACTAAGGCCTAGACTACTATGAGGAACTCCTTGGTGGCCTTGGTGGAAGGCGATGTCGCATTATCATGCATGAAAATCTGCTGACGTCGGGCTGCAAATGGCAGGTCTTCCATCCGTGACAATAAATGCTCTTCCAGAAACCGGCAGTAGGCCTTGCTTGTGATTTCAACACCTTCGGGTACTCGAAATGGTCCTACAATCTCGCGAGCGATGATCCTTACCGAGAACATCACTCCACTTTCACCCAACTAACGTCGAAGACGAGTAGGACGAGGTTCTCCAAAAGGTAGGCAATCTTAGCCCATCCGTCGCGTCCATCCTACGTAGCTCGAGCCTAATCCGAGTAAAGAATATTGCGGAAGTCGGCCTTCATGTATTTCTTTGCCAATGCGATATGTCTCTCTTTGTGGGACCCGTTCAGTAAGGGTCTGGAGATGGGTTTTACATTTCTGACCACCTGTTTGAGAATCCTGTTAGTGTACCGGGTACTTTTCGACACAGGTCCAACCCCAGCACCTCTAAATAGGGCAGCACTGGTAACCCCGAGATGTCGTATTACCTGCCTACTACATATAGGCAGGTTATCGTTCATCGCTTGACATTTTGCTTCCTGACCTTGAGGACAGCGTTCTTCAAGTACGACTTCAATGTCCTTCGGTGCCGTCCAAGTTCTCTGGTTAAGTCCACCAGAGATACACCATCTACAAGCCCTTGGACAATCCGCTTCTTCACTGCAGATGTCAATCGTTGTTGATTCGACATCTTGTCACACCTGTAATAAAGCGTGACACTTTAAAAATTGAGTCAAAATATACAAAGTCACATAACTCGGCGTTTACTGCATCAAGCTCTTGAAAATGTATCACTATAGATACACCGACTTTAGGGGAAACCTTACTTGCAATGAATATCACTTTGCTATTGTGTCTTTAAATTTTTTTCAGCCTTTAATAAAGCCTGACTCATACTTTAACACTTCTAACAAGTTTCACAGTGGCAAAACCAAAGCTTCTGTATAAACTTTCAGACAAGTCAAGCCTGAAAGGTTTAATTTCGGCTCCCAATCGAATGTGCCCTCAATCTACTTTAAGATTATCTTTGCGTTGTGCCCAGACGAATACGGACGCTTTCGTGCTGCATATGTGAGGTCTTATGAAGCCTGACCCTATGAAATAGATTTGTTTTAAGTTCTCAGCTGTTGTATAAACGACTGTGTACTTTTATAGTAAAATGCAGCTCACACTGAATAAGCTATTAACCATATCACTAATACGGATTAAAACTTACGTAGATACGAGTGGAGCTGCAGTCTGTACCGCAATGAAGACACAACGAACACCCGAAGGAACGTTGTTGTGCTCGCGCCGAACCTGTGCTCGACATAATAATTATGACCGATGTGCATGCAACCTCAAGCGATGTCTGCGGTTAGAAATGAATCGGGATGGGCAAGCTGTTGTGGAGGAGCTCAATAAGATATGCCAGCTCTGTTGTGAAGGGTTGCAAAGTAGGGGCTTCCTTGTGAGTCAGAAGCCATGTACTATGCGACTACAGGCAACAAATGTGGGTTTTGACAGTTTTGATATAATAAATAATGTTGTCAATCGACCTTCTCTCGTTGATATTAATTTGTTTGTTGAAGGAAGATGATAATACAGGCAACCCTCCAGCAAAGTGAATTCCTCGGAGGTCATATTCTTCCTAGGTCGAATTATTTCTGATACTTTAATTCCATTTGAGCTTACAACTCAAGCAAGGTCAAACGCAGAAAAATATTGGAACGTGTGGTTGCCAGGGACGTGTTGCAATTAGGTTTTCGGTGTCACATGTGCTACACCAGCCTCTAATGCGACACAGGTTGTGAAACACTGGGTAATACCGACAACAATTAACCCTCCTAGATTTCAGGGTTATGAGTTGGGTAACACTGTCTTTGTTGACAAACATTGACTAGCAATAGCTCATAGAGTGCCGGGGCGCATGTTCCGGTGTCTCTTTGGGAATGAGCCTATTGGTTCGTCTACTGCCGCCTATCTAATCTAACTATTACAACAAAATGAATGACTGCCATACGTTGCTTGAATTCTAGCATGTGAAGCACTTCTGTGTAGTTTTCTTAACTTTTTATCCTAAACTACAGCCAAAATAAGGCTCCGCCAGAATTGTATATCTTTAAGCTTGCCGAAAATTCCGCAACACTTTGTTGGGGCGCTGAGATAGCGCGCCGCATTCACTGCTACTCGTGTAACACTGTGAGGGTAACACCGACGCCTGATTGCAACACGCCCCAGAGCTCCCTAATTTTAGGTGACGTAGTGATGTCTCGATTTCATCACTTGTTAGTTTATTTCTGCACAACTAGTTATTTAAGCAGCAGATAATGGCCCAATTAGGAAAAGAACAAACGAAAACGGACAACGGAAAGCTGTGATCAAGAAACTACTGAGAAAAGATAAAACAATCTTCGCATCTTAAGAAAAGAAAATGGGAAAGTACAGGAGTCATATGTTATATTTCGATTTAACGTAGGTGTACCAAGTTTCATAGTTTCATTCGAATCGGTCCAATAATGAAGTTTTTTCCATAGAGTCCCCTTAAAATGAAACTGGACTTATAGAAAAAATCTACAAGATGGCTAAATCGTGGGACAAGTTGCTATAGAGATCTTGAATTGCATTATAGCACAGTGCGTAACATCAAGAATGTATAAGATCAGATAGAGATATACAGAGCAACTATTCCAAGTACAGTATTCCATAAAATAGGTTTTCTGTTAAGCCAATACCTGAAAAAAACTGTTATTAACGGTGGACTGACCCCTCGTGCAAGGTCATTCTCAAGTTAGGTCAATAGCACTTGGTCCCTATTCCTTACCTAAACGGAGGGTTACCAGTATTGAATATTGCTCATCCTTCCGGTTTTGCACTTGAAGCTCTTCTGAAATACATTATGCGAGGAATCCTGAATGCTGGTTTGATCCTCCTGAAAACTGCCAACGAATAATGAAGCTTCACCGTTAAGGAAGGAAAACAACCAAATACCAATATCCCACAGTCTATTTAAATTGTTATCAGACATTGTTGAGATTTATGTCACAGTCCCATTACGCCAAACTTCGAGGCTTTGTAAAGTTAAAATGGACATTTTGAACCTTTTCATGGCAATTACGATCTAAACGCTGACTGTTCTTCCGAAGCAACTGTTTTGCCTCAGTTTTTTTTTGTATAGTATGCATATTCTCTATCTGAGGAGTTCTGCTGTACGCCTGTACCGTACAACACATTTGAGAATATAATTCTTTGTTCGCCGCAATCGCACAAGAAAACAACAGCTCCTCATTTCGGTAAATTTTTACTTTCACTTACACACGATTTTCATGATTTTTATTGTGTTCAGTATTTAAATTGGGTCAATTTAAGACAACTTACATGGATAACGGTTTCGTCGCAAATCATTAGTTTTCGAGATATTTGACTTTGAAGTTCCCATTGTTTTCCTATTGAAGAAAATAGCCGGTGTCATAACAGGTTTATTACGATCCAGTAGAAACATAACAGAACCTAAGCTAACCGAAAGTAAACTTTACATAATACCTCCGTCGCAAATGCGTGCTTACCAAGCAATAACGCAACTCCCGGAACACGTATCATGCACTGCCGCAACACGTAATATCCCGATGCCACACACTAATAGAAGAAGAGGAGCGTTGTTTCCAATTAAATCAAATGACACACGCTTGTAAAGAATTTTCATTTAAAAATCGGGCCAATATAATAAAACGTGCGAAAGTTAAGTAACAGCACACGCGGAGTGAACTGTCTGACGGTAAACATTTTCACACCGTTTCTTGGCAACCTCAAAGCAGTGTTTAC
Source organism: Parhyale hawaiensis (assembly GCA_001587735.2). Taxonomy (NCBI): domain Eukaryota; kingdom Metazoa; phylum Arthropoda; class Malacostraca; order Amphipoda; family Hyalidae; genus Parhyale; species Parhyale hawaiensis. The sequence continues at coordinate 15,321,440 of LQNS02278097.1, forward strand.
ACGAGTTCAAAACACCGTGTTTTCGGAAAAGTGCAATTGATTTATTGTTTACACTGTGAAATTCTTTAATTAGAAGAAAATAATCGAATGCTCACGAATCCATGTTTGAAAACTGAAGTTTGGGCGGGAACCGCAAATGGTGGTTTGTTTACATCAAAGCATCATTAGCGGGAGCCGCATGTAGTGTGTTATGAACTAAAACCATATCTAATATAATAAGTGTTACAGAAAGTGCGCTATAGCTCGATAAATAAAAATTTGCAACAAAAAGTATATTCCCGTAAATTCTCTTCAGTTGACTATTAAATTAGGGAAGTACCGATGTTATTTTCACCGTGTAATTTTCTCCCATAGGAAAACAATGGGAACTTCAAAGTCAAATATCTCAAAAACTAAGGATTTGCGACAAAAACGTTATTCTTGTTAATTGTCTTGACCCAACTTACATAGTTAACACAATAAAAATCATGAAAATCGTGTGTAAGTGAAAGTAAAATAATACCCTCATTTCCGCGTCCGAATGAGTTGTTACCTTACCTTGAGTTACCTTGAGAGTCTTCGGAAGAAGTCCAGGTGACGTTGCTCACGTCACCCCACGTGTGTGGAGTCACTCTGCTGGGTGTCTTCTGTGGTGCCGAAGTTTGCGACCAAAGAGGGAGCCAGCAGCGNACTCTACAGTTTTGATATCAGTGGCGTTTCGAATATGCCGAAGCATTTTGTTAAACAATCTTGCTCCCCGTACAGCGAAGCTATTAGAATATTTTGTGGCCACAGCTTTTCCACCATCTCTACTTGGGATACGAATATCACAAGTCCTTCCAGTTCTTTCCGAGTGTCTGGCGAATATCCGCTCATTCACAGTGATACGTTCCAGAATTTCCCAAACATATATGGTTGTAAATCGTTTGAATCTGCGCTGTATTGAATACAAGTAGAGACAGCTGAGTGGTTTGTGGTAATCGTACACGTGCATGCCTCGAATTTTGGCAGTGAACGATCTTTGGATACCTTCAAGTTGTTCAAGCTTTTTTCTTGTACTCGGCATCCAAATTGGGGAACAGTATTCTATTCTCGGAAGGATTAATTGCTTCCATAGTGTATTACATATATTTCGCGTGACGAGAAAGTTCGTAAAACCCATCCACTCCATCTTTTTCCCACAGCGATAACTCTAGCAATATGTTCTTCAAACATAGCATCGTCTTGCATTCTCACTCCGAGGTCTCTTAAGACTGTCTCTCTTAATTTCATGCCCATCGCTGGTGGTATATTGCGTGGATTCAAAGAGTGGTTGATTTTTTCCGTATCATAGCAGTTCAAATTTGGCTTCAATAAAGGTCATATTATTTCTCACCGACCATTGGCAGATACTTTCCAATTCTCGATGCACAGATAGCACGTCTTCCCCAGATTGCACAGCAGCTAGTATTCGTGTATCGTCAGCAAATGACGAGGGTACCGCATAGTTACACCCGGACCCCATGTCATTGATCATGATGAGGAAGAGAACAGGTCCAAGCACGGTGCCTTGTGGTACTCCACTGAGTACCGGCCTCGGAGTAAATATAGGGGGAGGGAGCATACCCCTATTTTTTGAATAGAAAACTCCGCCCCTTACGGTATCTTCGGTGGCTGTCCCCCCTTGATTCCGCCGACGTTCATATTGGGTAAACCAATTTCGATTGAAGCTACACTTTTCTCAGATATTATTGTATAAAATAATTACATAAATCTCCAGGAGTATATTGATCAAATTCTTTCTTTGAACAACTATAATAAAGTGCTAATAAAGTTTTTGGCTGAAAAGCCATCCTCTGATGGCGGCGGATTCGCGCATCTTCCGCCATTTTTCGAGAAACTTACATGGGTTTAAGCTGCACTTTTGTCAAATATTATTTTATAAAATAAATACATAAATTCATATGACTTTATTCTTTCTTTCAACAGCTACATTGAAGCGCTAATAGGGTTTTTTGGCATGAAAGCCATCGACGAGGGCGTGAAAGCCATCAACGGAGGAGTGAAAGCCATCCATTGATGGCGCTGGCGTAACGCCTCCGTTATTTTCCAGGAACTTATATGGTTTTAAGCTGTACGTTTCTCAAATATTATTTCATAAAATAAATACATAATTCTCCAGGAGAATATCAAATTTTTTCTTTGAACAGCTACATTAAAGCGCTAATAAAGTTTTTGGCTGAAAAGCCATCCTCTGATGGCGGCGGGTTCGCGCATTTTCCGCCATTTTTCCTGGAACGTACATGGGTTTAAGCTTCACTTTTCGCAAATATCATTTTATAAAATAAATACATAAATCCATATGACTTTATTCTTTCTTTGAACAACTAAATTAAAGCGCTAATATGAGTTTTTGGCATGAAAGCCTTCGACGAGGGCGTGAAAGCCATCGACGGAGGAGTGAAAGCCATCCATTGATGGCGCTGGCGTAACGCTTCCGCCATTTTCCAGGAACTTATATGGTTTTAAGCTGCACTTCTTTCAAATGTTGTTTCATAAGATTTTATTAAACGATTACATGAATCACTCTGAGTATAGTCTTTCTTTGAACAGCTACGCAGATGCGCTAATTGAGTTGTTAGTTTCACACGCGTAGATGGTGCTCTCTGCCATGTCCCGGTAAGAATAGGTTGCCAGATGCGGTTAATTAGAGGCAAATTGGCTATTTCTAGCAAATTTATTCTTTGTTAATATAATTTTCTTTAGTGAATTACGACATCATTATATTTTATCCTAAATTCAACATGTTTCTTCGCTGTTGTGGCCTAAAATTTTCTAAAAAGAGGGAAATTTGCTTGAACAGACGTCACTGTGGGAGCTCAGCTGTTCTCGTCCCCCATCGAGCCTAGGATACACCCCCGAAAAAGCCTTTGAAAGAACGATAGGTGTTCGCCTCCCGGACCCCTGCTCCCTCCCCCTATATTAAATTTTACTCCGAGGTACCGGCTGCTGGATGACACTTTGTTGACAATTACACTTTGCGTTCTATTTGACAGGAATGCTTCACGCCACCGAAGGCATTTTCCACGGATACCCATGCGGGAGAGTTTCAACAATAAGATTCCGTGGTCAACCTTGTTGTGGCCATTTAAATGGTAATATATGAATATGGTCGGTAATGCTGAGAGTTGGCTGAAGTCACACGAAGGTACCATTGTACTGACATGCCGGGATCACATAGGTATACATTTCTACGCGCAACTGGTTACCAGCATGTGCAGCACGCGTAACGTTTCGATAAATATTTAAGGCGTGTTCGATTAGGACCTGAAAGTCGATCTAAGCCTAACCTACGTGACTTAACTTGTCCGAAACTGCAGACAGGTGTCCCAACTTCGTCCCGTTTGTTCAAGTTTCATTCGTTGACTGAAGATAGATCAGCTGTGAGTCTTCTAAAAACTCAGTGTTATTTTCTCTAACAAAGATTTCAGTCGGTTCAACATAAGCACGTCGCTTCTAACAACTGCAACGCGATTCAAAGTGATGAAGCTAAAGTTTCTGTCGACAGCTCCGGACATGTTAAGTCAAGTGGGCTTGGCTTAGCTCAACTTTCACGTCCCAATAGAACACGCGCATAGTATCGGTAACGTAGATACCGTAACATACATGACGATCGAATCTCGTACCCTTCCATCGAGTTGTCTGTGTGAATACATAGTGTGACCTCTGCATGATACGGGCAATGGCGGGAGGCCGGACTGCCACTGCCTGCCTACCAGGAAGAAAAAAATCTTCCGATTCTCGCCCTGCATCATCAGCATTTCTAGCATTCACGCTCCATCTACACTGATCTAGCCAGAAATGGAGACGGTCAGAAGGTTGCAGTAGTCACATCAGCAATATCGTCTCTGACGTCAGAGTTCTGGCAAACTATGGTCGATTGCAACCGTGCTCTCCTCTACAAAAAAACATCCATCAGCAGCACGAACAAGTGCATGTGGATATCCCAGTTGGGATTGCAGTTAAACAGAGTTTAGCTTAACCAGAATACTATCTCATGCAACATGTACATTGTACATATGGTGCCTGGCCGGCGCTACGTGAGCGATTCTCGCACCATGTGTAGTAACGGACTTGACTAAACGTTTATAGAGTTCTGTAAAAAAAAGAAATTTGTAAAAAAAATAAAAAAGGTTTACACGGAAACTGCAAAACATTCGGAGGTTATGTACTGCACAAGAGGAACGCAAGGCTATAGCTGGCTTCTGGGCAGTTGCCCACGGACGACTTTCGGCGGTCCTATCAGCATAGCACTAACTCAATTGATCAAATTATGTTGTCACGGACGCGGCTTCAGCTTGGCAATTATTATAATGTTCAATTTTTTTTAAAAGCTTCAGCTGCCACCTACTTCAAAAAGCTAATTTGAAGTAAACCTATTTCCCGCCAAAGAGCACCTGCCTGGTTACATGGAATTTTTATGGCTGAATGCAGGTGTGAGAAATGATGTCTGTATAAGGTTTCCTTCGTAAAAATCCCCACCTCCGGAACGAATTATTATAGAAAGTTTAATCATACTCCGATTTAGTGTTGGGCCTTGCACAGCTATTAGCGGGTCATCGCTCAACTCGCAAATTAGAATTCTTTGTCAATGAGGCAATTTAAGCTAGTCGTCTAATGGTATAATTGTTAGCACTCCATATCCATGTTAAGAGCCAGCTAGGACGATGTATAGCTGGAAATAAAATTTCCATTTCATACATTTTCGGCTGGAATAGCAGTAGGTAATCCAGTGTCACTTTTCTGACTTGAAAATGACGTGGGTACATTTTCTACAGCAGTAATATATAGCTTCATTTCCTAGGATCCCTATGAAGAATCCGGAGACAAAAAGATATACGAAGAAAAGGACATTAATTCGAGCATTAGAGCAATCTAAAAATTATTTATTAGCATTCGCAAAACAGTTCAGCTAAAAAAAGCACGCATTTCTGAAGCTAATGGTCCTACAGAACATGAACAACCTTTCATCTGTTACACTCTACGCCATACACATGACAGCATTTTCAGTGCCATATTTACTATATTTCATTCACATCTCTCGCTAGGAAGAGATACTACAGGAGTTTCTCATTATAGAAAGCAAGAACTTCTTTCCACGATTCTTCCTGAGCCTGACTGTGCTGGGGACCACTGCCTCCCCACCGCATGCCGACCATCATCTGCTCCTGCAGGGCGACCTCGCAGAAGGGAACGTAGGGCGGCTCCAGTAGGTGACCTGCTCCAGGATAACTGCACACCTGTGGCACAAACGCAGCAATCCTTACTAAAATTAAAGTAATTAATCCTTTCCGTGAAACGTACGGCGGGTAAAGCAACCCAAAGTGAACAGGAGTGAGTGAGTACAGTGTTTAAGCAAGCCTCCATAAACATAGGAAAGGTGTTTCAAAAGAAGAATTATTATTAGATTGTGGGTTTTCCCTCCGTATTAGATACGAACACTATATCAGCGATCCAATTTTACATGTTATAGTTTAGAAGTTGAGTCGAATTCAAATGAGTTCTATTAGAACAATCTTGGGCAAGTGCACCATGTCGGGCAGGGAAAAGGTGCGAGCATTTCCAACTCCACTCGGCTCGGTCGAACGAAATCGCTCAGCCGTGCGCGCAGTGAAGAAACGAAAAACGTAAAGAGAAGAAGACAGAAGAAAGCGAACACTCGTGCAGGGGGTCCCTTCTGTGGCCCTCCACACGAGAGCAGATAGGAGTCCCACAGGTTGGGTCGCTTACAACCATTCAGCGGCCTACCTCGCGGAACAGAATGGGAAATATGTATAAAGATCCTACCTAACTTTACAAAACTAACCTTCTCAACAGGAACTATGTCCAGCTGCTATATATATCCCGTGCGGAGAAGGTACTCGGGACCCTTGGGTTCGTCAGGCTCGAATATATTGTGGCACGGAAAGGGCCCGCCAGAATATACCCCTAAGGGCTCAAAAGAAGAAAAGGATAGGGCATTTAGTATATCGATACAAACGTCTAACTCATGAACGAAGTGTTCCCACGCAGGATTAATGCACGTGGGAGCAGCAAGTTGGGAAAGAAGAGAAAGAGCAAACTAAAATATCATCAAAGGCGTGTTGTATTGAGACTCCTGGAACATGTTGCAATGAGATGTCGGCGTGACATCCATTGGCACTAGAATATCGGGCGAATGCAACGCGATTTCAGCGCCCCACAACAGTATACAGCACTGGAATCTGCGGAAAGCTCATGCTTCTTAACTATTGCTGCGGTGTCTTAAATTGGCCGTATTTTAGGATGCAGAGTTGAGAAAAATCTGCGAAAGGGCCTTAAATGCTACAACTTAGCCAATACTTAGCAGACATGGAATATTTTTTTCATTTCCGTACATCAATCGATCACAATGTTTACAAACAAACGAAATAGCTGTAAAGAAAGGCGGTATTACCCCGATCATAGCTTTGCAATTCTTGAGGTTGTCGTCTGAGTCAATCGAAGCTACCAGACCTGTGTCAAATTGGAGGCCGGTGGTATAACGCGGGGCGTCACTTTTTAGCGGATAACTGCGGACAGCAGTTGTATACAGTACTGGTGAAAACTAGATAGTATGATTCTTCTTACTTTGCCTTATTTTTGTTAGCAGAACCATTCCTACGTCGTAACCTAATTTATCCTAGGAGTACAATAATACGGAGGGTAAATATAAATATTGTCTGCACTTCCCCGCTGTCGGTGAAAAAGTGACCTCCCACAAGGTACACCAAGAGTCTGGTTGTAATACGACTGAGTACCAGTATGAAAATGGTAGGAAGCAAAATGGGCACGGAAGACAGACGTCCCGAAGGCCTAGGTAGGTAATCTAGGTGCTGGGCAGGGGCATTACTTCCCACAACAGAGGATAGTCGAACCTAACCCTATATACAGCCGAATGAGGACGAAAGCCTTCTCATGAAACCACACCAAAGCTATGCCTGTCGAGATTGGCACACTAATATTTACCTAATTAGAGCAGCATTCTAAGAGCGCATACCTCCGCCAAGCAAGGTAATGTTACAAAAAATCCAAATTGGTCCTGTAACTAGGATTTCTTATTTATCATCACCAAAATTTGGTTCTTTGTGCTTTATAACATTTCTTACAGTTTCTGTAGTTTTGTTGAAGAATTGCAGAAATTTTTTTCGTTATGTCGTGACTAACAATAAGATAAATATACAGTCAAATTCACAAATAAGTAATTACTAAAACTTTGTCACCTGTTTCTTTCAAGCATTTCCAACACCCGGTGCCCACGTAACAACTTTCGTTGCGACTAGCAGCCAAGAGGCAACTCAACTCACAGTACAGTAAAGGAAGTAGGGAAAATCTGTTAATTTCGGGTGGAACCGTGGCGTCACAATCTAGGCACGCCCTTTGCTGGAGCAACGGGCCAATAGCAGAGA
>LQNS02278097.1:15331125-15369801 GCA_001587735.2 Parhyale hawaiensis
TTGGATTGGTGAGCGCCATTTACAGCTTCATCAGCCTCTCCATACAACCATAATATGTCCCCCTGCACGCTTTCGATGGACAAAATACTGTCGGGATGTTCCAGCGGATCCGCGGTCATCTTCGTTATTTTCAAGACGCCACCACGCAAGAGCTGCAACGACGCAAAACCTTGTGCAATTATACATTCAAATTCCTTTGTTGCATGCTCTGCATGGGAAGCATTCGTTATACCTGGAAATCATGAAAATCACGAGAGTAAGAGACGGGGGCTTAGCCCCCTATATAGGCCTTAACATATAGAGCTACCGCATGAACGTCGCTTGCCCACTTATTGCTGGCTCTGCTGGGAGCCTGGCAGTATGGATAATTTTATTAGTGCAGAATTTGTTACATATTTTTGTGTCACTCGTTTTCTTACTGGTTTGGGGCTTATATCGTAGGAAAAGGGACTTAAGCCCCCCTAAAATGGACATAGCGATACCCACACTGGAAACCGACATCTTTGTTGTACATGAATTTCGTGACAATAGTGAACAATAAATCGAAATAATCATCCGGTATGCAACTAAGACAATGAAAGCAAAAATTACTATGATTCTTAGAGTCCTAGCTTAACCACGGCAGCAGCTGGCACGAAGGCGCAATATTAGCCGTAATGCACAGTTCTACGCAGCATTTCTGGCGGAAATCCAGTCTGATGGTGAACTCACAAGGCGAGCTCTATACTTGTAGCAATCTTGGCACAGCGTGCTACTACTGGCGGGAAAAAGACGCAAAGAACAGTAAAAGACACTCGAGGAGACGGCCCCTTGCGTGGCCTTCCACACGAGAGAGAGAGAAAGAGAGAGGTGTCCCGAGGACTAGGTCAACTATCTCGATCGACAGCCCACCTCGCGGAACAGAAAGGTAAATCAAAAGATCCTACCTAACTACAAAATTCACCTCGTCAGCTGCAACCTAGGCCAGTTGCAACACATCCTCAGGTACTCAGGTTTGCTCCTGGGTTCGTAAGGCCCACGTTTATTCTAGCAGGGAAAACAGTGAAAATAAAAAGGATTTGCCTAAGCGATCTATTTTGAGAATTTTTTTTCAGTCATAAATGGCTCAAAACTATATCACGCAGACATTCATATTTACCTATAAATTAAACAGTAAAGGCATCGTTTAAAAATAAGCTTATCGATTTATCACTCGCAAGCTTCACCGATGTCCTCCATATCCATAATGGGTTCGATTGTGGAACTTCTCCAGGTAAATTTGTGCACGTTCAGTAGGCTACAACGTGATCGACTTAGTTTCGTGGCCTTTACGGCTGCGGTGTGGCGGCGGTCGTTGCAGTTGCCGTAAAATGAACCTGTTCTAGCTTTTCTAACCTGTAATAGTGCTTAACCGTACCTCGTCTTCTACTCTTCTATCCTATCGTGCCTGACCTAATCCTAACTTACCTAGCCCAACATACCTAACAGTGATAACCAAAATCGCTGCTGAAAGAGCCGCCGTTCTATCGCACATCTGGCACGGCACCAAGTAATCAAAAACACGGTCGGACCACGCGAGTAACGCGGTGGTTGATAGACGGTGGGTGCAGCTTAATTATGCAAATCGTATTTTTGCGATAATAATTATGTTTTTCAAGTTTTACAGCCGAAATTTTGATGTAATTAGTTTTAGTTAGGTATTCTCCTCGCTATTAGGTGATATTCGTAGCAATATTCACGTCAATGATTCTGCTTTTAGGAAAATTAAAAAAGCTGTGTTTTTAGGTGTCCGGCTTGATTATGCAAAGGTAAAAAATAATGGTTTCTGCTGTTTCAATCGCTTTTACTTAACAGATAAAGAATCAAAATAGACGAAGAAATCAACAAGCTAGAAGGTAACGCAAACAGAACTGGTAAAATGCTCTTCATTTCACCTCAGTAGTCAACATAGCCTACTCCATTTTTGAGGATCTGCAGGAGTCTCTTGTCGACAGATGAAGTCAGATTTAACACTTCACAAGGTTTGATCAACCCACAGGCCCCTCAATTGCATTCCAAAGAGCATCCAAGTTGTTATATAGTTTGCCATCAGCATAACTGTTCCGTTCAATGATGGCCCATAAATTTTCAATAGGGTTTAAATTAGAGATGGGTCGGATGTAATTTTATTGACATCAAGGGATGCAATTGCGGATGTTGCCATCTTGACATCCGCAGATGCGGATGTCAGAAAAGGTGCAGATGTTCCGCGGATGTGAATATTCGCCTTTCCACAAACCACAAAACATACCGCCTCTCACGACGGCAGTTTGTACAACACTTAGGGGAAAAAACTTAGATGGTGCTTTGTTGACAGGGAAAGCGCTTGCACACATTTCAATTCAAATTAGAACTTTCAGTTTTCCGCACTACGGATAAGCTTAGTGTACAGTGATAAACCTGAGCATCCGAACCTCCTTTGCTGCGGATTTCCCAGTTCTTACATCCGCGGATGCGATTGCGAATGTTACCATCTTAGCATCGATGGATGCAAATGCGGATGTCGCGAAAAGTACGGATGTTCTGCGGATGCAAATATTTGCCCCAACACTAGTTTAAATCGGGACTGTTGGGGGCCAAACCATCAAGCTGCGCTCCTTAAGGAAGTGATCCAAGAACCAACTCTTTGTATAACGGGACTTGTGCGTTGGTGCTCTATCCTGCTGAAATACTAAGGATTTTCTGTCAAAAATGTTTGGTTTTTCAACCAGGGAACAAAGAATTTCTTAAGAAGCTGGCAGTATCACTTGGAATCTACTTTTACCCCTTCTGGTGCCGGAAATGGTCCAATAATTTCATTTCCTTTGATTCCAGCCCAGAACATAACTACTCCTCCTCTGCCTTGCTGTCGGCGACTCTCTGAGTTCCTGTAGGGCGCCCTTTCAATACCCAACTAGACTACCATCCGTCTGATCCATCCCGCGTGGCTCGGCATTCATCGGTGAAAACAACATGCATGAAATTCATTTTGACATTGTTCAGCCCATCAAACACGCTTTTCCCTGTGAATTTTGCTCAGTGGTGGTTTTTTAGTAGGGTTCTTTACTTTTCCAAGGCTGCTCAGCGTCTTACACCTCGAAATTTTTTGTATTTACGGCACTCCAGCTGCATCAAAAATTATTATGCTAGTAGAATGAGATGTTCTAACCATCTCCCTAGCAATTCAGCGCTTATCTCTATCAGTAAGTTTCCTTCCTACATGTTTAACCATTTATTACATATGTTTGGATTGTTCGATGATCTCTATTCATTTTCTTGCATATTTCGATTGTAGTCATTTACTTGCCAAGAATTGATGTGATTTTCAGTCGATCAGAATCAGTTAATCCAGTTTTTCCCCCTTTTTTGAACACTTGCATAATCAAACTGCACACCTACACACACCACTTATTTCAATTTTCCTAAAAACAGGATTATTGAACTGAATATTTCTATGTATTCCTCTTGAAAAGGAAGAAAATATCTTGATTAAACGAGTTACATCAAAATTTCAGCAGTAAAACTTGAAAAACACAATTTTGATTGCAAAAATACGATTTGCATAATCAAGCCGCACCCACTGTATATTTCTTTTACTTTATCAAGATACAGCTTGATTTCTGTATAGTACATGCAGAATTTTATTTATTGTTACTGCACCAGAAGAAAAAAGTATAACATCTATATGTAACGACATGAAAGAGAGGGCTGAGGAAATGTGTGACAATAATTTTATAGCGACCAGGCAAAACTCACCTCGCCCTTGGTCATGTCAAAGGGCAGTTTTGACACTACGGTACCGTCCAGCCGCCTTGTTTCCGAGGCAGCGCTGGCAACGTTACCGTTCACCACCACAGCAGCCTTCACCTGGTCACATGCATGCGTATTCTTTAGTGTTAACGCATACTGTAATAGTATTATTAGATGAAAACCTCCTTCAGGAGAGAAATATGTTTTTGTTAGTTTGGCTGTTTATACTCTGGTATGCAGCATCAAATTTACAGCATATGTAGTATTATCATTTTACTCACTTTACTTATTTCCTTGTTTACAGCATTATATACTGTAGCTGGACGAAACGACCAAACCTTGGCATTTTTTCAAGTTTATAGCATAGCTTTTAAGGCTCGACGTTTTTTTTTTTTACTTTAACACATTTTCGTGTTAGCGGCATCACATTTATGAACGGAATGTTCATGTTAACAGTTTTTCATCATTGCATTATTACTGCCAGGAGTAAAACCTTTTTATTCGCCCCTTTCTTTACTTATTGTATTACTTTCATATGTAATAACTTAATGTTTGCTAACTTTCGTTTAACAGAACTTCTCTCATTGGTTAAAAATATTGTATGTATTTCTTTGTCCCTCTTCTACCGACGTGTTTGCTCTCCGTACTACGCCACAATGGAGTGAGCTTCGATGCTGGAAACTGGAATGTATGAGGAAGACTAATCACACATATGTATGGCGATGTCTCTGCCGAGAAAGTAGGCTGATGAATTCTAAACTGCTGCTCTCTGTTCTGACAAGAGTTATGTCGACGACCGTTCTAACAATAAAGAAATGGACTAAAGATCTGCGATTGTAGCATCTTCTGACTTCATATATGTTAATGACCACACTGACAGTCAAAATAGGCCAACACATTTTTAACCATTTTATATTTTGAACTTAAGGATGCCGTTCTTTGATCGACTCAGTATACGACAGTAAGCCAATATATATATATATATATTTTTTATTGCATTGTCTTCTCTCCTCATATAGTTCAATTACAATACTGAGAAAGATATGATCAAATTATATAGGACTCCTGTACGTTCTCACCTCGGGGATGTCGATGGCCATACTGAGGACCAGGTCACCGCCCTTGCTGGAGCCGATGGCACCGACCCCGACCTTGCGTACCTGTGGTACAACCGTACAAGAGTTCGAAGCTGAAGGCGTGAATCATATCGAGCAGAAGTCGACATTCTCTAGCTAACGGTGCAAGCTATACAGACGAAAACTCGTGAGAGGGTTCGGTTAGATTGGAACTAAAGGTTATTGTTGCTTCTAGCGCCATGAATCTACACTCAGTTTGTAAGCATTAATGTTACCTTGAATTGAACTACTGTGCTAAATGAGCACTGTAATAGTACTATTTTATGAAAACGCCTTTATTGGGAAAAATGCACGTTTGTTTGTTTGTTTGTCTATCTCAGGAATGGACTGAAACGTTAGAACGTACACGTTGTACCAAAAGTTTGCTTCTCGCTAGAATACCATTGTTTGAAAAGGGGAGGAAAGTCGCTATATGGCGACAGAGGCAGTGCGCAGGCGGTTTGTGCTACTAACGTGGGGCGGTGCACAGTTCCACACCAGGATATTTATGTTTTTTTCAATATGTACCGATGGCTACTAATAATACAGTAACATAATGTCAGTTATCATCTTTATATCATAATAGAATGCCATTATCCTAGTATAGAACTCCCCAATGCCTTCAATTGCGCGAGCCACCAGTGGATTATGGGTTAACCTTATAGTACTCAGGCTGTCCTGTTTCACCACTAGCGTGCTCTCTCCTCTTTTATTGCTATGTAAGAAAGAACCTTATTGTTGCTAAACCGCCAAGCTTGAGTTATGGATAAAGCTTATACACAAGAAAAGTGAAATGTAAGTGAAAAAAAAAAAGATCTACATCTGTTGAAGCAATGATAAAGAAATCCGAGAACTCCAGCATCAACAAAATCAGATTTCATTGGAACAACACAGTAATGCCGAGAGGGAGGATTAGGGAATACGACTTGTTATAAACGTAGCTCGAAGGAATGATGAATATACATAGGCCTTATGATTTTCTTTTACTGTGAGTACCCTAGCTCTGTTCGAAAGCCAAAAATGTCTTTTCCCAATCTAAAATCTACTACCAGCCTGAAAAAAAAACTGCAGATGAGTAACTGTGAAAGAGGTAGCTATATAATAAACAAAATCTACAGTATTTTCTACTACACTGCAGATGATGAGTATCTCCCTGATTACCTCATCTCTGGACAGCAGGTACTTCACTGCTTCTTCAAAGTAGGCGATATCGAAGCCAGTTAGCACGCTCGGCTGCAGGTCTTCGTAGGCGAAGAAGGCTAGCGCGAGAGTGGCGAAACCCCTGGCGGCGAAGAGCGCCGCCCGGTGCTCCATGAGGCCGCCTGATCCTCCGAACATGTCCACCACTCCGGGGAACGGACCTTCGCCTGTTTCCAAACATACATTGAGTAGGACTGTATAGTGCTCATGAATTATTTAAGAATATTTTTAACTCTTTCATTAATCTCAGAATCTTTTCAGCAAAAAGAAAAAAATCCTGTACTAGGTCCACATGGTCCATCATTATCCAGCATTTACCCTAGCATATATTTACATCATGAACAAGAGTTTGGTGTAGTATTTAGATACATGAAGCAGATATTTCTCAGCATTTGCATTTAGTATCAACCAATTCTTCCGTGATCACCACATTTTTGACTCCTCTAGAAAATAAATTATTCGCACGGCTAAGCTTAAAGATTCAGCTTGTGATGAGTACTTGCTATCGATTTTACTGAAAACTATATTCTTCGTTCCTTAGAATTAGTTAATCGTATGTGAGGGCCGAAAAAGATAGAATTTTGCACGGAAGACGGTAAACACATATCAATAGATCTTCTCGTCAAGGAAATCCAACTGTTTCTTAAGAATTTGTTTGATATATTAACTAGAACGTTCTTTGGGTATACGTGTTCTACATTTAGCATAAAAAGTTATCATCGTCGGTCGTCCCAACCAAATGCGTAAGTTTGAAGCACTTAACATTAATGGGAAATTTTTGCTTGTATAATATATAAATACTAAGATTTATTCGATATTTGCAAGCTCTTTATTAAACTGAGCTCATTTCAAAATAAAATGTAATAATGTATTAATATATACACATAGTTTACCTGCATTTTATTTTAAAAACTTCGAGTGTAACTTCAATTTTGGTTCGCCTGTCGATATTCATATGCATGCATCTTTAGAAATAACGTGCATTTTTTATAATTACCATCATATAAACTAGAAATAGTGCTTATAAAGTAAAACGAGTAGTACTTTTAGTCTTTCTGCATCAACAATATCTAACACTAAGAATGACCGTCGTCTGTTTATACATTTACTTATTTATTTATAAGTTCGGTGTCACGCTCTTATGTATGAGCAGATAGGAAATATTCTTTCTTTTCCAACGTTGAAGTTCACTCAATGCAGATACATATATACGTACAACTTCTCTAAGCACTCCGTTGCATCGTCGTTCGTACTCTCTTCTGAGGTTGCTTTCATCCACTATTCCTATTTTTTCATTTCTGCTCTTAACGAAATAGATAGGGGGAAAAAATAGGGGAGGATGCAGATTTCGTAATCAACAATGACGAGATTGGAGAAGGTTAAAGTGAATTCCTTACCCTTTTATTATCAGAATACATTTCTTGCCCCATTGGAAATTTTGGCGATACTGTTCCCTTCTGATGGGATTCAGTAGGCAATAAACCATATTTTGAGGAGTAATAATAAGACGTCTGCCGAAAAACGGAAAAACGTGTTTATTGATCGAGCTTTCGAGCGTCGAAGCAGAATAAGGCTATATTTTGAATACGGTACTTATCGCTATTAACTTTGAATGCATTTCTTGCTCCTCCAGCTTCTCTCGCCGTTCCCGTGGAGTCTGATATTCATTACTTCTTCTCTACATCGCAATTATATTTTCTTTTGGTTTAAGATATACACATTTTGTAGCAAATCAGCGAAGCGTAGAGGAACCGATTTGTTCCTGTATAGTAGACGCAAGGAGGTTCTAATAGAAAGGAGCGCACCCTCTCTATTTAATTATCCTACGGGAGCGTTGCGAGTAAACTTTTCCCTTAAACTGGCTGAGTGGCTTACCCAATCGGAGAGCGACATTGCCTCACGCAGCCTATATAGGAAGGAGTCCTGAGCTCAAATTTTTATAGCCATTAACTATCGACGAAATTCCGAGCGGATGGAAGTATATAAAGGAAACTTGTATCCTGTATACCATCTGATGATGAAAGTAACAGGGCGAGCACTGGGATATAAATCTTCAGACACAATTGTCGTTGCAAAATATTGATGAACTGCCTGTATGAATATTCCTTAATTATATGTGCAAACCACTGCCACTTCAGCCACTTCAAGGACTCCAAACGCCAGCTTCGATCACGTGACAAGGCCATGTGTTTACTCGCCGAGAGAGTGCTTGGCTTTGCTCCTCCCATTAGAAGCTCCTTGAGTAGACGTCGTAATTCTTCATTCCATGTTTTCGGGAGCGAAAATTTTATTCTGCTGAAACTACTTCACTGTGTATTCTGGATACGCAGCGGAAATAAAATTCGGTGACATTTTAGCGCTTACGCATACAGTTAATCTTTTGCACGTCATCGAGGGGAGGGAAGGAGTGTGCTGCAGACGAATTGAAGTGTACTGCTCTGAAGAAAGCACGTATCTCTTACGATAATTTGCGTTGGCCATCGTAGCGTCTTCCTCTATATGTATTTTAGTAAGGAAATTACAAATCAATGAAGAAGTGTCATCATAAATTTCTTGTGATGAAGAAGAAGAAGCAAGACAAAGAAGATAAGATTTTGCAACGGCCTATATTAAGCAAATATATCGATTATTGCGTGAATTTTTTCACGCGCGGGTCCTCTAGTAATAATAACATAAATAAGGAGAGTAGATTGTCAATTTGGTGAAGATATCCTTGTCCTTTTTGGCAACGTCAACACCGGAAAAAATGTTGCTATCGCTTCTCCAAGGTAATGATTTAACTCTTTACCGACTCTCTACGTGTCCACCTCCAAATACTGCTACTCTTGGGCACATTATTCGTTAATGTGGACTTTGGAGTGTTGAACAAATGCTATACACATGAAACTTATTGGTGTCGTCTTCGCTAGGGGTGTTTGAGAGGCACTTGGCGTACATTATAATTAACAAATTAACAAATGTCAATCGTGGTCCTCCTATTCAAACAATGATGGTTCTACTCGCGGGGAAAGCATCAAGAAGTGAACGTTGTGGATTTAGACTATGAACAAATAGAAGATTTACTTTGCTTGCAGATCTCACCTGGAGGAATAAAGAGGGTGCCTCGAACCTTGCCATGTCTCACAGGGATCCTCTGGGTGCCCTCAGCCATGAGGTGTCGGGTGTGCTTCACGCTGCACACGGGCTGCAGTCCACAGGCTTCGGGGCCCATCATCCCCACCTTCATGGCTACCGGCCCTTCGTAGACTGAGAGATCGAACTGAACAACGCGAACAGGGGAGAAGAGATACTCGGAGGCATACCCAGAATTTCATGGAGAACTTAACAAAGGACCAGTAAATGGCCGTTGAAGGGCCTACAAGATTACGACACTCAGGTATATACTGTACGTTACAGCGAGACTGTGAATCCAGAGAATTCGTGTAATTACCTTTACATTAACAAACTTTTTCCACCTAGTTCACTTTGAAGCCCCTTGTCTAACATAATGACCCAATCTAACAAAACCCACTTTTCCCAATTACATATGAAGTCCCTAAAACTTTTGGAACGTCGCAATATCATTAGGTTCACAATCGTACTGAAGCGTTATTATGGTTCACAGTTATCGCAGGATACCGGTAAAAAAGAGCCGCAGGGTCGCTTCCAA
The DNA here is from genome assembly GCA_001587735.2 of Parhyale hawaiensis. Taxonomy (NCBI): domain Eukaryota; kingdom Metazoa; phylum Arthropoda; class Malacostraca; order Amphipoda; family Hyalidae; genus Parhyale; species Parhyale hawaiensis. Next base: position 15,340,837 of record LQNS02278097.1, read on the forward strand.
ACTCATTAATACCTTGATACGAGTTCGATACGCAACAGGACGTAGTAAAGCAGCATGTGGAGGATAGCAGCGATGTTTTCCAAGCACTAAAAGGAGGCCGACAGCCTCAAGAACTAGAAGAGCTTCTGGGGCGACCAAAAATTGCTAGGAGATAGCAAGAAAATTTCAGAACACTCCAAATCAAAACTGTGTGGTACGACAATCATTGAAAGAAAACGAGTAGGATACTTAAACCTCCAATTCCAGGGTATGACGAACTGAAGCTAGGACAAGATCAGTTCGTTTCGCCCTGTACATAATAATGTTAACAGTACAACATAAATTTAGCACGCACCTCAACCGGCTTGGTGGGCTCGGCGTAAGTGAACCTCGGGAACTTATCAGTGGTCCTCACAGGCAGCAGGAGGGCAAAAGGAGCCATGGGCAGCAGCCCCGTATAGTGGCCTCCGGTGGCGGGTGTTTTGGACAAGTCGATGACCCCGTCGGCATCCGCCCTAAACATAATAGAAGCTGTGCATAATTCATCAACTTACGACCGCTTGAGGTTCCGACTCAACGATCGTAAGTAAAGCCAATCGATTCCGTTTATTCCGTCCACATCGGGACAACCTGCTGCGGCCGCTATAACCGGCTGGTCATAAAAAGCGAAATTAACAACTTTATAAGTCTGCGCTAAAATATTGCTGATAAGCACCGTTTCTCGGCTAATGTTATTTCTTCTCTGGTTTATAATTATGGAGGTAATTTAGTAAATAAAAATAACGAGTTTTAAATAGGCAGACAGCGTTAGCAGAGACAATATTTTGAAAAATTTGTAAACTTCAACATTTACTGGCATGCTTCATAGTCTAAATGCCTCCTAATATCAAATGGTTTACCACATTTTACAATTTTTTTCATTTGAACGTTTTACACTTTTATTATTAACACATAAGGGACAATGAATGGCCCGTATAACGGAACGCTATCCATAATAATCGAAGCTACTTTGTATATAATTCACAGCATTTTAATTTGTCCCAGTAGAATTGGTTACATTAGGCGGCTGGTTGTTGTAATCAGTGGTACTCTCAGGCGGACTCGACTGCAAGCAGTTTCTCTCTTCTTTGGCATTGTACCATTAGTTTATGTTTCATTGTATGTATATAAACCCCGTAGTGTCCACTGTACACATATGCTGACATTACATGAAGTACTGTTCCTGCAAAACGTGGTGTTCATTTACGGCAGTAAAGGGTGTAAATCTTCCTTCAGTAGCACTCTTTTCCCTAAACCTCTTAAGACATGGCAACTATCAAAGGTCACATGAAAACAAAAAAGTGGCGCGTATCGTCATGATATTTGATACACCTAATACTGCCAGAAATTGATCACTGATATGGAAGCCTCGGTTTCTTCCTGAAGAATAGCTTTCCTTTTCGCTGATCTTCAACTCAAGTTGCGTATCACGACCTCAAAGAAAATAAAGCTTTGTTGCGGGAACGAAGTGAAAGTCAGCACCCATTGTTCCGCTCAGAAAAACTTCAGACTTTTTTAATCTTGACATTCTAAGTTTGGGAAAGCCACGGCCGTTTCCAGCGTGAGAGAGTTGCTTTTCCTTTACCACGATTTCAAGTGGCGAAACAAACATTCATCTCTGAGGCTCTGGACGCATCGAGCCTGTTGGTCTCAGCTTGACTCGTTTGTGTCAATCGAAGCGCGTGATAAATTTGACCGGGTAAATACACCAAGATCTGTGTCTGCCTAGCTAATGTTTTTCAGGTTTTACTCATTTATATATCAAGTCTGAGGCAATATTCCCCAAACAGCAGCTTCTCCCAAGTATTATTCCCAATGGACCCCCTCACTTGCAGCGGCAGGCACTTGCCCCTGTTGATCTGGTAAAAAAGAAGTTGCAACTTGCAAGAATTAAAGTACGAGATTTTTGTTTATTTGTACGACGGCGACTAGGTCGCTGGAGCCGTAAGTATAATGAAGGTCGAGGTAGAGTCAACTGGACCGTACACATACGCCGCTTCGTGCTGCAGATGTCAGCGGCACTCTCAAAAAGTGCATGGCTGCAATCCATCACAGATTGTCATAGCTAGTGTGTCAGAGACGAAAGGCTCTTGCGACGACTGCGACCTATGACCGTGCCGTTTTTGGTTCATGTCAGTACCCCGCAGTTGAGAGTAAACACCAGAAATACTGAAACTTTAAGAATACATCTGCCTGGGGTATTCGATCTCTGGTACTAAAGCATGCAATGACAGCATTCTATCTGCGGATAGGGTCTTCTTCTACTGCTTCGTATATCTACTGACTCGTATATCCTCTTCTACCGACTTTTATATCTTTCACAATGATATACGCAAAGGGAATTTTCTCTAATGCTCTTTTTTGACTTACGTATAGGAAGCAACGGCAAAGAAGGGCACACCATTGCTATCCGTAACTGAGGTACAGAGGGTGTAGGCAGCAGACTTCTCGAGGCCCGTCACCTTCACCACCACGGGCTCATCCAGCAGACATGATGGTGGTGTTACGGTCACAATCGGTCCACTCTGGTCAGTACACAAACAAACAAAACAAATATCATTTATTATCTGGTATACAGGGTACAGTGGATACACCTATCAAGGTTTTCTTTTTGCCTTATTTCTAGAATTTTGAAGAACTAGTACTGTGAAGAGCAGGAGAAGCAGTCTGTGGTGAGTCAATTTAGGATCCCTCATCGTGCATCGCCTGGCCTCTCGGTGCTGGAGTGCTCCACGCAGTGTAAATCCGTAGCGTGCCGTCCGGGGAATCGAACCCTGGGCCTCCGTTGATGCGATGCCGAGCAGTTGTCACTTAACACAGCTGGTATGAGGCTATAGCATTTTCAAGAAGGAGGTAATTTTTAATTTGTGCGAATTATAATCACTAATTTAATATTAGCTCTCAGAAGTGGTAGAATGACGATGCTTCCGGGATACGAGCAAATTGCTTTGGCGTAATGGGACACGACACCTGAGAATCCGCATTTACTATTTCGTGTCGTAACTAAACGCCCGTTGAGCCTCAGAGAAGCGCTCGGCTGCAGTCGACCACGTATTGTCAAAGCTAGAGTATCAAGGAAGGCTCCTGTGACAACTGTGATCCCCTATCGTCCCATTGCTGGTTAAGTCAACGCCTTAGCAATCGACTGCAGCGTCAGAAACGCTGGTGAGGCAATCCCGATAATTGCAGGAATTCGCCTGTTTGACCAGCGAGCAAACACTGGACCTCAAGGGTCCCTATAGTGTCTTTTCCTCAGGAGATGTTGCAGCTTGCCGCAGCTCTTGCTGACGAGGTTAGTTTTGTAAAGTTAGGTAGGTTCTCTAAATTCCCTTTCTGTTCCGCGAGGTGGGCTACCGAACTAGGAGACCGACTTTTTCTGCGGGGCTCTAACCCTCGCCCGTGCGGAGGGACCGTCCGCACGGACGCTTCTTCTGTCCACTGAGCACAACGTTGTGGCTCCGGCTGTAAGCCGAGTGAATCATCTTAGATTGCTATTGATCGTCTTAGATAAAATAATAATAACTGGACATGGAAACACACCCTGCCACTTTGCCACTGGTGGTGCTGCAAGTGCAAGTTGTTAGTCCATGAAACCCAAAGCAGCGGGCTGTTGGGTGTCCGCTGAGAGTCTGTTTATTTTTTAATCTTATTCGGGATGTTCATGTAGTTCGGGCACTGGCTGAATGAAGACCCTTGACAGTAATCGACATGAGATCAACATAAATAACCTATTCCAACCTTAAATCAAATATTCTAAATACATGGGTGGGTACACATACAACGCTCCATCTTCCCCCTTCATCTGGAAGGATGGGAATTCCAGATATGATTAAACGTGCCAAACTGCAGATACGTTAAAGCATGAAAAGCAGTAACTTGTGTGCAATAGATCGCCAAGCATAGGAACACCAAGTCGAGAGCAATGAGGAAGAAGACAAACAAGGCGTAATATCAACAGTATGTGAAAGTACTCCCATACAAATTAGTGTATTGAGTATTATAAGCCTCCGTTTCCAAAACAAAGGCGATCTCAAAGAGGAAGAATGAAGGGACATATGTACAGTATGTCAAAAGAAACGTGAGGTCCCTGCTGGAGGGTGCTGCTACACAGGATCAACGCGCATGGGAGCAGCAGGGCGTGAAGGAAGACAAGAGTACGAACAGAGGAAAGTGTCTTAGCAGGAACATGAAAGCGGAAGGAAGCAAAGTAGGCGCGAAGGAAAGACGACTCAAAGGCCTGCTGAGGCTAAGGTGACCTACAGAGTCCCTAGAGGTCGCTGCTCCCATAACATAAGGTATACGAATTTAACTAACTAACCCGGTGGCCTATGCTATGCCCCCTGAGGGGCCACGCGGAAAATATCCCAAATGCCCAAGGCCAAAACAAGTTGTAGAGTCACCGCGTAAGGACATCATTAAAATAGTAAACCTAAGTAACCCAATCTCGCTTCGAGTGGTAGAAACTAGTGTTCGGCCATCTCAAACTCATCAGCGATAGTGCTTGAAACTCGCTTCAAGGAGGTCAGTCAATGGCTCAGTCCCGGACAAGTGAACGTTAATCGGCTTAGATTACCTTGATTGAAGTGAGCAATTAAAATAAATCTCAAAGAAGCCACAGCATAGAAGATACTGAGTGGAAAACTCATCTGTTGGAGGGTCTCTAATTTCAGATCATTGACTCCATGGGAGTTAGGACAAAACGTTAGCTTCTGATCTCAAAGTGACAAATTTAATTTAGAAAATGGTCCACATTCCAAAGTATCTGAAAAACTAAATGTACTCTCGAGAGACAAACTGCCCGAGGGACAATATATCCGAGAGACTAAATATAAACGAAGTACAGTGTATCCGCAAGGCAAAAAGTACACCATCCTGAAAAGTCAGATTTCAAAATAATTCAATTTCTGATGATACTGCTACCACAGAAATACATGCGTTAGCCTATACCAGGCACGTTAGATTGTCGATGTGAGTTAGGTAGGACTACGATAGCAGATAGGTCGGCTAGGCACAAAGGCACAATGAAACTAAGCTGTAATTGTTACCTTAACTTTATACAACAGTTCGTCGGTAACTTGGACACAAATTCTGCCAAGACCTTACAGCTGGAGAACCTTCTGAAGTTTGCGTATTCACGGTGAATTTGTTTAGTAGCTGTCTAGTTATGTAACAGCATTGAGAACTGAAACGCTTCATTACATGAAGAAAGGCATTAATTTATCCAGCTATCTGTTTTTGCGTACCTGCATACATATTTCTGTGCCTGTAGAGAGCAAGAGCCTTTTCGAACCAGATTATTTCATGTCTTCTAATGATGAAATTTAATTGATGGACCCGGCTTTATTTGCACGTTTCAGCCTTACGACGTTCGTTTAGGTCTGGTGCATTTGGATTCGACAGAATCGGCGCTCGATTAGCACAGCGAAGAGCGGCAGAGCTAAGCCCATTAAGTTTAGCTTGTCTTGTACTGTAGATAAGAACGCTGGTTTCACCAATTTGTATTGGGTGACAGATGTTAGAAGCACCCAGATTACAAATCAGGCGGCCGGAAACAAGATAATACCTATGTTGACTGAGTTTTCGGTATCAGCAAGAGTAATCGATTTAAAGTTATCTCCTAAAACCTGTTCCAAAGAGGCAAAACAAGTGCAGCTGCCTGAAGTCTAGCAAAAAAATTGATTAAATGTAATTCTTCAGGCAAAACAAGTGCAGCTGCCTGAAGTCTAACAATAAAAATTGATTAAATGTAATTCTGCTACGCTGTGCTTGTCGGTGGACCCTTAAATCTGCTAATTACCATCCAAACGGATGTCACGATCGAGGTGCTTCTTCCCATCAAAACACTTAGTGGAGATAATATTAGATTAATACTTTTCAACCAGCGTTATCAAACATTTTCATTAGTATTTTCCAGACGTAAGCCGTCTTTACAGGCAGAATGTGCTTTGAATGATGCAAAGAGAAGACCAAAGAAGGGACATACAGAATGTTGAGAGAAACATGGAACTCATGCACGAGTCAACGACCCTGCATGGGAACAACAAATTGAGAAAAAAGATGAAGAACAGAAAAGAGCGTCATCAATAGGAGAATAAAAATGGAATTAAGTAAAGTGGGCAGGAAAGACAGCCGTCCTGAAGATCTCGCTAAGGCTTCGGCAAAATATATGAACCTCTTGGGGTCGCTGCTCCTCATAACATAGGATGGGTGATCCTAATTAATCTAACCTAACGGACCATCCTGTGCCACATAAGACCCTGAGGGGGACGTTTTCAAATAACAGTGCAGTTATTTGCTGCAGTGGAACTTGATAAACTGAAATTGCACCAAATCGAATGCAGAAGGCTATAGTGTACGTGTGGTGCACTATAGCCCTTTTGTTCCACTGTATATCGACTAAGGTTTCCAAATTAGGTATGTAGTTCAAGTTTCTTTACCTGTACCATGGTGCCGAAACAAAGCAGATTACTTCAACGTCTCTGAGGCTGTCAACCTGTATGAAGACGGCGGAAAAAGTAAGATGTTTCAACAAGCAATGTATTATCAACAACGATACACAATTCTTTTAAAATTTCCACCTCGTTATCCATATATATATATATGTATATATATATATATATATTTTTATATATATATATAAAATACGCTGTTAGTATATAGCAAACTCTGTGCCACTCTGGAGAATTCAAACATTAGAGGTGACATGTCACGTGATTGATAAGTACCCGGGAAAAGCTAAATGCTTCAATTAAGCTATTTCTTTGTTCTTATAGTTTGATGTCGATAAACGGGGACTTTTTTAACTTTTTCGACCAACACCGCATTGAAAAGACGTTCAGTTAACATGCATCTTCCAGCAAAGAGCAATCTATTGAACGCGTTTGTGAGGTAACTCCGTGATCATTTGTGACCTTGTGAAACTAAGCATTTTATGATCGACTGATCTGTGAAATCCCTTGCTCATTATTGAAGGAATAGTCGTTCATTATAATTAGTATTAATTTTGAGCGATCGTCTTTACCATTCAACAAGCCAGATATTTAATAGAATAACATGCAGGCAAATTACATTAGGTTTAAGCCATTATCTATATGAAGCAACTTTCTTGTAACTAAGCTTCCAGTTTTCATCCACAATTTTATACCTAGAATTCTCTACCAAGTAATTACATATAGGTATGGCATATTACATATTGTTGTCTGCCAATATTACTTTTAAAGTATTAAAACTTGAGATGAGAAAGAGCAGGTTCTCTCTCGAGCAAGTACTAGATGATTTTTCACTGATTAAAATGATTTCTTCTCCAACGAGGATTCGAAGAAAGAAAATGTTCTGGATCTTATTGTCGCAGCTAACACACAATTGATTAGGAACATCGACATCCGTGATACAGCATTATCTGATTACAAAATCGTTGAAATAACATATAAGCTCCGTGAATGCGATTCTTATTGACTATCACCAGTCTTCGTGACTTAAATGTGTACGATAAAGGGATAAACTGGGACGATTTGAATGCTGACCCGCTGACAGTAAACTAGGACGCATTTCGAAATAATTCAGTCAAAAGTGAAAACATCCACGAGATATTCGTAAACATTCTGTTGGAAAAGTGCATCAAGTACTCTAGTCCAGCCAAAAGAAAGATTAATGTAAGTAGCTGAATATTTTTGCGGTTGTGCCGCTCATTACGGTACTCCTCGGTATGATCGAAAATAGGGCCGCTTGTGAATGATAAAGAGTATTGTTGATGATCATAAAGAAATGGGCGAAGTACTAAGTCGTCAGAATCAACGAGTCTTTAGTGACAAAATGTAAAATCTTATTATTACTCAAATCTATTCAACTAGACACTACGTAGCGGAATTTGAATTCACAAAACTCATGCAGCATCACACTAGCCGTTGACGAACTTAGCGGCAACAGCGCGACGGGGCCAGACAGCGTGCCTGCAAAAATCTTCAAGATGTGTAAGCTAAGCATCTATTACCCTCTTTAATTTTTGTGCTGGAAATCAACAAATGAAGGAAAAATTTCAGTCACCTACAAACATGCAATTACTACACATATTCCCAAAGCTGGAAATAGTATGGATCCGGCTAGCTACAGACCTGTCTCCCTAACTAGCCATGAGGTAAAGACGTTTGAAAGAGTGTTTAGGAAGCACTTAGTACATCATTTAGAGTACAATAACCTATTAACATCAAATTAACATGACTTCTGTCATAAACGATCCACCATGTCTCAGCTACTTCAGCATTATGACAATTCTACATTCACTGTGCCAAGGCAAAAATAGGGACGTACTGTACTTAGACTTTGCAAAGGCATTTGATAAGGCTGACCACGGAATACAATTATGTACTCAAACTCTCCGATATGGATACCCGTGGGAAGTGTCGTCGGTGGGTCGAAGCATTCCTGACAAAAGAGAATCCAAAGTGTAAGTAGCCCATAAATAATACAGTGTCTGAATGACAACCGGTACTCAGTGGTCCTACAAGGTATTGTGTTTGGTCCAATACTTTTCGTCATTATGGTCAGTGGTATGGGACACCAATGCAAGATTGCGTACGACACACGAATTTTAGCAGCGGTACGATCAGCGACAGACATACGGAGTCTGCACGTATATTTATTCAACATCTTTCGCTTGTCATCGGAAAACAATATAAGCTTCAACGAAACAAAATTCGAACTGTTACGATAAAGGTAAACTCTTCCTTTTTTTAATCAACACCCTACTCGACGAGTAATGGGAATTAAATCGAAAGGAAGTTTTCAGAGACCTTGGGGGGAGAATGCAAGACTGACACTTTTGAGGAGCACTTGTCTAGAGCTGTGAGCTGTAACCATAATCAAGAAAAGAAGCGGACATGTGGTGCTAACTTTTCTCTTGACGAGAGGCAGACATAACGCTCACCTAATGGGAACAACTGGAACTGCAGATGATAGAATAACGTTCACGTAAGTCTTTGTATACCGAGCAAACGAAAGACCTCGAGGGTATCTAGTTAGAGATCGTTTACTGCTTAAATTCGAGGCATATTTGAATTAAACTATCACGAAAAACTTGCCCAACATTAAATGTACTCAGTTCAATGGAGATTCGAGCGCTTCAAAATCAAATATGTCTGGAAAATTCTATAAGGAATTACTATAAATGTCACTAGGCGGATGTTTGTCAGATACGCAGACCGTATTGGTCGGCCTTGTGAAGTGCGAATTCTGGTCAAAAATGGTGGTGTTGCAATAGACACAAAGTATTCTAATAGCTTCACTGTCCGGAGTGCGTGGTTGTTGAGCAAAATGCCACGTCACATCGAAACGCCACAGGTATTGAAACTGTAAAGTTTAAAAAATTACTGGACGCATACCTACTGAAAGTACCCGACAAACCAGCTGTAAGCTGCAGAGTGCAGTGAGGGGATAACTCGCTACAAGTCCTCCCGCTGGTCAAGATATGCAGCATCAACTCTACACAAGATTAGCGGTGTGTATAACGTCACCTGGACCTCGTCCGCAGAGTCTTCAAGGTATTCAAAGTAAGGTATAAATTTGGGAGGCAAAGAATAAACATACTGATAACCTCCTTCAGAACGAGAGCGAGCTCGGTTGAAGGAGGCTTGATAAGAATATCTTCTGCTCTATACCATGTGAGCTCTTACATGCTGCTTGGGTATGCTTAGTAAAAATAGCACTGAATTACTGACCGCTCATGTTAAGGCTGCAGGTTCGCTGCATCTTGAAACTATAGTCTGTACCTGCCCTCATCACTAGTACAAATCTAATGAATTAAAGGCGATCACTGCAGTGATAAACAGTGCACTCAATACCTGTAAATTTCTTATACATTTCTGTTATGAACTCCACAATTCGTTTAATCAGAATGACAGTAACTAGATGATATGTTTTTGACTATAAGAGAATGCATTCTAAACTTGCAACCGAATAACTGGAAGTTCGAAGAATCATACATGATAGCTATTTGTAGGGAAGCTCGGCCGACTTGTGAAATCTTCACGCTCGATGTTTTTTTTTTTTTTTTTTTTTTTTTTTNCTCGCCCGCAGAGTCTTCAAGGTATTCAAAGTAAGGTATAAATTTGGGAGGCAAAGAATAAACATACTGATAACCTCCTTCAGAACGAGAGCGAGCTCGGTTGAAGGAGGCTTGATAAGAATATCTTCGGCTCTATACCATGTGAGCTCTTACATAGTGCTTGGGTATGCTCAGTAAAAATAGCACTGAATTACTGACCGCTCATGTTAAGGCTGCAGGTTCGCGGAAGCTTGAAACTATAGTCTGTACCTGGGCTCATCACTACCACAAATCTAAAAATGAATTAAAGTCGATCACTGCAGTGATAAACAGTACACTCAATACCTGTAATATTCTTATACATTTCTGTTATGAACTCCACAATTCGTTTCATCAGAATGACAGTAACTGGATGATATGTTTTTGACTATAAGCGAATACATTCTAAACTTGTAACCGAATAACTGGAAGTTCGAAGAATCATACATGATAGCTATTTGTAGGGGAGCTCTGCCGACTTGTGAAATCTTCACGCTAGATGTTTTTTTTTTTTTTTGAGGATACGCTGCTTCATGGAACAGGAGTAAAGCCCAATGCACACGATAGACTCCTTTTACAATTATTTGGAACAAGATCTGTCCAAACGCTGATTTACCTAATTTACGGAGTACAAGGGTATTATACACGGGTAGCGTTCATAAAAATTGTGAAAATTTAACAAGCTTACTGTCGCTTGCAGAAATGTAACCAAACCTCGCGAACTCTGATAAATTAAAATTTAAGGCTCAGATTAGATAACTATTTCAATTTTACGCATAATAATTACGATGCACGAAGAATATAAAAATACATTCTGTAGGGAAAACAAGAATTCGAGGAAAATACCACTTATTCACGATCGGTTGAGCTCAAGGAAACGGCACGGTGTCGATAAAACACTTTTACTATGAGACTAAAAAAACGATGAATGGCGCACTGCGGGCGGTCATTGCAGACTCTATACAAATAGGATACACCTCCTGCACCTCAACTATCCCGGCCCTGAGAAAAAATATAACTGAACATGAGCACTGTGAGAGCGCATACCTCCGCCAAGCAAAAAATATGTTAACGAAAATTTCAAATTGGTTCTGAAATTACAACATACATTTTACCACCACTCAAATTTAGCAATTTGTGTCTCCTGACATAATGATAGCTTTTGTAATTTTCTTGAAGATCCATCCTTAACTTTTTTAGTTGTATTCCTAACATAAAACCAAACATGATAAACAAACTGATTAAGAAAAAATCGATCATTTGCTCCTACTAATAACTCAACAACTCTGGCAAATTTCATAAAAATAGATTTAGGCCTATTAATTTTGAGTTATGCTACCGAGAAAAAAGAGGCAAACAAACAACAGTTGAACGTATCTTCACAAAACTTGATCATCTGTACCTAACGATCCCTGTAAATTTCGCAAAGAACCGTCGGTAACTTTTTGAGCTATTTTGGAGACAGACAAACGGACATAGTCGACGAAAACAAAGGACCTTGGCGGAGGCATCGATGCTTACCATGCCCTGCCGGGGCAGTGTGGTAAAGCGGGTTACGCCTGAAACAATGCAATCCTCCTTGGTTATCCAAACATCAAGCGGCAACGGAAACCTATAGAGGTTCGCAGCAGCTAGGTCAACTTAGTGCATAGTTCCCAAGTATTGGTTTTCGCTTTAATTGCAAACCGGGCTCAGAATTCAAGAGTGCACAGCTACAGTTGATGACATATTGTCCGCACTGTTTGGTTAAAGATGGAAGACTGAAATAACTGCGACCTTTCTATTACAAATAAGGCCACTGCTGTTGTACGGGACTATTGCTACAATGTCAGAAACGCTGACTATCCAACGCCGAAAATCGCAAGACTTGATATAAATAAATGAATAAAATAAACCATTTATTTTCTCAAATGATGCAGTGCCCAACAAATTAGGGGAGTAGCAGTTAACACATGGAACAAGCTATAGTTTGTGGATTAACACTAGTGGACAATCAGTATTAACTGTAGAAACTAAAGGAGTAGCTAGCACAATTTTGCAGAGATATTGTTGTTTCGCATTTTTAATTTAACATATGATAAAATTTAAAAAAGAGGAAAATGTAGAACTAAAAAATATACATACAGTATTACAATTAGATATACGCTGCGCAGTTTATGTGGTGTAACATTTTTTTTATGCCGTTTATGACAGAGAATGAAGAAATTTACACAGAAAAATAAATATAGTACAGTTAGAAGTAGGCTGCACGTTACGAAATTATTTTAACTCTATGACTGCAACTTCGCTTTTGTGATGTACAACAGCTCATCTTATTTCGGGTATATAAGAAAGCGAGAATATAAACTTTGAAGATTTCAGCTTATTGAGATTTCTACTACCTACGGGAGGGAGAGTGTCTCACCTTGAGAATTTTAGCACAATTATTGGGGTCTCTCGAAGTGCGACAACACCATCTTGGTGAACTAAGTAAATTCACTCGCATCGTGTGGTGGATCGGGAAGATCATTCCAAAGCTTAGCTCCAGAAATAAAAAGAGTTTGTTGACCATACCAGCCCAAGTGCGGGTGTAGCATACTTGGAGATGCTCTCGCCGCAGAGATCCTCTAGGCCTACTGATTTCACTGTTGGGAGTAAACTGCACAATCTCGGCATTTCCAAGAGCTCCATGCAACGATCAAAAAACGTATAGGGCTTTATCTAGCATTAATTTCGTGCTAACTCATGGCCATTGGAGCTTTTTAAAAATGGATTGGCATGATCGCGCTTGATGGATTTTCCGTTGAGAACCACTTTTGCAGCAAAGTTCTGGGCTATGTGTACATCTGATATAAGGTATTCAGAGGTTTTTCCACAGATTAAACTACAGTAGTTCAAATGAGAGAACAAGCAATTGAATGAGAAGTAGGCGTGATTTTTTATGTAACAAATGTTTGTTTTTGTGGAGAAGCGTTTACGGTTCCACGTAACTTTTGAATGTGAACGTTTGACAACATCGCGGGGGTTAATGATAGAATTATTAGAGGTAATCGAGAAAAATATAGCTGCTTGTAGAGTTGCTGAGGGCCAAATATAATGTATTGGGTTTTATCCGCATTAAGTTTTAGCCCATTTTTTCGTACTATCTTTTCAGCTTTGTCAGATTTTCCACGTCTTTGCGCACGCTTTCTTCTTTGTTTGGTGCGAACTTATTTACAATTTGGATACAAGCGGACATCACTTGACTAGAAAACGAACCTTGGACCCTGAGATGAAACCTACTCAGCCACAGCACAGAGGCGAGAAATTTAAGCCTAATTAGAGCCACGATAACCCGATAACTTACGTGGTGGAGCTGGCATGCCGCATGAAGCTGATAGGCATTTGCCTAGGGACCCCACAAGCACAAAGAATCGTTCTTATCTGTGCCGGTTAACCCCTTATTACATGTGGCATTTAACCCCTCATTACATGTGCCGGTTAACCCCTCATTACATGTACCGGTTAACCCCTTATTACATCGGGCATCGTACATTGTAAAAAATTCCCAGACTTCCGAAATAAAAGTGTGAAGTAATGTACGTAAGTCAGTATGATCAGGGATTTCTTTAGAAAACACTGAGATAAAAAAATTGGGTCAGCCGTGTGAGCTTGCGGCTTCGCAGTAGTGACAGAGGCACTACTGAGGTAGAAATCAAAACACCACAGGAAATAGGGGAGTAAAAAAAATTTGGAGGCAGTTTTCGAAGATACAGTACCGGCCAAAACTAGGGAACAGTTTTTAAAAATGCGATTTCTTGATCACAGTGAATTTTATTTAACTGAAATTCACCCAAACAATATCTATTGCCCATTCTAATAAGCTGAATAAACTTCAGTTGCAAGAAGGATAAAAAATTAGGAGCAAATTTTAATTTTCATGTTGAACAGCATATGGCAAAAACTTAGAGACCGTAGAACGAAAAATCTATTATATAGAAATGCCTTTTATTCACTGCAGCAGTTACATATGAATTTCTAAAGCTGTTTGTATAAATTACATCATCTTTCATCATGGCAAAGTTGAAGAAAATTAACATCTGTAGATGAGGAAACGACAAGTTGAGCTGAGTATAAGTTATAGTAGGACAATAACTGAAAGTGTGAAAGTATCGAGCGTGTCGCTGGAATAACAGTTTCAGAAGATGAAAAAAAAAGCGTAGAGAATGTATCAACCACCAGTAGAAGTGGGTAGACCGGGAAGAAGATGAACGGAGGAAATGAGAATTAGTTTTCGATGTTACATTAATCTGCTCTTAATTATTTTCTCATCCTTCAAAAAACAACTGAAATTTAAATAGCTTACTATAGGATGATCAATCACCATTAGTTATGAAACCTTTCGCTAAATCCAATTCCTAGTGTTCAAGCAATCGCATAGCTACATTTAAGAATAGTCCCATAGTATGACCGTTCTGCATTTTTACAAAAAAAAAGTCATTTGTAAAACTTGGCTCTTTGGGAGAGTCCGAAGCACATAGTTACCTGAATATTGAGGTGAAACCAAACAGTAAACTCACTAAATTCAAATAAACGCGGATTATGATAATATTTAAAAGAAACTTTTCATTATAGTGTAGGCTTTGGAGGGGCACTGGGGAGCTGCATTACTGCAAAACTTAATTAGTTTTATTGATAAAAATGAACAGAATCGACATTTCTATATTGCACAAAAATAATAACGAGAGCACTTATTGAGCTTAGTTTCATCGATAATACATGGAGTGAATTACGGGTGTTGCAAATCCGCAATGCCCTCTTTACGGGCAGCCACTGTGTTTTAATGATGTTAACTATTTGGTATTACTGTTAACGCTGGAAAAGGTTTAGCGGAACGTCTAAGCAATCGATACTTACACAGCAAAGAGATATCGAGCTGAGCAACCAACACCTTTCAGAGCGATGCCAGTTATTACTGGCTGAACTATAGTACAGGAATCCCGTACAGCATTAAACGAAACCCTCGATAGTGAAAGCTGTACACCCTTCCTGGCAATATATGAAGGACACCGATAAGATAACGCAGGACTACCGGGAGGGCTATCGAATGTGGATACCAATTTCGTTGCAGATTTAGTGTTACAGACCTCTCCAGGAAATAATTGATAGGTTTATTACATACAGAAACAAATGATACATGACGAACATCACTTGGGACAAGAGTTTAATTTACACTTTTACTATATTATATCTTAATAGCTGCTAGAAATTAAGCATAACCTTATGCCATGGGCAACACATAGCAAGAGCTCATATGTTCAATTGCTTGACATATTCTGTAATACGTAGTTGAATACATTATCAGAAATGGGATTTAATAAATACAACGAAATTTTATTCAGAAGTGACGCAATTTGAAAAACTACAATCTTTGAAAGTAATGGGGTATTTTTCACCATAGCCCCTAGTCGAACCCAAGAATTTTAGACCACTTTTCCGGTAGATATTGATGAGATGAACACTATTATATATGAGGGTTACAACCATCGGAAATATTAGTTTTTGAGATATTGAATTATTAAACTCAGTATTATATCTGTACTCTAGCTAGCGCGCTTAGATGGGATTCGTTTAAATTTATCTCGTAGTAATAAGGCGCTATTCTCGGACGGAGTTAAATTCATAAATCCCTATAGAGCTTAGAGTAATTTTGTCTTTACGTCACTTAGGCAAGTTTCTGTTTTTACTGAAAGATTATGTCGAGCATTGTTCTGTGTATATAGCCCTGACATATAACTATAGATATTGATATTTGGTACTATAATGCTTATTTTATATCCGATGTAACAGTATTAAGCTCATAAGATGTAATAGTATTACGTGATTCTCAAAAACTAAGCATAAATAAAAAACGTTGTACGAGCAAAATGCGTTTCTTTTTCAAAATTACATTTAGTGTGCAAATTTTAGAACAATCGCTCTTCAAATGAAAAAGTTTTGAAAAATCTGGGTTGATCCCCTTAAATTAGAGAAATGTGAACTAGTTTTTAAGTTATAACTCACTCCTCATTAGAAAAAGCCGTTTAAAAACCTTTACTAGAGACAGTGGCTAATCTAATAGAAAAGAAGGCTATCACTTGAAAATCTTTCGAACGCGTGCCCAGACGAGCTATATCTTCGCAGATTACGACGAAAAAATTGTCTTCACATCATACTTGCCGCCACATGCTAATGCACATGTAGTGCAGGAAGGGTTGTTGCAGTTGCAATGCCTTAGGATAAAATTATTAGAAGTTACAGACTGCAAACTTGCTTTGAATTGCTCGAAGCCGAGGAAGAAAATTGGCCTAGTCCCATCCAGGTGAATTCGCTCTTCAGGCAACTTTTTCGCCGTCTGGTAGAGCTTCTGCTGGCGATATGCTCCCCTCGGCAATTTTTGCTTCTCGTTTGCACTGGGCTTGAGCGATGTGCAGTTTCGTTCAGAAGCTACAAGAACGAATAAAACATTCGGTTACTTAGCACTATGTTTGGGGAAAAACTGACTCAAGAACCGGTGTTAAAATGCAGTAAATTCACATTTTCCATCTCTATTCTCCGCAATAGGTTTTTGTCGCGTTTGCCTATCACAAAGATATCGAAAAAGTTATGGACAGATCTTTACGAGATTTACTGGGATTGTTAGGCAGAGCTCGGCATCTCCGATGATGGGACGATGGCAAAATCGATTGTACGATGGAGAATGCAAAACCATCGATCCATCGCCATCGGAACGAAAAATCACCAATTTTCAACGGCCATGACCTACGATGAAATGACCATCGGCGATGGCCATCGTAGAGCGTCACAATCGGCGATGGGCCATCCCAGCTAACAATTTGCCTTGATTTTACGTCGATAGCACGTCGTGTTTTGGTGGCTCAACGTGCTAATCACGTTGATCTGTGGACTCCAGATAACGTTGCTACAACGTTGTGCCCGGCACATTGTGAAGCAACGTGCTGACAACGTTATGACAACGTTCACAGTTATCTGTCAGAGTCAATTTAGCTCCAGATAACGTTGTTAGCACAGTGTGTCACAATGTGCTGGGCACGCTCTTAGCACGTCGCATCACAACGGGCAAGCGACGTATCCAGCACGTTGAATCACAACGTACCAGAGGACCGCCCAGCACAAGATGCTAAAGACGTTGTCAGCACGTTGTGATACGATGTGCTAACAACGTTATCTGGAGTTCACAAATCAACGTTGATTGCACGCTGAGCCACAAATCACAACGTTGATTCTACGTCGTGTGTTAGCGGGGATCGCATTAACACATTTCAAAAATACAAAGATCTCAAGCCACAGACATCGAACAAAAGCAGCATCTCATATAACTTCGGCATGTATGCGATTTTTACACCAGTAATACTATTCCTACCTGATAAAAGGTGCGAAAATGTAGCCCAGGTTATTGGGAAAGTTTCTCCGAACATTTTTTAAAAATAACAAAAATACTAAATGTCATTACTGACCTCGTCGAAAAATTAACCAACTAAACATTATAACCCATTCTTTGTTTTAATGTTTCTAAAAAACTAATGTTTCAAACTCGTAAGATTGTTTTTCAGTAGTTTTAGCCTTATTCCATTAATTCATCGGCATCGGAAGTACAACCGATGACGATGCCCATCGTATGCCGTCGCCGATGGGATGTTCAGCCATTTCATTGAATCAGTTCTTACTCATAACATGGTCGCCGATGGAGAAAATGGCCATTGCCGATTGTTTGATACAATTTCCATCGGACCATCGCTATCGCCGATGGATTTTTGCGATGGTCCATTGTAACATCATAGTTTTTTCTGGTGGCGATGGTCTACACACCATCGCCATCGTATAATCGGCGATGGACATCGTGCCAGGCTCTGCTGCTAGGCATGTTAGCAGTAAAGGTTGATTCACTTCTGGTGAAGATCAGTTCAACCGTTTGTTAGTTTGCGTCTTTTTTTCTTAGTACCATAGCTCAAAAAGTTATGGACGGATTTTTATTAAATTCGTATGAGTTGTTAGGTATATCTCGAAGAGTAAATGACCAACTTTTTGTGATTTGTTCGCTCGTTCGTCTCTATGCTTGACTTATTGTTTGTAAGTAAAATAGCTTAAAAAGTTATGAACAGATCTTTATGAATCATACAGGAATTGTTAGAAATGTTGAAAGATTTAAATGAACAAATTTTGGCGATGATCGGTTGGTCGGTTTGACTGACTAATGTTTGTCAGAATGTATGTTAGCGATATAACTCGAAAAGTTATCAACGAATCTGCACGAAAATTGTAGAATCTGTTATAACTGTCACAGGCACAATGATATAGCTTTTGGTTGAGATACAGAGGAAATCATAAATTTAGAACCCATTTTATTGTTTGTTACCGCTGTCTTGCTTGGCAGAGGTATGCGCCCTCAGAGTACTCTAGTTATCAATGATTTTACCCTAAAAGACTGTAATTATTTAACTTTTTTCATAGATTTGCTCGTTGCGTGTTTATTCTTAGTACCGAGTAGTGTGAGCCTCCGTTTCCACAACTAAGGCGATCTCAGAGGAGAAAAAAAGGGACATATTGCATATATATGTCGATAGCAACGTAGGACCCATGAGAGAGCGTGGCGCATCCTATGCTCCCTGAAAGGTACTCGTGTGCATCAAAATTTTGGGGCCAGCTAGACGTTTTCGCCAGGAAAAGAGCAGAGCTCCAACACGACCTTGACCACCTCATGGAATGGAACAAAATTTGGCAAATGAGCTTTACTGTCGATAAATGTTCGGTAATGCATGCAGGGAGGGAGAACTCCCTCAACCCGATTGAAAATGAGCAGGACAGAATTGGCAGCGGTTGCTCAACAACGTAGTACAAATTTTACTAGCGCATCAGGGGCACAATGTCTATATCGTCCCAAACTATTCCTGTGGTTTGACGCAGGCTCGTGCGCCACTAGGACGCAAGGTAGGTACGTCTCGTTATAAAATATCAATGATTTTTGTCTCGGCTTTTCTGTCGGGAGGTCTCAGAGTGGTCAGTGCGCTACTGGTAGGAAAAAGGCGCAAGTTGCACATCTCCAACCTCCGGGCACGGCTGAACGCTTTCGCTCAGCTACGACGTACAGGGAATAAAACGAAAAACATGAAGATAGATATCTAGCGGGAATTGGTCGGCAACCTCAATCAACTCCCCACCTCCCGAAACAGAAGGGGAAGTACCTATTGAGAGCCTACCTAAGTTTACTAAACTAACCTCGTCAGCAGGAACTGCGGCAAGCTGCAACATCTCCTGCGGAGAAGGCATAGGGACCCTTGGGTGCGTGATGCCTAAACATATTGTGAGGGTCGCCCAACAACGTGACGGGAATAACTAGCTACATTATAACATACTGCCACACAGTCGGCAAGTTGACAGGAGTGTGAAAATTGCAAGCAGAGTACAGGGATAGATTACCAGGAATTTCGAGTTATCGGTGTGGAGACAGTCATAAAAAAAAGTCCACTTTCTCCAGGAGTCACAAACTCTTAATGGCCAAATATTCGGAGGACTCCTTACTCCATAATCTTTTCCGCCCACACTAAGTTGATGACTCTATGCTCCGCAGCTATAAATCGTGCTTGTGTGATCATCTCTTTGGCTGTTTCCCACCTTTTTTTCTTTTTCCCCTCACTTATCGAAAGGAAACTAACATGGCAATACCTCATAGAGGGCCGAAACCGAACCCGCTGGGCTGGTTGCGTGGGGGTTTGTTAACCTCATGGAGTTTCTCCGTTCCTACGTCGCCAGCCTGGTGTGATTTAATAATAATAATAATAATAATAAATCAAATGAAGGATACTTAGTTCGTTTGGGACTACGAATCGGACGCGTAGGTGAAGAATAAAATCTCAGAGTACGAATATATGTGTATGTTGAAAAAGTATAAAATATCTATTAATTTACCAACAATCCACCCATGCCAGGAAACGATACAACACACATTCCAGCACAATAACAGAAACGTACGAGTTACACTAATAAAGAAAAAATTCATATGAACAGTATGAGCATTTTCTATCAAAAGCAGCTTCACCCTTGTTACAGTTGGTCCACAGGATCAAGGCTGAATGAGGTTGTTCAGTCATGCCGTCGACAGCCAAAAGCTAAGGAAACTGATGTAAATACGCGGAACATTCTGCGTATAATTTTGTTAAACTATTCACACGTGGAACTGATTCAATGGTCATATGACTTCCAGCTTCATTCAGAAGAATGCCATCACAGTAACAAGTTATTATTATATATTTTGTTTTACCTCCGTAGCCGCAACTCAGGCGTTTCAACAGAGAAACTACTTTTGCAGTATTCAAATACCGCATATAGGGTAGGCGCTGTGGCCACGTGCGCTACTACGGGTAGGGAAACAAGGCGCAAAGTATAGTAGGAGACACTCAAGTGGTCGGCCCCCTTTGTGTCCTTCCACACGAGAGAGACTAGAGATGTCCCGCGTACCAGGTCGGCTATCTCGATCGGCAGCCCACCTCACGGGACGGAAAGAGGAAAGTAGAGAACCTACCTAACTTTACAAAACTAACCTTCACAGCAGGAACTGCGGCCAGATGCTACATCCCCTGCGGAGAAGGCACTCGGGACCCTTGGGTGCGTGATGCCCCTTGTGGCAGGGAACAGTAACAGGTTAAACAGCAAGATTTAACAACTAACATTATCTTGAAGTCAATGATAAAATATCCCAAAAACAATCAACTGTCGCGACGACGTGAGCGAATTCTACAACGAATTCGATCACGAATTTCAGCGCAGTTGACCATCGAATCGCAGTCGAATATGCAACACATTTCATTCCAAAATTCCGCGCAGATACGTTAACTAGCTCGTTTTTTACGTCGATTAGCTGGACATAACTAACAAACTCGTTCATTTGACTATCGTGTGAGCCCACTTGCATAGCGAAAGAATTGTTTACCTAATAGTCGTAACTAATTTGTGCATCTACTCAACAGCGAGAACAAAACAGTACAAGTTGTTAAAAACCTAGCTAACAGAAGATACAGAGCTTTTTCTAAAATAAGGCAAACTGTTTACGATGCAACAATTGACAGTAATGATGGTAAGAGACTGCAGGAGATGGCGAATCCTGTGATACACAGCCATCACAGAATGCACGCCTTGAAAACAATTACATACTTCAGTATCCTAAATATTAATAGCTTACGTACAAACCCTGACATAAGTAAAGCAGACACGGGGGATCTTTAGGAAACGTGGGCAGCGAAAACTGAAGTCTAAACTGCAGGTAGGGGTACAATGCTACATGATTTTAGCTTTTAAATTCAAAGGCGTACAGTAAAATTCAGGGTTAAGCAGCAGCAATGCTTATCTTAGCAACTAGAAGTAAGATTTACTCGCCAGAAATCAAGATTAAACAGCCAATATTCAACACTGTGCATAAATAATTCAAGGTTATCTCTCAAATTTATGGGTTATCAAAGAATTTTTTTTTTTTTTTTTTTTTTTTGAGAATGCTGAGTCACTCACGTTACCAGAGTAATTTTTCTGGCCATCAACACAAATACGTTGTGATAGAATGTTCAATTACGTCGTAGTATTCATGTTAAATGTTCAAGTAATAGTTGTAAAACAAGTGCATCGTCATTTCAAGCCTATACAAGCGCAATGTTTCAAGAGGAGAAACGGGCTGGAAAACATTTTATGGCACGGAAAACAGAGAAGCTATTCAGAGATCAGGGCACAAATGAACAGCACGTCAGGCATATGAAGAAGAGTAGAACAAAGAAGGACGCACAATGGGCAAGGCAGGAGGGACCTGTTGAAAGCCCAATCTGATGCTAAGGTAACTTCTATATAGTGAAAGTTTCAAGCAGGTCATAAGGCACCTCTGTTTGGGAATGGGGTATTACGCACCCCTCGCAAAACCAGGACACTGACACAAGTTCTCAGTAGTGCTTCGAGTTATGACAAGAAATAATGGTTCTGATTGGCCAATTGATAGTCACATCAAGTGCTCAATGCCCCATAGAAACCATAGTAGAACAACACAGAATGTATGAAGGTTCGTACCTAAATAGAGAATATTGCCCCATGGTATCTTAAACCTCGCTCTATCCTATAAAACTGACAAAGAAACTGAGGTGTGAGACTCTCAATTTCAGTAAAAAAAATTGGACAAATAACCGGAGCCGTAAAGTGACACAGCCAAGTTTGAAAAGGTTAACAATTTTTATGTAGATTCTGCGGATTAAAGTAGGCTTTTTATATCCGTAGAAAAAACACAATCAACTTCTCTATAACTTGGCGTGTATTCATCCATTGGTGCCACCTTAGAATTTGGTTCCAGACATAGTAGTAGAACACGCGTGGCGAGTGGATGGGCTCTCAAGGCGCAATTTCTAACAGATTCAGAACGCGCGTCCCCCTACACGAGCACTATAATTTGCTGCTGCGAGGGAGAAGCTGCTCGTGGAAGAAGGCCAATATCCTCCGCCAGGAATCGACTTGAGCTTCCGTGTGTTCCCGCGGCTGGCCGCCCCACAACATGCTGCCGAACACAATGCGGTGGTAGGAAGCTTCACAGAACGGCACATAGGGAGGCTCCAACAGGTGGCCCGCACCGTCGTACTTCACCAACTGCAGTAAATAATAGCACAGTAATTACCTTGAGGCAAGAGTACCAACACAGTACGGAGATACCACATGAAAAATATATATATATACAAAAGGTAGTCTTTTCTTCCCGTAAAGACCAGCTTACGTCGCAAGTGCTTCCACCATAGATATTTCCACTAAAAAATCAGGTTGTATTTCGTTTTCAGCTGGTAATTTATAACCGCTATTAAATAGAAAGGAAACTTTAGACAGGAGCGTTGGTTTCGCAATTATTAGAGTGAAGAGTAGGTCTCGCCACTTTGAATTAAGCTTAAAGACTTAGCCTTGAATCCATTACAATAGAGACAAACGAAAGCTCTCTCTCTCTCTCTCTGTATAAAAGTAAATCTTCCGTCGACTATAGTGTCATCGGCTTACTGCCAGCACCTGTAACACGATTCACAGTGATAAAACCAATGGCCGAACTAGTCAAGCCCAGTGAGTTAAGGTTGACTCATCTCTTCTGTGCGAAACGATGATACAAATGATATTCAGAATCCGTACCTCTCAGAAGTAATATGGATTGCAAATTTCCCTTTCCATCGCAGAGCTTTAGTTGCTTTAAGCTTATGAAGCGCAGTGGGGTTCACAAGTGAGCACTGCACTCACGCTAGTCGACACGTCTCACGCTTGGTGTCAATTCCTCCTCGAGGGCCTAGGATGGGCCGGCCATAGGCCATACGGTTAGTTTCTACCATCCTATGTAATGGGGAGCAGCGGCCCAGGGAACAATATATTTCAACTTAGCTACTAACTAGGCCTTCGAGACGTCCGTCTTTTGTGCCCACTTTGTTTCTATTTTTATGCGTCTGCCGATGATCTTTTGTTCTCTTCTTCCTCTTCTTTCCCGATTTGCTTCTTCCATGAGCGTTGATGTTGTGTGGGAACACCATCGTGCATGGGTTCCACGTTTCTATCGACATACTGTATGTCCCTTGCTCTTTCCTCTGTGCCGTCGTCTTCGTGCGGAAACGGAGGCTTAGGCCTAATCCACGGATGGCAATAACTAGGCTTAAACCCATATCGGATGAACTGCTCGTTAACCACTTAGCTATTTAGTTTCATTTGTGTTTACACAATCAAAATAGCTTCCTTTCCCGAAATATTTCTTTTGACTAGGCTACACACTCAAGTCGTAAGGTAAACAAGAATGGAGTTAGTCCCGGGAATCACCAAAACTCTGAATGCTGCTGCTTTCCATCCAACTGCACTGGCAGGCAGTTCCTGAGCGTATCATTGATTCTACTAGCCAACCCAACACGAGAATCTTTAGGGGCAATATTACATCCCTGTCATATGTTATGCCTGTAGAAGAGTAGCGGAAATCTCTAGGGCTAAGAGTTCTATTTTACCATATGGCAAAACATCACAGTGCGGTCATATTTAATTACAAACGGTCTGTATTTCTTTATAACAGCTACATAACGCAATGAGTCGCGCTTTTGTTGGAGCACAGAGGTTTGAGCGTAAGTAATTATTACTGTAATTATAATACTCTCGTAGTATCAGTCTCACTACTCAGAGCGTAAACTGTGGTAGAAAGAAGAAAAAGAAGAAGGGACATATATAGGCTACTGTACTAGTCCAGGCTCTAGGGGGGTGTCTGTGTACATTTCTCTTTCACGGCTCTACCATGTATTTTCCTATTCCATATGATGACATTAAAAAAAGTCGGGTAGAACTTTCGCAACTGGTACATATTTGAGGAGGGGGGCATGGGGGGCACAAAATTTTCAATTGGGGTCTGACTGTTCTGAAACTTTCTCAGAAGATGTATTTTCAAAAAAAGAAACACATTTTGTTCCCACAACTTTTTCGATTTAGGCCTTAGCTTTTGACACAATGGGGTTTATATATAAATATAGATGTATATTTTGAAAATTTCAAACAAATAGAGCTCAAAGAGTTTTCATGCAAGAATAAAAACAATGACAGTTTTGGAATCCTTGAAATATTCTTAACAAAACTATAGAGCTGGATTCTCTATTATTGCCCTGTATGGCACCAAATAGTTATAGTCAGGAAATTTAAGTCTCCGTTTCCGAGAGGAACGATATCACAGGGGAAATTACTATTGTTATATTATTGAATAGTTTAAGCCTCCGTTTCCACAACAATGGCGATCTAACAGAGGAAGAAGCAAGGGACATACAGTATGAAGATAGAAATATGGGAAACCCATGCACGAAGGTATTCCCACACAGGATCAACCCGCATGGGAACACCAAGTCAGGAAAGAAGAGGAAGATCAGAATAAAGCATGAGCAAGTAGGAGTATGAATATGGAAGGAAGCAAAGTGGGCACGGAAGACAGACGTTCCGAAGGCCTAGCTTATGGCTGAGGTAACCTACACGAGCCCCCTGAGGTCACCGCACTCCATAACAAAGGATGGGCAAACTTAAATAATCTAACCCTATGGCCATCCTATGCCCCCTGAGGGGTATTACAGAGGAAAGAGCAAGGGATATATAATATATCGATAGAAACGGGGAACCCATGCACGAAGGTGTTCCCACACAGGATCAACGTGAATGGTAACAACAAGTCGGGAAAGAAAAGAAGGAACAGAATAAAGCATAAGTAAGTAGGAGTATGAAATCAGGAAGGAAGCAAAGTGGGCACGAACCACAAGTTCTCAAGCTTTTTTTGTAAGCCATAGGTACTGTGTAGGGGGTAGGACACCCTGATTCTCGAGAAAGAGATCCAACCTCGACGCAACGAACCTTTCATAAACTTTACACAAAACAGGTGTGATCGAGATGGGTTTATAATCGGAAGTCCGAGATGAGACATTGCCCTTCGGAACGGGTGTTACATGAGCAACACGCCAGCTTTCCGGGAATGAGCCCAGCCTTAACATTCGACGGAACACAGAACGCTAGCGGGGCCGCAAGCACGCCACAGCCACCCTCCAAAGAAAGAGCGGATACATAGGTACCCAATGGATTAGTGCCACCATATGGTCCAGGTCAAGAAGAAGGCTGTGCACTTAACAAGATCTGAAAGCAAAACCGGAGAACCTCGGTTCGGAGTCACACGCTAAAGGAATGAGCACACGGTTCCGGCTCTGCTTCTGATCGAAGAACGTAGGTAGCGCAACAAAAAGTCCGTTTTGGCAACAAGGTCACCAGCACCAATTTAAGGGGAAAATGGAAGAGCTCGAACCAAACGCTACGCTTCAATGTGAACCACCACTTATGTGTGCTAACATTTGAAGCCAATAACCCCTTGGACCTCAGATTATACTCCCTCTCGGCTTCCTCATAAGTAGCCCCAGCCCGACGCTGCAATTCTCTGAAATGTCAAAAGTAAATATCAGACCGGCTAGTGCGCGTACGGGAAGATGCTTCCTGCTTCAACTGATGCGCCCTCCGACAGGCATCATCAAACCATTACGGCCTATCCTGACCATAATGAATCGTGAAGGCACATACCTAGCTACGCACAATGCCAGAGAAAAGCCGATCTAAAATACACCTAGGATCAGGAAATTTTCTCATAACACCCCAAGGTAGGGCAAGGATAGCGCCAGAAACAGCGTCCAAATTCACACTCGACTTCACAAATACCTCACACCAAACAGTGACTCTGGGGACACGCTGATGAACTCGAAGCGTTGCAGAGAGGACACCATGGTCCGAGGAACCAACGGGAGACGACACCGACACTCTAACCAAATCAGGAACATCAGTGAACTGGAGGTCAAGTGAAGAACACCACCCATCAACTGGGTGGGCCTTCAACCAACTGCTCACAACCAGAGGCAGTTACGAGATCGAAGGCTGCTTGCCACGGCAATCGGGGGCAACCATTCCAGAACCCAACCATTCCACACGGTGACAATTAAAATCACCCATAAAAACAAAACAAATTACAAAAAAACTAAGCAGGCAGTACCTGGAATTTATCTTTCTTGTCGGGATGATGTTTGACGTAGCGTTGATGGGCAAAATCAGCGAATTGTTCACTTTTCCAGTTAAGGTCGTTACAGCTGGCTAACCACAACAAGGGGCACTGGATGTTCTCCACTGGTATGTGTCCTTCAGTAAAACTGAATGGGTCGAGGATGTCCGTGCAGTCAAGGCGGTTGTCTCGCAAGATCTGGAGACAGAAATACACCTCAATAAAGTACGAATTACAGCTCACTTTAGTCATACATGCAATGATGACCTGGACAGATGTTTGGTTTTTTAAGAAAGTTTCGACAAAAACTTATGAACCGGTAGTCTTACTCCAGGCATTTACCACGTGGCGCTACTAAAATGCACAAATGATTACAGTAGACATTTTGACAGTTCAGCGGCCTTAATCAGAACCAACTTCAGGATTATTAATTTGCACGAAGTAACTACCTATTAATTCAGTTTATTTGAAGCAACAAGTGAGCCGCCCCTATCTCGCATAAACACTATCGAAGAAAAGTTAATGGAAAGTAGATCGAATAGAAAGAACATGGAGAAAAAGTGAATCCATAAGGCCTAATAACTAACCAGAGACTTCCGGGTATCGACATGGGAAGGAAAAACTATCCCAACCTGATGGCTTATGGCCCATCGTTATTGGGTAAAGTGCATGAACATGAATATTATGCAAGCTACCTTCATTTTACTGATGTCCATGGATAAGGAAGGTCTGATGGGGACACCTCCACGCTGCTGAGCAGCTTCCACATTACAGAAGCAACCGTTGATGACCACAGGAGCTTTGACCTGAGGGATCTCCAGCGCCATGTCCAGCACGATGTCTCCTCCTTTGCTGACGCCTATTGCGCCCACGCCTTCCTTGGACACCTAAAATGCACGAAGGTGGCATATCACAAATATAGTACCCACATACTTGCGACTCATACCTAGTACAGCGATGACAACCAGGGTTGCGGAGTCGGATGGTTCAAGGTCCGACTCCGACTCCTGGCCCACCAGAATTTCCGACTCCAACTACGACACCTGGCCTTAAAGATGTTCCTACTCCGACTCCTTGGTCCAATAAGTAGATATTTGATGTAAACATTAAATATGTCCATATGATTTTTGCTAGTATATATATATATCAAGTTGAAGATGCTAGGTGTATTGTACATATACAATATTTTGCATCATATGGGACAATAAATTGAGGACATGAGGACATTAATAAAAAAATTTGGGTAAAACTTTTGCACCTGGTACATTTTGTGACTGGGGCTTGGGGAGCAAAATACTCAATTTTCTACCAATTGTTCTGAAATTTGCAAGGTACACGTATTATTGAAAAAGACACATTTTTGCTACTACGATTTTTTTTATTTAGGCCTTAGCTAGTTTTTGAAATAATGAATATATATATATAAATATATACCCATGCATTTTTTTCTAAATTTCAAAGGAATAGAATTCAATGAGTTTCCATGCCATAATAAAAACAATGATAGTTTTGGAAACCTTGAGACATTCTTAACAAAACTACTGAGCTGGACTCTTCATTTTCTATGCTGTCCGATCACTACCTAACTAAACTATAGGGGAAAAAATCGGTTTTGAGCCGAGTTGAAAAAATAGGGCAAAAATGGAAAATCCGGCTCTACAGTTTTGTTAGGAATGTTTCAAGGATTCTAAAACTGTCATTGCTTGTATTCTAGCATGAAAACTCATTGAGTTCTATTAATTTGAAACTTTGAAAAAATGCATAGCTACCTATAGTTATATTTATAGATATTTCCCATTACCTAAAAAAACTAAGGCCTAAATCAAAACAATTGTGGGGGCAAAATGTGTTTCTTTTTCAAAAATACATATACTATTCAAATTTTAGAACAATTGATCCAAAATTGATCATTTTGCCCCCCATGCCCCCCTCACATAATGTAACAGGTGCAAAAGTTCTACCCATCATTTTCTCAATAGCCCCATCATATGGAATAGAAAAATATATGGTAGCTATAGCTATAAAACAGATATGTACAAAAAAATCCACATTTACAGAAAATTTTTTTTTTTTTTAAACCTGTGACTGAAAATCCAGAATTGAATATTTATTCATAAATGGGATTCCGGAGTCAGAGTTGGGCTAAAAATTCCGACTCCGACTCCTAGAACAAGTGAGATTCCGACTCCAACTCCGACTCCCACTCAAATCCTCTGGCTCCGCAACCCTGAATTGACAACTAACATTTTTCGAAGCACAGGAACTGGACCCGCTACTACTGCGTGCTGTGCTGTCAAGTTACTCCCGCTACTACTGCGTG
>LQNS02278097.1:15370127-15382949 GCA_001587735.2 Parhyale hawaiensis
GTGGTGTGCTGTCAAGTTACTCCCGCAACTACTGCGTGCTGTGCTGTCAAGTTACCCCCGCTACTACTGCGTGCTGTGCTGTCAAGTTACTCCCGCTACTACTGCGTGGTGTGCTGTCAAGTTACTCCCGCTACTACTGCGTGGTGTGCTGTCAAGTTACCCCCGCTACTACTGCGTGCTGTGCTGTCAAGTTACTCCCGCTACTACTGCGTGGTGTGCTGTCAAGTTACTCCCGCTACTACTGCGTGCTGTGCTGTCAAGTTACTCCCGCTACTACTGCGTGCTGTGCTGTCAAGTTACTCCCGCTACTACTGCGTGGTGTGCTGTCAAGTTACCCCCGCTACTGCTGCGTGGTGTGCTGTCAAGTTGCCCCCGCTACTGCTGCGTGGTGTGCTGTCAAGTTGCCCCCGCTACTGCTGCGTGGTGTGCTGTCAGGTTGCCCCCGCTACTGCTGCGTGGTGTGCTGTCAAGTTGCCCCCGCTACTGCTGCGTGGTGTGCTGTCAATTCACCCCTGCTACTACAGCGTGCTGTGCTGTCAATTCACCCCTGCTACTGTCATGGGGCGCTTTTTGGCGCCATTGCCATGTCACCCCTAGCAAAAGCCCGTACTACTTGACCTGCCCCATGAAGAACAAGGCGAAGGTGACGTGGCTGGTAGGCCGGCAGCTGCTCACTCTCTTGGTAAATCTGATCGCGTGAGGTGCGTGAGTGCTGGAGCTGCTGCCGACCCAGGATTGTAAGAACAATGTAGCTAGGTACCTCAATGTGCAGGATTATTGGTACTACCTCCTGTTAGTGTAAATATTGTAAGCCTACTGTTGCTGTCCTGGATGGGCTGGTGAGAGGTTCGACCGAGAAGTTGGTGGAGGGTGACCTTTATTTGTTAGCAGTTTAGCCCAACTCCAGGGGGACCCTCCAGGCCAGCTGCCGTGGTGGCCAGTAGGCTTGCAGCTCCGCACTTGTATATAGTTTGCCGCAGTTCTCTAGAGTGTAAATGTTTCCCTTCACATGTAATATATTCCCATCACTTGTAAATATTTAATTACACCTCACTATTGGCCCGATTATCGGCAAACCTTCGGACAGCTGGGCAGTGCAATTGGTCAGAGCCGTGGCGACTTTGTGCGACAGTGCAGTGAAATAGCAAGAAGCCATAATTGACTTTACATTGAGTTGTTATTGTGGGGAAATCACTCGTTTTCGTCTGTCGCCCGGCTCACTTTTGCGCTGCTGCCTCCGGGGTGTGGCCGCTGACCAGCCAATACCAAGAGCAATAGCAAGACTAGAGAAGGGAAACCTCACCCGAACGCAACTTGGCGGGCAGCAATAATATCGAAGTGACAGTTTGTACCAAGAGCGAGATTGCAGTTTTCTTTGGCCTGATCTTTGAAAGTAATAAGTGGCCGGTGAGCCTGTGAACTTAGGCCAGTGTCTAGAAACTGATTTTGCTGCCTGAACGACAAAAGTGCTTTGCTTTGGTAGTTGCGTTCGCAAAGGCGGCCCTCTCTATACCGTAGCCTGTATCACGAGCCTGCCTACAGACTTCTTTCATCCGTAATAGTTTTTTCGCTCTCTCTTCATCTTGCTTTCTCTGAGGTAACTTTACCAACATTGACTGGGCTTGTGGGGACGGCGTTTAAGCCTAGGAGGCGAAAGTGCAGGGGTAACTTGAAAGCTTAACTAGCTAGCTGGTGCGGCTTTTACCGGGGGTTAAGTGAATACTGCTCTCGCTGTCCCTACTCAGCTGTCATTGCTGGTTAGGTTTGCCAATTTCCTAATCGCAGGGCAGGAAAACACGGTCGCCGCAGTATAGTTAACTTGGTTCTCCGATCACAATAGATTACAGGGTAGAACAGAAGACAATATACTTTACAGGACAGGACTGACGCAGAGCAGCGTATTATAGAAGATTACAGGATTGAGCAGCGACCTAATACAATTTATATGACAGGACTGACAATACGGGTGTTACAGTGTAGCACTATATTACATCATAGTATATTATGTCACGGTGTACAGTGCGTTAATATCAAGAACCTTAGGGCTGAAAGCAGGGATCGAGGATAGGTGGTGCAACTGCGGTTACCCTGACATTGGTAGACCGATTCTTAGTTCCCTTACAGCAAGACCCGCTTCGTAATTCCTCCCTTAGCCTAACCTGCTGCGGCAGCCCGACCTCACACGGCTCCCAGAAGGAAGAATTTAGGTCAGAGCGGAAATTAGATTCAGTGGGCACCATCAAGAAATCAACCCCCTCACAAGGGCACAAGTGCCGCTGTAGTTATTGGGGGAGATCCTTCGCCACGGTGTTTGCCGCCGAATGTTTCTATGAACCGGTCGGCAATCAACCGGGCTAGGTCACAGGAGTGACTGGGGACCCATTGAGTCAAAGGTGAAGGAGTGAAAAGCAGTTAGGTTGGAGATAAGGAGTTGAGGTTGAAGAGAGGGTAAGGGCAGAGTAACGTTAGGTGAGACAGGAATCGGTTAGGAACAAAGGGTGCCTTGTATGGCCGGAGCGTGCGGTGCAGCAGTGGCAGCTCAATTAGTTGTGGCAGTTGCATAGTGCGTTCTACCCGCCCCTGACCTCCAAAAGCGCACCACCTGACCACGGCCATCCCATTGCACTACTACTGCGTGCTGTGCTGTCAAGTTACCCCCGCTACTACTGTGTGGTGTGCTGTCAATTCACCCCTGCTAATACAACGTGCTGTGCTGACAATACACCTTGCTCCTGCAGCGTGCTGTGATGTCAATACACCCTGCTACTACAGCGTGCTGTGCTGTCAAGTTACCCCTGCAACTCTAGCATGCTGAGCTGTCAAGTTACCCCTGCTATTCCAGCAAGCTGAGCTATCAAGTTACCCCTGCTAGTCCAGCATGCTGAGCTGTCAAGTTACCCCTGCTACTCCAGCATGCTGAGCTGTCAAGTTACCCCTGTTAGTCCAGCATGCTGAGCTGTCAAGTTACCCCTGCTGCTACAGCGTGCTGTGCGGTCAATTCACCCCCCACTACAGCGTGCTGTGCTGTCAATACACCCTGCTACTACAGCGCGCTGTGCTGTCAAGTTACCTCTGCTATTCCAGCATGCTGAGCTGTCCAGTTACCCCTGCTACTCCAGCATGCTGAGCTGTCAAGTTACCCCTGCTACTCCAGCATGCTGAGCTGTCCAGTTACCCCTGCTAGTCCAGCATGCTGAGCTGTCAAGTTACCCCTGCTACTCCAGCATGCTAAGCTGTCAAGTTACCCCTGCTACTACAGCGTGCTGTGCTGTGGATTCACCCCTGCTTCAAGTGGTGCTGTCAATTCACCTGCAGGTCGACAGTGGTCATTCGTCTGTCCCGAGATTTGATTACGTTCAGTCAGTCTTCAGACAACTATTGGCTACGGTCATCCAGTGACTTCACGACCTTCCGTCCGTCCTGGTAGCTACGGTCGACCGGCTCCTGGGCGAACTCGGTCACCAGCATAACGAAGGACGCTCTCTTACTACAGTCTATATTCTCGAGTTAAGTGTTTCTTTAGTTTAAGTATTAAAACGTCAAAAATCGCCCTGTGTTTTCCTCTCCGATGCTAGTTGCGCTTCTGCCTGTGGTTGGCCTGTCCACAACCCCGAGCCTGGCCCTGGCAATAATTACGGCTAAGGTAGCGTTTGAGGACGCTTGGAGGCTGCTACGCTCCATAGCGCAAAATGGACCAATCTAACTAATCTCCCTCTATGGCCTACGGATCATCCTATACCCTGAGAGACGAGGCTCAAATATTCCAGCTTTCTTTTTCCTTTACTAAATTACAAAACGAGACACGCGATTTTCACTTTTTGACATAGGAACAAGTGTCTCTGCAGAGAAATGCCGATGCACGGTTCCAACTGTGCACATTTCAATAGAAAAGTTCAGCAACACCTACTTACTAATGCATCTCACTGCATTTAGTGGCGTATTAAAAATACTGTACTGGTACAGACACGTAAAGGATCTATTGAGCTGTCAAGCTTCCATATTCCGTGCATTACTGTGCATCTGTGTTTAAGATACATAGGTAGCTGTACTATTTTTCATTTTGATGAGCATCTCTGCCTAATAATTCCATTAAGGAACAACAAAGGAACAGGCAGTTTTGAAAGGGGGCAAAATCGACTCACTTGGTCTAGCGTGAGCAGATAATCAACAGCTTCTTCGAAGTATTCAATATTGAATGCGTCCATTGATGTAGGTAAATCTTCATAATTGAAGAGACCTAGGGAGAGTGCGGCTATACCGCGGGCAGCTAGCATGGAAGCTCTGTGCTCCATGAGGCCCCCTGCAGACCCGAACATGTCCACCACTCCAGGGAACGGGCCGCGGCCTGAGAGTAAGATATGTGATAATAACAAAAATATAAGGCAACACTCGTTGCTTGATGCTGCGATGAGTTCGACGACAACCTAGTCAATTTTAGCTCGAGTGCTATGCTTTTACATGAACAAAACGCCACAAGCTCGGAAGGTTAACGTAGCATTCCCTCAATTTCAGTCAGACGTTAGCGGAGATAGTCTCCAGATAATTTTAGCATCGATGAAAATTTCACGTTTTACGTTTTTATTTTTTGGTCGATACCTATCAATGCTTCAAGTTTTTCTCATCTGCATGAACAGCGGGAAGTGCAAAACGTATAAATGATGAAGCCATGAATCAAACTGTAGAACAGACTACTGATCCAGCTACTTTTACAGCAGTGTCTTATTCAACGAGTGTTCTGCGTGTGTCGTTGCGCCTAACCGCGAACTTCGTATGGAAGAGGCTCTGTAGGGAGGTAGTCAAAGGAAGAGATAGCTACATAGAGACGCCGAGAGTGTCCTTCCAGAGATGCATGGGAGTGAAGGCCGTCGGAAATGCGTTGCACGAAAATAAATGAGGCACGGTTTGATCTTCCCAGTGGCAGAGCGAGGTCTGTGGAGAGACCACAAGCTCGATTTTATGCTTACCCTTAGAACGGAAATAATAGCTTGAGCACAAAGTTGACCAATCTCAGTTGTGCGCAACCAAATTTTCATGAAAACTTGCAGGGACATTGTGACATCTTATGGCAACACTGTTGAGTTTGTTAACATTCTGCTGTGTCTCATGATTGACAACTCTTTGCATTTTTCTCTTTTTGAGGTGAACGACAATAATAGCTTTTTGCATATTTTGCTAAAATGGGGCGAGAAAAAGCTCTAACTAAAGAGGAGAAAAAAAATTATCATCTAAGAAACTGCTAAAGGCACCTCTCCTGATGTCATTGCATGAAAAATAGGACGTCATATTGACACATCCTACACCATGGAAAAACTATCAGATGCTGGGCATTCAAGGACTGTTATTGATGAAGACATGAGAAATGTGGTTTGACAGCTACATAACAGACCCGGGCAAACAAGTAAATCAAATTTTATGACTGCTGGGCTTCCTGAAGTGCCTTCGCTCTATCGCTTTTGTCAAATCCCCTCTGAAATTGCCTCCTTTGATCCCAAGACATGAAATTTTGAGGAGGGAATTGGCAGAGAAATACATGACGATCAACATGAATCATGCTCTTTTCACTGACAAAACCCGGCCAACCCTTGATGGACCTGATGGGTGGACTAAGGGTTGGGTGCTACCTAGAGGTGAGGGTCATCAACGCGTAAAACGTCGACAACAGGGAAGTGGTGCTATAATATGGGCTGGTATCATAGGAGATCGACTTGTAGGTCCGGTTAGACAGCCTGATGGCATGAAAATTACACATGCATCATACTGTGACATGTTAAAGGACGCCTTGGTCTCATGGCTGGATGACATACCACTTTTGTTGTGTCAAAACTTGATTCTCATGCATGATAATGCGCTTTCTTACTCTGCATGTACTACCACAGCATTTCTGGACTCTTTGGGGTTCCAGGGAGAGAAATTGATGGTTTGGCCACGGCGCTCACCTGATCTAAACCCAATTGAAAACTTCTGGGCTCTTCTGAAAAGTGAAATTTACGCAGATGGAAGGCAGTACAACTCAAAATCTCTATCTTGTGGGATGCTGTTGCTGCAGCAGCAAGGGCAGGTCCACCTTCTGCAATAAAAAAACTAACTGGCTGCATGGATTCAATGATTATTGAGGTTATTATACCTACGTCATGGGGTCATGTTGGCAAATAGAACTTTTTTCAATCACTGTAAACTCGATTAGACTAATGATTTCTTGTTTAATACATATTTTTATCATTTATGTTCATCATTTTTGCTCCTTTGGTAATATAAAACTGAATATTTTTTTCTTAGTCAAAAAGCTATTCCCGCCGCTCAGTGAAAAAAACAGTGTTCTAGAACCAGCACAATTAGTCGTTTGAAATTTTACAGACAATATGAGCATCATAAGCTTAACTTTCTGTGAAATTTTCTCAGAAATTTATTGTCAAATAGTCGAGATGTGGTAAATTCTGCAACAAGGCTATTATTTCCGTTCTACGTGTATAGGCGGTGAGGGCCTCACATTGGCCAGACCGCAATTGCGGAAGAGCAGTGCGGAATGGATGGGGCAATGTTTTACATTACATTGCTTATATTAAGAAGTTTAAGCCTCTGTTTCCACGACAAAGGTGATCTCACAGAGGAAAATGAAGGGACATATAGTATGTAGACAGAAACGTGGAACCCAAGGGATCGCTGGCACAGAATAGGTCGGGCGAACCTAACCCTATGGCCCATGACCCTTCCTGTGTCCCGCGAGGGGTCGTAAACAACATTCAGACTGGAATTTGGACGGACTGAGTCTATAGTTAGTTGACAAAGGTTTTATAAAGTAATCTTCCGAAAGGATACTCGCATCACCCTGTAGTCTTTAGAAAGAAAATGAAAGCAAAAATTCTCTTTATAATACTGAAGACTAATTAGGTTGCCAGGTCGACACTGGCAGGCTTCTGAAGGAACTTCTCTTATGACACACGAGGAATAGCTTCCTGGGTACCCTTGCTTCTACCACACAAGCTGTCCTGAAATTTTCTCATCTAACCCATCCCCGATAGATAAACTTCACGGCACAAAGGAGTGAATCAAGTAAGACAAAAGTCCAGATAGTGGCAACAAATCAATAACTCCTGCAGATTTCGGTTCTCAGGCTAGAAAACATATTGCAGTTTTTATAAAAAATCAATTTCCCAGGCTAAGAATACCATACTCCGCAAGGTGCTATTAGCCCATGCCACCCAAAGTTTGTTATGCTCTTTTGACTTTCAAAATTATAATCCTCCCAAGATCTCAATTCGATGAAACAAATTTGCCTATCAAACATTTATTTTTGCCACTGAACGTTAATTGAGAGTATGCTGAAATACGACTTAAATGAAATAATAGTTGCTATCAAATTACTAATTTATACCCATCCACAGTTTATACCGTGAATGCAAAGATGAAAGATGAAGAAAGAAGGGGCATGTGGTACGTCGAGAGAAGCATGAAACACGCGCACGAGGGTGTTCCCAAATAGAATCAACGTGTATGGGAAGAGGAAGTACGACTGCCGCGTCGGAGTTTGTTGCAGTCGACGTCAAAAACTGAGTAGAACCAGGAGTCGGAGTTGGTGAAAATTGGGATGTTAAAAAAAAGTCGGAGTTGGCCACATTGGGGTAAAGAAGTCAGTCGGAAACTGGCAAAATTCAGGAGTCTGAATTTATTATTATTATTATAACTATTGGTATTGTCCCGTTATTTCTGAATCTAAGACAATCAATAGCGATCTAAGAAGACTTACTCGGCTTACAGCCGGAACCACAACGTTGTGCTCAAGCGGTAAGAAATAAAAGACGAAAAGAGAAGAAGGCAGATGAAAGAAGCGCCCGAGCGGACGGTTCTGGACCTCCGTGGCCCTCCGTACGGGCGAAGGTAAGAAACCCACCTCAATCGGCGGCCCACCTCGCGGGAGAGAATATCCAGAATGTTGCAATATTTTTGCACTGGTGAACGTAGGCAGAGTACCTCTGTCGGACAGCACCATGACTCGAGGCATCGGCAGGATCCCCGGCAGTCTCCCATCCAGGAGGGTGTTCCGAGTCACCACACTCAACGTTAACAAAAGTACTCTAAAGAGTATTTTTTTTTTGGCAGTCAAAATAAGGAGTCCTGCTATTGTACAGGTATAAGCTCAGGACTTGACCACTTCAAAAGTCTTGTGCTTCTATAAGTCACTGGACTTAGTAAGTTTCAAAGTCCAGAACAGTAAAAGGATAAGAGCAGGACTTAGACAAAATTGGAAGTTGTGGACCTGTACAGGCATAAGACAGAACTTGGCGAATTTTTTTTTTCTTTTGAGATGACGTCATACGCCCTCTATATAAGCCCAGGTCTCCCTAGGCTCCTCACTATAACTGCGAGCAAATGTCTCCTTAGAGCAAAATCACAAAACGGATGGGAAAAGGTCCGGAGAGCTACGGACGACACAGCAACCCGCCGAAAACTTGCATCCGAAGTACACAACCGGCGTAGGTCACTCTTGCGCATTCAATTTCTCTCCGGACCCTCGAACTAGACCCCGCTCTGCTCCTATAGAAGAGGGAACAGCTCGCGTGCGGTAACACATACTGACCTTTTTCAATAGGTCTAGGCAAATTAAGCTCCAAGGTTGACCACTCTACAACGGTATGTAGGAGGTCTACCGCACTCTCCACCAAAGGTGTAAGGCCCGCAACGTACTCTACCTTGGAACTCGGGGGCTACTTCATTTTCAGTAGAAGCACCTCTATAAGCACTTAGGCACAACGCCCGAAGTCGACAGACAGCCAAAAGGAGCCTGAGCCCTTTTTCTAACCCTCCGCCCTTCCCTGACACTAATGCGAGGCACCCAGATCAAGAGAGCGAGCTTCCCCCCACCAGACGGCTGTCGATAAATTCGCATTACACCACTGCAAATCATCAGAAAAATAGGTATAGCGCAACAGCTAGCCAGCTCCTCCAATCAGGTACTCAGACATAACTAAGTAGCCGGGAACTACTTCAAGGCCAATAAAAACTGAAAAGACAACTTTTTGAGAACATGTAGGCTAACCAGGCCACGCAAAGCTTAAGAGCTTACTAGTTGCACTAGCGTACTCATGACTCCATTAAAGGGCCACTTAAGACAAAGATAAAATTTAAGAATCACTAGGCTACGTCTCAACTGAGACAGCCTACACTATTCCCGCACTAATAAATTCGAGTCCATCATTGGACCAAGAAGAATTCCAAATGGAACTGAGAACTCTAAAAGCCAAAGCACAGTAAACTCAAGAGACTAAGTCAGCTATGGACCTAGCAGACCTTTGCCAAGTTTCAAAAGCAGGAGAGGAGCTGCAGCTGTTGTCACCACCATCGCGAGTCAATTATAGTGAGCAGCCTAAGGAGACCAGGGCCTATGACTTCATCTAAAAAAAATCTTCAAGTTCTGTCTTATGCCTATACAGGTCCAGAACTTCGAATTTTGTCCAAGTCCTGCTCTTATTATTATACTGCTCTGGACTTTGAAATTTACTAAGTGCAGTTACTAATAGAAGCACAAAACTTTGAAGTGGTCAAAGTCCTGAGCTTATACCTATACAAGAGCAGGACTGCTTATTTTGACTAAGTGTCAAAAAAAATACTCTTTAGTGTACCTTTGTTAACGTTGAGTGTGGTGACTCGGACCATCCTCCTGGGTGGGAGACTGCCGGCTATCCTGCCGATGTCTCGTCTCGAATCATGGTGCTATCCGACAGAGATACTCTGCTGGAGTGAGTCACAGCAAAAAGGAAACTTAGAGAGCCTACCCAACTTTAGAAAGCTAACCTCGTCAGCAGGAACTGCGGCAAGCTGCAACATGCCCTGTGGAGCAGGCACTTGGGACCATTGGGTTCGTGAGGCCCACATGTATTGTGGCAGGGAGGAGTCGGACTTAGTCCATCTGAATCCGCAATCTGGCAGCAAGTCAAGAAAGACGTACTGGTACGGTTGAACAATATAACACATACCTCATTAGTAGGAAAAAGAAATAAAGGAAGCAAAGTAAGCACAAGAGAAAGATGTTCCATGTTGAGGCTAAGGTAACCTATGAGGTAAGCTCCCAGCCACATATGATGAGTAAAACTTAACCCTGGGACCCATTCTCTGCTCTACGAGGAGGACAGTTGATGTGTAAATAGCTAAAAGTAAAGGAGTTGCAGTACATTTCTTGCATAAATATCGCGATAAATACTGTCATCAGAGATGCAATGCAAACCTTTAGGCATGTGCAGCATTCCCCTGACTGTGCCGTGCTTGACAGGGATTCTCTGGCATCCTTCCCCCATAAGGTGACGCTCATGGACAGTTTGGCACACGGGTTCCATGCCCAGTGCCTCAGCACCCATGATGAGTAGGTGATATGCGTAGGCTCCTTCATACAACTTCAGGCTGAACTGAAAGTAATTACATATCACTGATTAGCTATATTAAAGATATGAAAATCGTAAATGGTAGCAAATGCCTCGATATCCTCAAGTTGTTCATGGCCAAAAGTGTGAAAGCAGTTCCAGGGCATAGCCAATTGAATAAATCGAATAGGACTAATGATGAAAGTAGCGGACAACTCACAGCTAAGACAATTTAGTCATTCTACTGTTGAAAAATACATTCACACTTCCAAATGATCCCCTGCCTACACCCAATTACATTACCATTCAGAGAAACAAGCATTGTGTGGCGAGTGAAAAATCACATTGAAAATGATTTGTTCGCTACGGTATCTGAACAGTTTACAATTTTTTCCTAGCTTAACTGAGGTAAAATTCCTCAAAAACCGTGGAAATCGCTTCATTGTGATCTGCAAAGAGCTAAATCGACTGGTATGATAAATGTCAATTTTGGTGCAATAACCTAATCATAAACAATTCATATCTCCGGTTCCATGTGCCAACCACTGCTCTTAATAGGAGGCGTTGTAAACATTACTAATAGGTGCTACGAGAAACCAAAATTTATAAGGTCGTTATAGATATGATTCAAAGACTCAAAAAACAGCATAGCTAGTAGCAGCACACATCACGGCGTCTTGCAGCTGTGGTTTGCTTATTAAAATCAGCATTAGCTTCCCAGCATGGCAATATAAAGTTTGGAAATTAGCTACATGTTACGCTTTGGCACTCATTGACCCCTTACACTGCTGCCCTCCTAGAACTAAAAATAAGAACTGTCAAGTATCTATAATCTAACAAAGAAGACTCAAGAGCAAGAACGTAGCTGCGAGTTTACATGAACTTGGAATGATTTCTCTGTGCAAAGTACGATTCGCACATCAATTCCCGAAATGCTGCAATGAAGAGCAAAATCCGATACCTTCACTGGGGCTGTGACTTTTACCATGTTCGGAAGGGTGCCCAACACCAATCCAGTACGGGTAAGTGATGCTACCTACTGAAATTACATCACTAAATAATTTATACATAGCATTACATTTTACTGGTGAAGTAGTAAGGAGTTACGTATAAAGTAAATTATAGTAGCCTACCTTAACAGGCTTAGTGACATCCTGGTACGAGAATCTTGGATCTTTCTTATTGGTGGACATGGGCAGAAGACAGGCAAATGGTCCCATGGGGAACAATCCCTGAAAGTGTCCACCAATAGATGGAGAACGGGTGAGGTCAATGCCACCATTGCTGTCAGACCTGGAAATGGCCAATAAACAC
The DNA here is from genome assembly GCA_001587735.2 of Parhyale hawaiensis. Lineage (NCBI taxonomy): Eukaryota > Metazoa > Arthropoda > Malacostraca > Amphipoda > Hyalidae > Parhyale > Parhyale hawaiensis. The sequence goes on from LQNS02278097.1 coordinate 15,381,794, forward strand.
CAGGTTACAATTCGAGGTGAACAAAATTATCGGTATGGGTACCCGATACATCGGCCATTTTTTTTAGGTATCAGCCAAAAAAAGTTGCAATACTTTTAGCAAAATAAAGAAAGTTCATACTTTGTGGGTGGGATGACTTTTGTTGATCAACGTGCAGACAGCAGTAACTAAAATTATTTAAGTAATTGCGAACTTCATTTTTATTTAGCTTGATACAGCATATCATCTTCAACGGAAACATTACCCAGTAAATATTTGCAGTACCAGAACATTTGAGACGACAACCTCGCGAAAATATTATACATTTACCGGCAGTTAAGGTTTGAGCCGAAGTGGCCGAAAATGTTTCAGTATAAAAGTGTCTCGAAAGTTCAGATTTTATCAGTTTAATTTTGTTTCATTCTGTAGATATTAGACCTGTATTATCCGTTGGTATATGGATCGAAACTGCAAAGCAGGCACGGTATTTGACCGATTGTGCTGTATGGCGAGTCGTAGGTCATAGGGTTATGATAGGGTCGTACATCGTACGTGACTGAAGATTCGTGCCTTCAACGGTAGTTTATAACTTATAGACCGGTCACTTTAGACCACTGAGCTCATGTCCCCACAGTCCATCCTATTTTTCTTAAGACGGCCTCACGCGACAGTCAAAAGCTGAGAAAACTCGAGTAAGATTAGCGAGGTTTGCTAGCGCAGCGATTCTGAGCCGCATCGAGGAGAAGGTCAAATATTCTGTCTCAGCATTTCTGTTGGGAGGTCTTGAGTGACGGCGAGCTCACGTGAGTTCTGCGTTCAAATTTGTCAGGTGCACCATATTTCTGACAGGAGATAAGGTGCGAACACATCTAACCTTACACGGCTAGGCCGAACGAATTCGCTCAGCCCTGCGGCATAGGGCAAAAAACGAAAACCAAAATGAGAAGAAGACAGAAGGAAGGAACACTCGTGCGGTGGGTCCCTTCCGTGGGCACCCTACGCGGGAGTAGATAGGAGTCCCATGGGATGTGTCGCTTAACACCATTCGGCGGCCCACCTCGTGTCTGTCTGTCACCAAGATAACTCAAAAAGTTATGAACCGATTTCGATGAAATTTACAGGGATTGTTAGGTATGTTAGGAGGAACAGATGATTAACTTTTGGTAAAGATATGTCC
>LQNS02278097.1:15412379-15425075 GCA_001587735.2 Parhyale hawaiensis
ACTTGTGTCAGTGTCCTGGTTTTGCGAGGGGTGCGTAATACCCCATTCCCAAACAGAGGTGCCTTATGACCTGCTTGAAACTTTCACTATATAGAAGTTACCTTAGCATCAGATTGGGCTTTCAACAGGTCCCTGCTGCCTTGCCCATTGTGCGTCCTTCTTTATTCTACTCTTCTTCATGTGCCTGACGTGCTATTCATTTGTGCCCTGTTCTCTGAATAGGTTCTCTGTTTTTCGTGCCATAAAATTTTTCCAGCCCGTTTCTCCTCCTGGAACATTGCGCTTATTTAGGCTTGAAGTGATGATGCACTTGTTTTACAACTAGTACTTGAACATTGAACATGAATACTACTACGTAATTGAGCAGTCTATCACAACGTCTTTGTGTTGATGGCCAGAAAAATTACTCTGGTAACGTGAGTGACTGCATTCTCAAAAAAAAAAATTCATTGATAGTAATTTTTAATAACTCTATAGATAGACAATTATTTCGCCCGTTTAAAGAATTTACGCTTTGTAGCTTATATGAAAGAAAAATCATAAAAAATATCTGTATCACTGTAGACTAAAAGCCAGGCATCGGTATTGTTATCAAAAACCGGTCTCAGTACGCCTCTAGTTTTCAATCATTCCAGTACAACGAGAATCTGCAAAGCTCCTTCCAAACTGAGAGGCTGTTGTTACAATAACATCAGAGACTGTAATGGTCGAGTTGTGACCATGGGACAGACGGAGCCTGGGTGAATCCTGAGATTTCTAGTACATAGTTATAACCACAAGCCCAAGATGAGCACCGCTTTGTGTTGGGTGTCCAGTCGGTGAATGTGGAGGATCAACTGTTTAGTCACCTGAAACTGGTGTACCCTACGCTAGGCGGGCGTCGTGCCCGGTACGCTAGTGACTGCTGTGCTATTCCAAGCACGCAAAATACCCATTTTGTGAGCATTGCTGGCTTCCGCCAGTGTGATGCGCGTGAGGCCCTTTATTCTTATCACCTTGGCAATAGCTCAGAGTAAACCGGAACTAAGCATTAATACTTCCTTGAAAGTGGACGCCCGTTTTCCGTCTATTGTCCAATGTATATTCTGATCATATCATTTTTGGTTTTAGTTCTTCCTTTTTCCTGTTGCAGTGCGTCTCTTTTATTATATTGCGCCTGCACGAGTGCGTCAGTGCTGTGTTGAAATTGGTTTTGTACCCTCGGTATTTGCTACTATTGTTGCTTTATATAGATATTTTAAATCGTACAATACACTGTAGTAGCCATTTCTTTATGAAGTAGCTAGGGTCAGTGCTCCATAATTAGTGAAAAAAATATATGTATATTCATAGTCAATTCCGCCTTATTGGTTCACATCGAGACTTGCAGTTTTGCTCGCTTCAACCAGCTGGTCAGATTCAGCGAACTTAACTGTAGGGAAGCGGGTAGTTAGGCTAATAAGCACACTTTCTTCAATTTCTTGTTGTATATTTTCTCATGCTTGCCATTATGGGCGTAAATTGGTAACCGAACATAATTAACACTTACAGTTACTAAAGAGGCTGACAATCTCTACGAAGAAGCTCACATGAGCTGGCCAAGTAAAGGCGATGCTAACGTCGCGCTCGTGTTGACATACCTACCTACTAATATTCTAAAAAATTAGTTACTTGAAATAGCTATAAACTGGCTCACCTTACTTGAAGTGCCTCGTACTATGAAATAGTTTACACAACTTGAGAATTACATCATACTGAATGTGTTATACTTCAACTGTAAGCTAAAATAATCATGAAAATTTGCTCTTTAGAAACGGAATGGTACTGACCGTGAACTACAAAACTACTTTGTGCAATGATGCAAAGCGTTCTATTCCGTCCCGGTAAAATTACCCGCTCTCTGCCGCTAGTCGTTTTAACAGGTGGTCCCATCATGCAAAATCGCTGATCTTTCATGTGTTCTTCCGCTTCTTTCCCGACTTGGTGTTCCCATGCACGTTGGTCCACCTTCATGCGTGTGTTCCACATTTCTGTCTACGTACTTCATGTCCCTTCCTCCTCCCCTCTCTTGAATCACCATAGTTGTGTCTAGGGAGACTTAAATATCTAATATAATAATATGCGAAATAGACTGTACTCACAGAAGAGTTTTACCCTCGGAAAAAAAGATACAGCAAGATATTAACCCTGACTGTAGATGTTTGGCTATAGTACGACTGTAAACTCAAGTTTCTGCGGCTAGTGTAACAGAGAATGCCGTTCACCGCGTTCCTGGCGAAGCACATTTCCAATGGCCCATACGTAAACTGCGACTCCGGCTGCAGGATTCATAGAGCTAACACGGGAAGGATTGTCTGGTAATACCGATCAGCAGTACATACGGAGACATTAGTTCGACCTACGAACCTCGTCTCAGAATAGATTAGGTTCTTACGTCAGGGTTCCACTGAACATGTGCATGCAGATTTATGCATTGTATGTACATACCTACATGTACGAGGGAAATTCTAAAAGTTTGCGGAATTGCTGATTATATTTAACATAAATTGTAGCTTTCTTGCGTACGTGCAAATGTATTGCTCTGCAAAGTGTGGTCCTCTTCTCCGCTGATTCATTCCACCAACTTTGACGGAAGTTGCTGCACTTGAATAGGCAAAAGAGCAATTACTCATTTGAGCATCACCATGAAGCGTTTGGTATCGAAGTCGCTGGAAATTCGTTACTATGAAATTTTCCTGCGCCTCGATGTCTCTGGAGCGAGTGGTAATTGCGTTGCGTTCATATGAATAAGAAACAAATTTTAGGCCTTTGTTTTGACAGCGGATTTTATTTCTTAGTACTTTGATATTAACAAAAACGAGGACCTCCATCTCATCGTTGAAACCATTTATTATGACCTGACTTGTGCCATGTATAGCGGTCGGATGCCAGCAACCATATCAGATAGTACTTGACATTCTTGGATACTTAATGACGCTGCGAGAGAAATTTTCCGCAAACTTTTTGAATTCCCCTTTTACATACTGTACATAAGCTCCCCTCCACACTTTCGTTCGGCTACGGTTGCCGATTTATAGACGTGTTCTCTAAATCGTATAAGGTGCCGAACGATAGAGATGATCTCCAATTCGGCAAATCATACCGAAATAGCGACGGGTCGCGTAAATCGGCAAATTCGTTATTTCGGAAACCCCAGACCCCCGAACCATTCGAATTAAACATTACTGTATTGAGGGCATCTTGCCACACTGTTTTATAGATGCTATCGTTGAACTAAGGATTGGTGAGTATTCAGTTTCTTTGATATTTTGTAGTAGCTAACTGAAGAGAGTTTCTCAACTCTCGACTTCTGAGATATGCGCAGTGCTCAACTTCAGTGGTGATAAAAACAGAGATTCTCATGTGAGTGCTTTATTCATGAAGTTGCAACGTCTAATTTCCTGTATTTATTGCTGCACTAGTAACCGTCTACTATTACAACGTATTAGCATCCTATAGTTATAACGCAGCGTACCGGGTACTAATGTAATACAGTTGAAGAGTCTGGCAGAAAAATTGTCCGCATCGATCCTTGTTTTTCACGTGCGATCCACATTATGCAACGTTGCTATAATAGTGACAGAAACTAGCCGTAACGCTCGAGTCTTGATGACGACGCTACATGTCCACCTTCTGCATCGCCTGCAGACGCGATAGGCTTAAAGTAATTTCTGTAATCTTGCGTACGCCACAGTCCGGGAGCTGTTGTTGAGTGTTGCCGCGTCTTGAATGCAGACAATAGACTTTGCCTTCTGCTGCTTATGGACGCCATATCATCGTCGTCGTCTTATCATAAAAAAGTAGCTCCCGACTTACTGTCACACAGACTCGTCTCTTGCTTTTGAACCCCTACAATACGTGCCTGCTTCACGTGGGTGGAGGGACCATTAGAGATGACGGATGCTGGAATTCACAGCAGCTGTAAATATTTCACTGAAAATCCCCTGAGAACCGCTAGTTATGCTTACTTCTGTGCTTCCTCTTCTTTCCCGACTTGCCGAGCCCTTGCTTGTTGATCCGGTGTGGGTTCCACGATTATCTGGACATGAGTCTCTTCCTTTATATTTCTTAGCATAGCTAATATGTGCTGCTTTGGAGAGGCTTCCGCTAACCTTCCAACTAAAGTAAGATCAACTATTGAGAAATCTGGCAGCCATATCGTGAATTCCGGCAGCTATATCGTGAATTCCGGCAGCTATATCGTGAATTCCGGCAGCTGTATCGTGAATTATGGCAGCTATATCGTGAATTCCGGCAGCTATATCGTGAATTCCGGCAGCTTTATCGTGAATTCCGGCAGCTATATCGTGAAGTCTGGCAGCTATATCGTGAATTCCGGCAGCTATATCGTCAATTCTAGCGGCTTAGCTGTGATTTCTAGTCTCCAAACCCATAATTTTGAGAGATAACCTTGAATTATTTATGCACAGTTCTGAAGATTGGCTGTTCAATCTTGATTTTTGGCAAGTAAATCGTACTTCTAGTGGCAAAATTAGCATTATTGCTGCTTAAGCCTGAATTTTACTGTAAGCCTTGAACTTTAAAAGCTAAAATCAAATAGCATTAAACCCCTACCTGCAGTTCAGACCTCAGTTTTCGCTGCCCAAGTTTCGCAAAGATCCCCCGTGTCTGCTTTACTTATGTCAGGTCTGTATGTAAGCTCTTAATATTTAGGATACTGAAGTGTGTAATTGTTTTCAAGGCGTGCATTGTTGCGATGGCTGTGTATCACAGGATTCGCCATCTCCTGCAGTCTCTTACCATCATTACTGTCAATTGTTGCATCGTAAACAGTTTGCCTTATTTTAGAAAAAGCTCTGTATCTTCTGTTAGGTAAGTTTTTAAAAACTTGTACTGTTGTGTTCTCGCTGTTGAGTAGGTGCACAAATTAGTTACGACTATTAGGTAAACAATTCTTTCGCTATGTAAGTGGGCTCACACGATAGTCAAATGAACGAGTTTGTTAGTTATGTCCAGCTAATCGACGTATGAAACGAGCTAGTTAACGTATCTGCGCGGAATTTTGGAATGAAATACGTCGCATATTCGACTGCGATTCGATGGTCAACTGCGCTGAAATTCGTGATCGAATTCGTTGTAGAATTTTCTCACGTCGTCGCGACAGTTAATTTGTTTTGGGGATATTTTGTCTTTGACTTCAAGATAATGTTAGTTGTTAAATCTTGCTGTTTAACCTGTTACTTTTCCTTGCCACAATACGTTTGGGCATCACGCACCCAAGGGTCCCGAGTGCCTTCTCCGCAGGGGATGTAGCATCTGGCCGCAGTTCCTGCTGTAAAGGTTAGTTTTGTAAAGTTAGGTAGGTTCTGTACTTTCCTCTTTCCGTCCCGTGAGGTGGGCTGCCGATCGAGATAGCCGACCTGGTACACGGGACATCTCTAGTCTCTCTCGTGTGGAAGGACACAAAGGGGGCCGACCACTTGAGTGTCTCCTACTATACTTTGCGCCTTGTTTCCCTGCCCGTAATAGCGCACGTGGCCACAACGCCTACCCTATATGCGGTATTTGAATACTGCGAAAGTAGTTTCTCTGTTGAAACGCCTGAGTTGCGGCTACGGAGGTAAAACAAAATATATAATGATAACTTGTTACTGTGATGACATTTTTCTGAATGAAGCTGGAAGTCATATGACCATTGAATCAGTTCCACGTGTGAATAGTTTAACAAAATTATACGCAGAATGTTCCGCGTATTTGCATCAGTTTCCTTAGCTTTTTGCTGTCGACGGCATGGCTGAACAACCTCATTCAGCCTTGATCGTGTGGACCAACCATAACTAGGGCGAAGCCGCTTGTGATAGAAAATGCTCATACTGTTCTTATGAATTGTTTCTTTATTAGTGTAACTCGACATTTCTGTTATTGTGCTGGTATGTGTGTTGTATCGTTTCCTGGCATGGGTAGATTGTTGGTAAATTACAGACAGATATTTTATACTTTTTCAGCATACACATATATTCGTACTCTGAGATTTTATTCTTCACCTACGCGTCCGATTCGTAGTCCTAAACGAACTAAGTATCCTTCATTTTATTTAATGTAGTTATATCTGTTACCTGTTGGTGTTTTTTAGTATTGAAATATTACGTCCGTTCGAGGACTCTCGGTATCTAACCGCATGAAAACATGCTCGTAGGATTGCCTATTGTAGAGAAGAAATATATATAAACTACGTTCGGTGCGATACGGCTTAGAATCGCTGCGCTAGTAAACTTGATACACTACTACCACCAGTACGATTCGTAGTCACATCTGGCCAAGAAGCAGCGTTACGCACTTAGCTGCCTGAATCGAATTATTTTGCACCCACTTAATCCACCAGTAAGGTAATGTAGGTCACCTCGTGATATGTAATGGGCAGTAGCAACCCGTGGGTCTCCATAGGCTGCCATAGCCTTAAGAAGTGTGCTAACGAGCGCTATCTTCGCCGATTCTGACCGGATTATAATGATTAGATTAGGTAGGCGGCAGTAGACGGTCCAGCAGGCCATTCCCCGAGAGCCGACTTCGGTTTCGGCCCTCTATGAGCTATTGCCATGTTAGTGTCCTTTCGATAACTGAGGGGAAAAAGAAAAAAGGAGTGAAACAGCCGAAGAGATGATCACGCAAGCACGATTTATAGCTGCGGAACATAGAGACATCAATTTAGTGTGGGCGGAAAAGATTATGGAGTAAGGAGTCCTCCGAATATTAGGCCATTAAGAGTTTGTGACTCTTAGAGAAAGTGGACGTTTTTTTTCATGACTCTCCCCACCGATAACGTCGGAAGGGAGTCTATTCCAGATGTTCACTATGAAATCCGGAATGAACTGCTGCCTTATGGTTGTTCTTCGAACTTAATGCTTCAGTTTTTGGCCGTTGTTTCGCAGGCGATCATCAACGTCTCTCTCAAGAAGTCCCGTTGTAGATATGTCGTTGAAGCTATTCAAATACTTGACTGTTTCTATTAGTTCCCTCTGAGTCGTCTTTGCTCGAGAGAGATCAGGCCTACTTTCTGTAGGCGACACTTATATGGCTTGTTTCACAGGTGAGGTGTAAATTTGTTGCTCTGTGTTGCATTCTTTCCATGTTATCGCTATCTTTGCACAGATGTGGCGACCAGAATTCAACAGCAAATTCTAGATGTGGGTGCACTGGCGCTTTTTACAAGAGAATGAGGATGTCCTTGGATTTGTACTCGAAATTCCTGGTAATCCATCCCTGTACTCTGCTTGCAATTTTCACACTCCTGTCAACTTGCCGACTGTGTGGCAGTTTGTTATAATGTCGCTAGTTATTCCCGTTGTTGTTGAGTTGCCTCCAAGAGGGCGGAGTTTGAACACCACCCTCTCTGACCGCATGGAGGAAATAGTGATGGCGTTTGATCCTGCAGGCAAGTGTTGCAGGCCCTGGTCCACGTTACCACCTAAGTGGGGCCGCGCCACAATCGGACCATAGTCCTCAAGGAACCAAAAAGAGGAGGTTTTGAGTGAAGAGCAGTGGGCCACGCTGGACCCGTCACGTTGTGGAGCGACAGCCACAATATGCTTGGGCATCACGCACCCAAGGGTCCCGAGTGCCTTCTCCGCAGGGGATGTTGCAGCTTGCCGCAGTTCCTGCTGACGAGGTTAGCTTAGTAAACTTAGGTAGGCTCTCAATACTTCCCCTTCTATTTTGGGAGGTGGGGAGTTGATTGAGGTTGCCGACCAATTCCCGCTAGACTTCTATCTTCATGTTTTTCGTTTTCTTCCCTGTACGTCGTAGCTGAGCGAAAGCGTTCAGCCGTGCCCGGGGGTTGGAGATGTGCAACTTGCGCCTTTTTCCTACCAGTAGCGCGCTGACTACTCTGAGACCTCCCGGCAGAAAAGCCGAGACAAAAATCAACATACGAGACATACCTACCTTGCGTCGTTGTGGCGCACGAGCCTGCGTCAAACCACAGGAATAGTTCGAGACGATATAGACGTTGTGTTTCTGATGCGCTAGTAAAATTTGTACTACGTTGTTGAGCAACCGCTGCCAATTCTGTCCTGCTCATTTTCATTACCGAACATTTATCGACATTAAAGCTCATTTGCCAAATTTTGCTCCATTCCATGTGGTGGTCAAGGTCGTGTTGGAGCTCTGCTCTTTTCCTGGCGAAAACGTCTAGCTGGCCCCAAAGTTTGATGCACACGAGTACCTTTCAGGGGGCATAGGATGCGCCACGCCCTCTCATGAGTCCTACGTTGCTATCGACATATAGTATGTACAATATGTCCCTTTTTTTCTCCTCTGAGATCGCCTTAGTTGTGGAAACGGAGGCTCATACTACTCGGTACTAAGAATACACACGCAACGAGCAAATCTATGAAAAAAGTGTAAATAATTGCAGTCTTTTAGGGTAAAATCATTATTAACTAGAGTTCTCTGAGGGCGCATACCTCTGCCAAGCAAGACAGCGGTAACAAATAATAAAATTGGTTCTAAATTTATGATTTCCTCTTTATCTCAACCAAAATCTAATCACTTGTGCTTGTGACAGTTATAACATACAGTATTCTGCAATTTTCGTGCAGATTCGTTGATAACTTTTCGAGTTATATCGCTAACAAACATTCTGACAAACATTAGTCAGTCAAACCGACCAACCGATCATCGCCAAAATTTGTTCATTTATATCTTTCAACATTTCTAACAATTCCTGTATGATCCATAAAGATCTGTTCATAACTTTTTAAGCTAGTTTACTTACCAACAATAAGTCAAGCATAGAGACGAACGAGCGAACAAATCACAAAAAGTTGGTCATTTGCTCTTCGAGATATACCTAGCAACTCATACGAATATAACAAAAATCCGTCCATAACTTTTTGAGCTATGGTACTAAGAAAAAAAGACGCAAACCAACAAACGGTTGAACTGATCTTCACCAGAAGTGAATCATCTTTTACTGCTAACATGCCTAGCAACAGAGCCTGACACGATGTCCATCGCCGATTATACGATGGCGATGGTGTGTAGACCATTGCCACCGGAAAAAACTTCGATGTTACAATGGAACATCGCAAAAATCCATCGGCGATAGCGATGGTCCGATGGAAATTGTATCAAACAAACGGCGATGGCCATTTTCTCCATCGGTGACCGTGTTCTGAGGAAGAACTGATTCAATGAAATGGCTGAACATCCCGTCGGCGATGGCATACGATGGGCATCGTCATCGGTTGTACTGCCGATGCCGATGAAGTAATGGAATAAGGCTAAAACTACTGAAAAACAACCTTACGAGTTTGAAGCATTTTTTTTTAGTAACATTAAAACAAGAATGGGTTACAAAGTTTAGTTGGTTAATATTTCGATGAGGTCAGTAATGACATTTGGTATTTTTGTTGACGTCTATAGGGAAAATAAGGCATTCTAAGACGTTTATCATGAAAAACTTTTTCCCCGCAAATGCTTAGTTTTCGAGATCTTTGACTATAAAGTTCCCATTGTTTCTCCGTGACGCTCGCCATTACAGCCATGCTGACATCTACTTCTGTTGATCAACCAAGGCGCGACGATCGTACGTGTGTTCAAACACGTCCTATTAAGTCTTCAACTAATTGTGCAATCGCGAGCTTATTTTGGTGAAATATGAACGTAGAATAACACATTTTAAGAAGTTTTTCCCGAATAACGTTTTCATCGCGAACTTTGAAACACTTTTTATATGCGGTTTTGGAACACGACCAGCTGGCCCACATTATTGTAACGCGCATCATGCAGTATTGTCCTGCCGGCAGTGGTAGTGTTTGTTGCTTGCATTGTAGAATAATTTTACTAGTATTGGTGGTTTTATACGTAATAGTTAGTTGTCGTTGTTGGCATATTTAGGTAGAATTAAGGCATTCTAAGACTTTTCATGAATAGCGTTTTCATCGCAAATGCTTACTTTTCGAGGTATTTGACTTTAAAGTTGCCATTGTTTCTTGTGAAAGAATTTAAGATGCGCCATTACGGTCGTGGTGAGGCGTCATGAACAAAGCTTCGTAATAGTCTTTTCGACAACAACGTTGCTCTTACTCATTAAGGTTAGGCAAGCCAAGGACTGGTTCTGCTAATATCCTACGAGAAATATGTATATATAAAACAGTGTGAAACACTATCGTGCTAATCGTACTGGCGAATCTTATTTTCTCTCATACGAAAACAATGAGAACTTTGAATATAAATATCTCGAAAATTAAGCGTTTACGGCGAAAACATCATTCAGGAAAAACGTCTAAGAATGCCTTACTTTACCTGAAGATATCAACAAACATACTAAATGTCATGGGAATTTTTTACTTTAGGTGAGCCACTCTATTTTCTTTATTTATGGTCCGATTGTTGTGAAACTCTCACAGTATACGTAAAATTGAATTTTAAGAACATTTTATTCATACAAATTTTTCGATTTTTGCAATAGTTTTTGATAACCTAACCTACCCTGCCCTACCCTAACCTACCCTGCCCTACCCTATCCTAACCTGCCCTACCCTATCCTAACCTACCCTACGCTAACCTATCTTAAGCTAACCTACCCTACGCTAACCTATCCTAATCTTACGTACACTAACCAAACATAACGCAACATCAAGAAAAATAGAATAAAATGTTCTTCAAATTCAATTTTACGTCTATTGTGCGAGTTTGATAGCAATCGAACCATTAATAGCGAATATAAAATGTTTGTACAAAATATACCAATAAGAACACAACACCACATGAAATAAAAGCTATACGTCCGCACTTTACAGCGATCACCGTCAAAATAAAATCAAAAGGGAAGTTCAGTTTTCTCCAAAAGGTAAAATAATTCCCCAAATATTTATAAAAGAATATAAATAGAAGCTTCACGCTATAAATAAGCACTTTAGGCTCATCTCAATATATGCGGAATATACGCGGTAGTACATAATTATTAATTATTTGCGTAATTGTCAAATAAGAAGTTGAAAAACTCCCGAAATTGTTCTAAAAATCCCTGATACCATCTGAAATTTCGAAAAACTGGGGTAAATCCCCCAATAGTTGCAGCCATACCGCATAGACGCTCCTTATTGGCTGACACCAACGCGTCACTCTTAGACCCCTGTCAGACGAGCGGTTTTTGCCCGCTGGCGGTCAGGCCGCCTTTACCATGTCACACGGGCGGGTCGGCCGCTACTAGCCCGATGCGGTTCAGTAGCGGCCGACCCGCTTGTGTGTCATAATACAGGCGGTTGCGTGCGGCTGCAGTTCGAAGCGTGCCGTTGATGAAGCGCATGGTTGTGTTAAAATGAGTTTAGAACAGGAAGTATTGTTATTAACACTTTTGCTTCGAAAGAAACGTCAACAGCGGCGTCGTAAACGGTTATGGGCATACCCAGTAACAATTGCCTGTTTAACAGATGGTGCTCAATATCTGCTATTCAAAAAATTGGAAAATGATCTCACTAAATCTTTTAATTATTTCTAAATGCTTCTTTGAACGGTTACCACATTTGCAAGACTCAATTGAAAAGCAAAATGTAGTGCAGGCAACCCTGGGTATCAGGGTCGTGCCGCCTCGACACCGCTCGTCTGACATAGCCAGGCGGGCTGGCCGCGGCGGTTTCAAGTGGGGACACGCGTCTCACCCGCCGCGATCAGGCGGGTAGACCGCCCTTGTGACATCAGCCAGCGGTTTACATAGGAATCAATAGAAACTCTTTGGATCCTGTCAGACGAGCGGGTTGGCCGCCGCGGGTGCAAAGCGGATCAGCCGCCGCGGAACCGCTTTTGAAAGAGTTTGTAAAATTCCGTTGTATTTATTAGATCCTATTTCAGACAATGTATTCAACAACGTATTACAGAATGCGTCAAGCAATTGTACATATTAGCTCTTGCTATGTGTTGTCCAGAAGGTTATGCTTAACTTTTAGCCGCTATTAAGATATAATATGGCAAAAGTGTAAATTACTCTTGACCCAAATGATGTTCGTCATGTATCATTTGTTTCTGTATGTAATAAACCTATCAATTATTTCCTGGAGAGGTCTGTAAAACTAAACCTGCTACGAAATCTATATCCACATTCGATAGCCCTCACGGTAGTCCTGCGTTATCTTATCGGGGTCCTTCATTTATTGCCAGGAAAGGTTTTCAGCTGGCACCATCTAGGGTTTCGTTTAATGCTGTTCGGGATTCCTGTACTATAGTTCAGCCAGTAATAACTGGCATCGCTCTGTAGGTGTTGGTTGCTCAGCTCGATATCTCTTTACTGTGTAAGTATCGATTACTTAGACGTTCCGCTAAACCTTTTCCAGCGTTAACTGTGGCAAAAACATTTATCCAAAACAATTAAGGGTAAAACAAAAGATTAAAGACAACTTCTGCCTCTGCATCCTTACCTTCAAAGCTTGTATATGATGGCTTTTAGATTCGTAGAGCGGGCGGTTCGAATATTGAAGCACATTTTAACGAACTTCATTTTCTTCACTTTTTAGAATATATTAAGAACCACTCCGGACCGCGGCACGACGAGCAAAATAGGTCGCCACACTTCGCGCGCCTAGTCACTTCCATTATTTTCGATGTTGCCGTCATGCAGGCATGAGAATTGGCCATTTGAAATAGTTACATTGAATTTTATAATTAAAATTACTTTACTTCAAATAAGCTCTCAGATTCTAACCTTTTTGCGACATAACA
>LQNS02278097.1:15507333-15538070 GCA_001587735.2 Parhyale hawaiensis
ATCTACTACTGTGCTCTGGTCTTAGCTGCTGCTCTGTGCTTACCTATCGATCTTAGAGTTTAGGAAATACTTCCCTTACTGGTTATTAGTGCTCTAATACGGTTTTCTGTGTTTGGAAATGTGTTTTTACAGTTTTTAGTGATACGTTTTGGAGACTGTGTTTGATGTGTGATCGGCCTTGGAGGCCGCCATCTTGGATCCTTACTTATATCTCCTAATGTTCACAGAGCTGCAGCAGTTGTTCTTTCATGAAGACCAGTGACAGTGATGGTGTTTTGTGATTTTGTGCTTTGAATTTAATTAACGTAAATTGTTTTTCCTCGGAATAGAGGAATAAATACTTGGTGGTTGTAGGCACTTGTGCCCCAAAAAATTCAACAAGTACATTGTTTGCTTAAATACTTTGTGGTAGGACCTAGTGGCCCTAACAATTCCTAGAAGTATATTGCCTTATGATTTTTGCTATTGTTACGGTGGTGGTCCTTACGGCCTTACTATGCCACCTATAGCTTCAAAGTCTGGATGGTGATCTTCTTGTTGCGTTAACAATCCCATCTAGCGCAGCAATACATTTAGGTGGTAGGCACTTGTGCCCTAAGAATTCCACCAAATCTATTGTTGCTTTATAAATTAAAGCTAACATAATTTATTGCCTCGTAATAGAGGAATATTGATAAATACTCGTTGGTTGTATGCACTTGTGCCCCAAAAAATCCAGTAAGTATATTGTTTGCTTAAATACTTCGTTGTAGGCCCCAGTGGCCCTAACAATTCCGCAAAGTATATTGCCCTAGGAATGTTACTACTTTCTTTGCGGTGGTGGCCCTTACGGCCCTTGTTCTCTGCAACCTGTTTAATGTAACATCAAAGACTGGATGGTTGGCCTTTGTTGCCCTAACAATTCCATCTAGCACAGCAATACAATTAGGTGGTTGGCACTGGTGCCCCAAGAATTCCACCCAATTATTGTTGCCATAAGTCTTGGTCGGTAGGCCACAGTGCCCTAACAATTCCGCCAAGCATATATATTATACTTGCTTGGTTAGGCTGGACTCTTAAGAAAGGCCGCCTTGCATGTAGCTATATCCTAACTTGGTTGGTAGGCCTTAGTGCCCTAACAAGTCCGCCAAGTAGCTATACATTATCTCTGGGCTGGTTTGGCCAGACAGTATCAAAAGGCCGCCAGTCACAGAGATTCACACCTTGGTTGGTAGGCCCTAGTGCCCTAAAAAGTCCGCTAAGTACAGACACACATTACACTCTTGGTTGGTAGGCCTAAGTGCCCTAACAATCCGCCAAGCTTTTCGTTATACTTGCTTCATGAGCAGGGTTGCGGAGCCGGAGGATTTGAGGTGGAGGTGGAGTCGGAGTCAGAATCTCACTTGCTCTAGAAGTCGGAGTCGGAATTTTCAGCCCAACTCCGACTCCGGAATCCCATTTATAGACAAATATCATTCAATTCTGAATTTTCAGTCACAGGTTTGAAAAAAAAAAATTTATAAATGTGGATTTATTTGTACATTTCTGTTTTATAGCTATAGCTACCATGTATTTTCCTATTCCATATGATGAGGCCATTGACAAAATGTTGGGTAGAACTTTCGCACCTGATACTTTATGTGAGGGGGGCATGGGGGGAACTGGGGAAGGGGCAAAATAATCAATTTTGGACCGATTGTTCTGAAATTTGCATAGTATAAGTATTTTTGAAAAAGAACCACATTTTGCTTACACAAATTTTTGGATTTAGGCCTTAGTTTTTGAGATGAGAAATATCTATAAATATAGCTATATGCATTTTTTTTCTAAGTTTCAAATGAATAGAACTCAATGAGTTTTCATGCTAAAATAAAAGCAATGACAGTTTTGTAATTCTTGAAACATTAATAACAAAACTATTAGCGGGATTTTCCATTTTTACCCTAAAAGCAATGACAGTTTTGTAAACCTTGAAACATTCCTAACAAAACTATTAGCAGGATTTTCAATTTTTGCCCTAATTTATTTTTTTTTCAATGCAGCTTAAAACTAAAACCAATTTTTTCCCCTACATTTTGGTTAGGTAAATCAAAGAAATTGTAGGAGCAAAATGTGTTTCTTTTTCAAAAATACATATACTATGCAAATTTCAGAACAATCAGTGTAAAATTGATTATTTTGCCCCCCATGCCCCCCCTCACGTAATGTACCATGTGTGAAAGTTTAATTAATTTAATGTCCCCATGTAATCAATTTAATCTTCCAAATGATGCAAAAAATTGTAGATATAGCCTATGTACAATACACCTAGCATCTTTAACTTGATATGTTTATACTAGCTAAAATTATTTGGACATGTTTAATGTTGACATCAAATATCTACTTATTGGACCAAGGAGTCGGAGTCGGGAGTCGGAAGTCGGAGTCGAAAAATCTTGAGGGCCAGGAGTCGGAGTCGGACCTTGAACCATCCGACTCCGCAACCCTGTTCATTAGGCCATGCTCCTCGCAGGGCGTCAAGAATGTATATACCTATATACCTTTTTGGTTAATAAGCCTTGAGGCTTATCTAATCGACAAGAGCGTGTTTTCCAACTATTGGGTTGATTCCCAATAGTGGGAAAGCTTGAAACGGCCAGATTCTTGATCTGAGAGAATTCCAAGATGGCCCCCAAGCGCCGGCAAGCCGGCAGAAAAAATAAAGAGATGGGAGGAACACTCATGCTCCACTATGGGAGTACAAGAGTGAGCGCTTGTTTTTCGTTACAAGATCTGTTGATCAAGACGACTCTAGCTCCTGCACTGGCAGCTTAAACGGCTATCAGAATTTTGCAGAGCTCTTAAACTAAACATGTACAATAACGCATTTAGTATAAATGGTCTTAGGTGTGGGCAGCAGTCTACACAAACATGTTGACAGTTATAAGACGAACTGCTAGGGCGCATGCCCTTGTAGCTACTTACTAAGACAAAAAAAAAAAAAAGCAGGAGGCGCACTCTTGCTTCACTATGGGAGTACAAGAGTGACCACTTGCATTTTGTTACAAAAGCTGTAGGTCAAGATGACCTCAACAGACTTTACAGAAGGTCGAAAGTTTATATTCCCAACCCCCACAGAGGAGGTTTTGGACTTATCAGATTCTGGTAAGCAAACATCCCTGGTCTAGGTCAGGGATGAGGACTTCCACTACAGGTTGGAGCAGATATGTATTGACCTATATTTAACCTAGTCCCTTCCCTGGGACTGAGAGTATCCCCTTAAGTTCCGGATGGGGTTTAATCCCAGATAATAAAGGGTAGATTCCTTACAGAAACTCTTCCGAAATCAATTGAAATCCACTCTGGTAGAAACTACCTTTGAGGTGGTGACCTTTCTTTGGTCCTGCTGGACCCTGCCTGCAGGGCTCAGAAAAACGGAAAATTATCAACCGACGGGTGATGTAGACCTAACGGCTCCTGTCTGGTGGTATTAAGTAGTTCCGGAGATCCGAGCTTTGCCGACATCCCACACAGACACAGGGGCACTATTGTTCCACTAGAAATGTTTTGGACTCGTCCCAGGTGTTTGTTTGGAAACCCAAGTACTCGTTCCTTAGAAGGGTTTCTGCTTAGAGACTTTAACTCAGGTCTCCCAAAGCCCTCCCGCAGCCCAGACTTCAGACAGGAGGGCTAGGCGGATAATAGTGGTTCTGGCCCATTCCAGTGTTAGAACCAGTATTCACCGAAATTTCAAAACACATTACAAGTGCGTGTGAGTGGTTGACCTTTAACTCGAGAACAAAACTCTCAGTCGTACAGAAGAGGGAACTATCCCTTCTTCCTTGGGCTAATCCTTGTCCCTGCTATGGTAGTTAGCGAGACGATGTCTTCACTGTTTGGATACCAGAGTTCAGGAGGTCTGACTCCCATTGAATAGAGGATCCCCCAGATTAGTCTGTCTTTCTGAAGCTGGGGGTTAGGCTTGATAGTTATCTCCCCGAAATTTGGAATAGATTGTTCCCTCAAGACAGTCAAAGACCAAAGCCCTCAACTTGGTCCGACAATTAGATCCAACTGTTTTAAACCTGTACATTATTTAAATGGCCCCAAAAGCCTTAGTAAAACCGAGGCTTTTCTTAGTCAGAAGGAAATCCTTCTACGAATCCCAGATTCAGCACTTAGCAGATGCTCACAGCTACTCTTCTAGTAAGAATTCCAAGCCACGACCACAGAGGGTTTTAGGTTCTCGATCTGCTTGCTGTGAGGGACGCGGTTTTGATTTCTGAACAAAACTCCAGAGCAGAACAAGACCTGTCCCGGCGAGAAAACAGTTACAATCCATTCAGAGGTGGACGTGACTCCGATTCAGGACGCGAGACTGGCGTCTAGGTTGGCGTTCCTTCTTGAGCGGCAAAGCCAGAGAGGGTCTCCCGAACAGGAACTCCCTTTCTCCAACAGGTGTCGTTTCACCAACAAAGACAGTACTGGAGGGATTTTTGGCCCAGAGGCGCTTAATCCTGTATACAAACTCCCGGCTAGGAAGCTGCCCTCAGACTCCTTTGAGAAATTCGAAGACAATTTTTGAAAATTGGTGGGCATAAGGAGTATCACAACTCCAGCGGATCCTCCAGGGAAAGAAGCTTCTTCCAGTTAAGATCATCTATGGATATAACTCCTTTGTAGTTTAAGGTTGGAAGGATTGGCGCTTATGGAAGGGAGATAAGCAGAAGTCAGGGTCTTTGGATACTTTCCAGACGATTCAACAATGTCTAGGGCAGGGGACTAAGGTCCCTACGCCTTAATGTCTGTTCTTTGTCTAGGTGAGTTGAGACAACAGACAGGTGAGATATAGGGAGCACAAAGAGAGCTAGTAGTTCTCCCTCCTCGGAGTGATGCAGAAACCAGACCCCTGGCAAGGAAAATGGTTTCAGACCCTGGTCAGCTCAGTTTTGGAAATACGATCACACCTTGACTAAGGCTGACGTAGTGTGTTCATGTTGACGTAGAGAACGTCTACCTTGCTTCCAAACAGTGTCACGTGTTAATTGGATTCCAGCACACCTATTAGAGCCTAGGTCTAATGGCGCCGTTAAGAAAGCGGTATAAGGATTAGCTATGTTATTCAGTTTTATTAGTCTAATTTCTACTTGTTACCCCAAAAAAGTTCTACAACTTTTCTATGAGTTAGGTAGATATATTACTGTACATATATTGTACTCAAGAAATTTCATTATTGTAAGGTTTATCTGTGTGTAACAAACCTATCAAGCCGAAACCTATCCCTTTACCTTACCTTATCCTCAATGAATCCT
Organism: Parhyale hawaiensis; assembly: GCA_001587735.2. Taxonomy (NCBI): domain Eukaryota; kingdom Metazoa; phylum Arthropoda; class Malacostraca; order Amphipoda; family Hyalidae; genus Parhyale; species Parhyale hawaiensis. The sequence continues at coordinate 15,512,604 of LQNS02278097.1, forward strand.
GCAGTAAAGGGACCCTTATATACAGAGAGCAAGAAACGATAGGACAAAACTATCCTGAACATGATTATATACTGTAGGAGAAATTAACAGCGGGCATCCTGTGAAAAGTTTGCTCTTGGGTATCGCACTCAGGGACTGACCAAGACCAGCTGATCTCTCCTGAAGTAAAGTGGACCGACTCATAGACCAGAGTCCAGTAATACCGGTTTCTGCCCTAAAGGGACGCCGGTCACTGGTTCAAAAGGCATTAAGAATAACCAGAGCGACAGGCAGTGGTTATTCCATGGAGGAGAGATCTCAACAGTAGCTCAAAGGGCTACTGGCAACCTCCCTGGGCCTAGTCCCGGAAATCTCAGCTATTCCCAGAAGGCTGTTGCTAATCTACTTCAGTTACAGCAGTCCCAGGTTGAGGAACAGTTACCAGTGGTTTCCCATATAGAAAACAGGGGAGAATAGGCAGAATGTTGCGATAGGCCTTGAGAACTCAAAGCATAACCTTACGGTTTCTGTAATTCTGTCCATCCAAGGGTCTTAAGATCCTTCTAAGGGCGAAAACAGAGTGCCCAGTACGTCTTGTTCCCAAAGCATAGTAGGAGATTTTATGAACTGAGAGCCATCTTAAGTTCTAGGACCTGCGATAGTTGGTTAGTAGATAACCCAGCTGGACCTAGCAGGGAGTGCGGTCTCTTGCCCTTAGCTCCGCAGGAATTATAGGAGGAAATTTTAGAGTTTCCAGCAGTTCAGAATTTGGCCAGCTCTCTCTCTGGTCAGCTCACCGGGAGGGAACCCTCTTTGCGTACAAAGCTTTCCCCTCGAGGAAAAGGCAGGGATATAAAACGAGTTAACCTAGGAAATAGTTGTGCAAGCCTAGTCGACTAGGCAGAGCTATATCCCTCCAAGAAGCAGTCATTGTCTGCTAGTATCAACTTACGATCCTGCTTGGGAACTACTAGTAGGTGGTGCCCTATAGTAGTATAGTCCAACCTTCAGCAGACTGCTTCAAAAGACGCTGGTGGGTTCCCTGGGGCGTTGTCTACCACAGGGAAACCTTAGTTTTTCACAGAGTTCCTCTTTTTCCAGGGTAAAATACCCTAGGTCGAGCTGGTGGAGGGTAATTCCTTATATAAAAAGGGGCAGTAAGCATGTGCCTTCCCTGGTTGGGCCTGCTTACTCTGTCACACAGCCCCAAGCATCTGACCTCTTCAGGAAGGGCCAGGCTAGACTACGATACAGGTTTTGCAGATTCATGTTCGTAGTCCCTCCTCCTAGGATAGGAGGATGTCTTAGTCAAAGGCCACAGATTAAACGTTGCTCTCCTTGGGTCTCTGTCAAAGCCAATTAGTATAGACGAGGACTTTCCTTCAGCTTGGGAAGGAGACTGCTTCCCGCTACTACACCCGTAGTAGCGGCAGGCTAGAGCATCTGACGTCGACTCTTAGGGTCGCTGGTTTGTGCCCAGTTCCCAACTAGGCATCTTCTTAGCGTACTTGTGTGGTCGGTCAACATCCGGTCTGCATACTGCTGCGGGCTACTGACCTTCCCTAGCAATGGGGAGGGTTGGGAGTTGCAGATATTGTCGCATGGAGTCTTCCGCCACTGGCGCCATAGCTCTAGACATCTGTGGTCGACTGCAGCCGTATACTCCTCTGGGGCCTGTTGGTCAATATCTGCAGCACAAACAAGTGCATGCGGGTTTCCCAGTTGGGGGTATGGTCAAGTTGACTTTACCTTTACCTTTAGTTTCTCTCAGCTTCTCGTCAGTTGCGACTGTGAAATTAAATCCAGAGTCGCGGAGGGACGTTTACCCAATCAAAGCTCGAACCGAACAACAGCTTAAATCTGCTGTAGTGATGAGGTACACTAAAATGGAAGTGTAACAGATGAACTCAAGGGTCATCTTGACCGTGTGCCGTGGGATATTAGCTTGATTAACCATAGAGTAATTAGGGTCAGTCCTGAAGGTCCTGTTCAAGTTGTTTGCTTACAGCAGTAGAAAACAATGGAGCTACAAGCAATGTCATCATCTACATCAGGGAATGGTCCTTCTCTGTAGCTAGCAAATAAAAGGATATCAGGCGCTAGGGTTCCCAGGCCTAAGAGTAACTTCCTCGGTCTTCCCAGTGGGAAGATCACCATAGTTAGGGAAGTTCTGGGAAGTGTGAGCTTACTAGAATTAGGAAGGGTTATTTCGTCTCTGAATCTACTCAACCGAGCAGACAGTTCAGGAGGTGGGTTAGTCTGGATAGTGGCCTGGAACCTCTGAGGATTCCCCCTCTAGGAGCCTAGAATCAAGAACCCTTAGTAAGATATCTCAGCCTAACGGCAGAATAAAGCCAGGGAAAACTACCATAGTAATTATGGGTTACTACAGATATCGGTAGTCATCCCGGCAAGAGAACCGTTTACAAGGTAAGGAAGGTGGATCGGGGTTTTTCAGCTCGGACGGAAAAACCAAGCCCTCTCAGAATCTGACCTATGCTACAGAGGGGCAGTTTCTAGAATAATCCGAAATGGGTTCCTGAAAAGACTTGAAAGCCTTCCGGTTTTAAAAAAGAGCCAGACAAAGCAATATACCAGTAGCCCAAGGGGGCACAGAATATGCGAACTACAAGCGGCCTTGTGCGCTAGCTAACCTTCAACCTGCACATAAATTTGGAGCAGCAAGAACCCTGGTTAGAACAGTATTATCCTAACAAGTTTTTTTTCCATAGATCTATTCCGAGACAATCCAGGAAGGCCTGTTATAGTCTATATTTTAGCTGAAGGTCAGGGGTACGGCAACTCACTAAAGATGGTTACCAACTTACCAGGTACCCTCAAGGCCAAGACGCGACTGACAGTCACTACCAGGCCAATGTTGAAACACCTGGATTGTCTGAAGGAAATATCACGAGGTAGCCTACAAGAGAATAAATCAGTTCAGATCAGGATCCTTCGCACCAGCAACTCGGGGGAGGCCATGAAACCCCTTTCTGCTTCGCCTTGGGTATGTCGGTGCTACTGACAGAAGGTGTTCTGTCTGAGCGAGCCACTGAGAATGGATAGTATTGCAACGAATTTTTCTCAGTGGCTTGCAAAGACAGAACACCTCTGGAGGATCAATATAACCCAAAACCTCTTCAGTTTCTTGGCCTAAGGGTGAAGTTGATATGTTGGTGCGCTCGTCATGCCAGAATGAGGAGTGCTGCTGCTGAGACCCTGAGGTACCAGGGGGCGGGGCTTGGGAAAAAAAAAGATAGAACACCAAAAGCTGTCTATGATGAGGGTTACGCCGCGAAACAGTCTAAACTACCATTTAGACGCTCCCAGAGTTGGGCGTTGACGCGGGTCTTGTGCTACCGACAGAAGGTGTTCTGTCTTCGTGAGCCACTGAGCAAAATTCATTGCTACACTCTGTCCATTCTCATGAGTTCACTAGCTATCTGTTAGAATCTTTAACTACTGCTTGCAATTTTCAGTAGCTGCAGGCATACCAGAATATAATTAGAAATGCATCTCTGAAATGAAATAACACAAAATTCAATAGGTTACAGGTTTTAATAAATATAAGCAGTAATTGACCCTAACTATTCTAACAGTTCAATGGATTCCTAAATAGAAACACATTAACTCATCCTTTTAGTTGTGTAGCTGAAATTTAATAGTTAATTTCTAGAAGTAGAACTGTTTATTAGCAATATTTATGAATTAAAACCAAACAAATTGAATAGGCTGCAAGCCAAATGAACCAAAACAGCCTTTGGTTTAAACCAGCCAACCCTGGTAAAGAGCCTTATTTTTTTGCCCAGCAAAATGGGTAGCTACTTCTTACCAAGAATTTATCCTAGCAAGATATTTCTTGGCTGAGTTTTAACCAAGGCACATGTCACACTTTGCCAGTAGGCCACTTGGTGATTCAGTGAGTGTAAGTTGTTACTTTTATTCTTTTTTCATTTTGACTGTAGCGATATATTGTATTCCACATTTCATGATTGGCAAGCCAGTTGCAGAGATCCTGCTGTTAATAGGTACTCTTTCACCAAAAGATTTAGATCTTCCCCATGTACCGTATTTAATTGCAAACCGTGGCACATGCCATGGGTAGAAATCTCTAGCGAGGATTATTTCTTGGCTAGAAGCACTAGTTAATTTATTGTGAAGTTGACATAGTTATAGCTATACCTAGCAGCTCAAAGGGACCGACTCTGTAAAACAAAGTTTTTTATTATTGATGGTAGAAGCTTGAAATTTGGTATACCTATGTAAAATTGTAAAGCATTTATTTTAGCTTTTTTAGAGTTTTTGAGTTTTTCAAATTTACATATAGAAAACTAATTAAAATTAGAAAACGGGTATTTTGAAGGGGGGGGGAGAAAATGAACTCGCTCCGTCAGGTTCAAGATAAAAAGTCGAGTGATGGCACGTTGAAAAAAGAAAATCTAGCTCTATAGAATGATGGAAGCTTTTTTTAGATTTGTTTTTAGTTTACAGGTAGGTATTAACTGACTTATTATTATTTTTTCATTTCTAGCTAGCCCCTATATTTTTTCTTTAGAAATTCAAAAAAATTTTTCTATTCAGAATGTAGAAAATATGGTTCAGTCAATCCATAGAGGCACTCTTTCCCTTTCAAACGAGCCCTCTATTGCCTCTTTCTGTCAAAAAATGACGGGCGAGTTCATTTTTGACCTCCAGCAAACGTAACTTTACAGGAGGAGCTGTATGATTACGACCCTTCGAGCGTGGCATCTTCTCTCTACGAGTGGCAAATCCCATATAACGGCACGTGCTCGTTGGAGACTAGGCAGCTGGAAATTTACCCCGAAACTCTTGCTATACTCCCAATGTAACTGTAAGCATCGACATAGCAACCAGAAATGCTTTGTAAATGGGGAAAGAATTCAAGGAAAATGCGCTGCTCCGAACGTACACTCGCAGCAGTGCCAAGCTACAAGCCTAACTAACTTCAAGCAGCTAGAACTTGGAAAAGTATACGTTGGAATGTGCTGATTTTTCTACTGAGTGTTGTCGATATGTAGCTATAGCTTTTAATGCAGCATAAAAAATGCAAACTTAGCACTAGTCAGTTGTCAATTAAAGATTAGCTAGCTATAGCCTAGCTAGCTAGTTAGTATCAGTGTTGAACTTTTCAATTTTTTATAGTTTCTGTATTCATTTACAGGACCCAATAGGTGAGAAAATAACATTTTTATTTTCTAGGTGGATCTCTTTACTTACCATTAAGCTATGTTCCATGATCTCTATGTTTGAGCACTGGAAATGGCTTGATATTAACTCGATGCTTTTTCACTCAGTAGGCTATTTAGAGCTGTGATACCATCTGTTAATCAAGGCGAGAATTCCTGAGTCTGGCAAGGAATTTGAAAGGTCATTCAGAGTTTAGTAGAATATTTCTGCAGAGGACTTTACTTACAAACAGCACTGTAGTTTGGCGTCCTGAAGGGGGCTGTAGTTGGTGATGGTGCCTCTAGTGGTGGGGTTGATGGGCGATCAGCTGGCCGGTGCAGCTCTTGGGTCGCGGTTCCTGTAGCATTCGGAACACAGTTGGCCATGGTTGTGGTGCGCATTGGAGCTACCTATGTGGTGGGTCGTGGTGCGGTGATGGGGCGGGATTTACCGTCTGTTCGTGGTTCGGCCTTGGGTCGTGGTTCCGCATCTGGTCATGGTACGGCCTCTGGTCGTGGTGCAGCTTCTGGTTGGGCTGCGGCTTCTAATTATGGTTCCGTGGCTGATCGGGGCTCCTTGGCTACTCAAACTTCGGCAGTGAGCCAGGGTTTGGGCGCTGGTCAGTGTGTGGTGGTTGGTTGCCCGTCAACATCGGGTGTGAGATTTTTGGTGGGTGGCGAAAAAGAAAGTGGGTGCTCTCTCTGTGGGTCCTGTCAGGCTGGAGTCGTGCATGCTTGTTGATGATCCAGTAACTCTGGGTGAACTCGTTGCTGACTCCTTTAGCCAGGCTTTTGCTCTTGATGCCCTCTCTTTCCTGTGCTTGGGAACCCTACTGCAAGCTCAGTAGACGAGCTTGATATTTCTGTGGGTGATGTGCATTGCTTGCTTTGTTCTCTGGATGGTGCTCCAGCTGGGAGTCCAGATGGGAATCATGGGATACACCCTACGTTACTGAAGTCTTGTGCTCCACTGCTGGCTTATCTTCTCCACTACATATTTGAATGGTCTCTTGCATCTGAAGTTCGACCCAGTGCGTGGTTGCAGTCTATTGTGGAACCTCTATTCAAGTCCAAGTGTCGATATAACTGCAGCAATTATCATCCTGTCTGTCTCACATCAGCTTGCTGCAAGTCATTTGAACGCTTGATTGTGTCCCACTTGATGGATTACCAATATAGAGATTAGATTATATAGGTGGCAGTAGACGAACCAAGAGGCCCATTCCCAAAGAGACACCGGAATGTATGCCCCGGCCCTCTATGAGCTATTGCCATTATGTTAGTAGGATGTAGGGGACTGGGAAATGAGAAGAGAAAAAGGAAGACAAAAAAAAAAAAAGAAGGGGAGAAGAATCTCAGCCAAAGAGATGATCATGAATACACGCAAGCATGATTGATAGCCGCTGATTTGCAAAGCTTAAAGATATGGATGGAGTGTAAGTGAGAAGAAGTCCGCTTAAGATTGCCTGGGAAGCTTTGGCCGTTAAGTGCTTGCATCTCCTGGAGGAGTAGTTCTTGGCTGTGGAGGATGTCTCTCCCAATGTATGTCATGACGATTTTTAAACGAGTTGACCGACTCCGCACCAACAACGTTGGTATGGAGTCTATTCCAAATACTGACTATGAAATAGAGAAAGAACTGCTTACTTAAGATTGTTCTTCAAGCTTTATGCTTGAGTTTTTTACTATTGTTTTTCAAGCAATCATTGAGGTCTCTTTTTTTTAAAGAGACATTGTAGGTACGTTGTTGAAGCCATTCAAATACTTGGATGTTTCTATTAGTTGCCCCCTGAATCGTCGTTTGCTCAAGAGAGATCAGACCCAGTTCTTCTAGGTGACATTCATACGGCTTATTTTGCATCTGAGGTATCAATTTTGTTGCCCTGCATTGGACGCTTTCCATGTTATCAATATCTTTACGTAAATGTGGTGACCAGATAGATAAATTGCTTATTGCTTAATTAGTAGCTTTATACAGTAGCTATTCACTTAATTTATTTATGCACTTAAGAGATAAAATTTGTAATTTATGATGATTGTTGTGGGCCTTGTGGCAAATATTAGTTAAAATACTCATAAGCTGCTCAGCCATAGATTAATCAATGCGACACCATCGATGACGTTACTTTTGGCTGCTAGTTTCTCATGAGTCCTCCGTCCTCCCGTTATGGTCTTTGCTACATGGGCTAACCTAACCCCATGGCCTATGATCTATTCCACCAGTATATCCCGGCATGGGATGCTTTCAGGACTTTCTGCATTTTTTCGGCGTTGAAAAAAATGCATTGCAGCGATTCATCGAGAAAGGGAAAGAGGGTCACAGCTTTTTCTAGCTTGTGGGGGGACGATCACGAGTCAAGAAAGGTTCACATTTGTTAGGAGCCGGCGCATCACCTTCGAGGTTATTAGCGCCCAAGACAGGTTAAGGGTAGTAGTCAATTGATCTTCCGTCATGGGAGATCAGGTTAAGGGTAGTAGTCAATTGATCTTCCGTCATGGGAGGTCAACTGAGGATCAGCTGCTCTTAGCATATGCTGATGTACTGAGGGGCTGGAGCAGTGGAACATTTTTGATGTGATATTTTTGGACTTTTCCAAGGCTTTTGACAGGGTAAGTCACGTAGTCCATATGAGGAAACTGCAAGTCTTGAGAGTTGATGGTGCCCTTAGTTATGTCATGGATTGCTGCCTTCCTCTCTGGCCGCACCTTTCCAGTAAGTGTTGAGGGTTGTACCAGCCAAAGTAGACCTGTTGTGAGTGGTGTTCCTCAGGGCTCTGTTCTGGGACTTCTGCTGTTTTTGCTCTATGTTGACCCATTGATTTCACGATTGTCGCGTTCAGTGAAGGTTTTTACAGATGACGTCAAGTTGTAGCTATTTCTTATATTCAAGGTCTTCGTCCCTGGATGGCCAGGCAGTAGGTAGCAACTACAGGGTAACCTTGATGTTTGACTGATGTCGCAAAATCTTGGAACTTTTTTTTGAATGGTGAGAAGAGTGTGGTCGTGCTCGATACATGGAGGATTATTATTTGCACCCATAAACCGAGGGAGATACTGTACTCAACCTCGTTGACTCTCATCGTGATTTGGGGGTGTTGTTGGACTGTGAATTGAAGTTCCATGCTCATATACTGTAAGGCAGTAGGTTGGTACCTAAAGCAGCTGGACTGTTTAGAAGCCTTTTGCACTCCACAGTGTGTAGGTCGCCAGAGTTTATGGTGGCCCTTTTTGTAGGTAGCCCACATCAGACCTCTCCTCGATTACTGTTCAGTTGTGTGGAACACTGGCTATATGGGCGACCTCCGGCTCTTGGAGTCGGTCCAGCGTAGGTGAACACAGCATGTTGCGGGACTGGAGGAACTTGAGTATGGTGAAAGATTGAGGCGGCTCAACCTGTTCTCAGTGAGAGGAAGGTAGGTGCGGGCTGATTTGATTAAATGCTGGAAGGTGCTTGTGGGGCACGTGGGCTGGGCCAAGATGCATAGTTTGTTTTCTTTGGCTAACCACAGTGGAGCTCGGAGCCATCCTTTGAAGCTGATTCGCCCAGACTTTTGTTTTGAAGTAGGGGGAAAGGGCATTTCCATCCAGGTATGTTAGGCTCTTGAACTTTTTGCCCGAGGAGGTTGTTTTGTCCCAGTCCTTGGATGTATTCAAATGGCGTCTAGCTTGTCACTTGGGGTAGGCGTTGTTTGATTATTTTTGATGTCATAGTGTGTTGGCTTCCTTTTGGCCTGCTGCAGATTTTTTGGGCTTGTTGGCCTTGCATACAACAATTGGTTGCTTTGCTGGGTTGTGGCGGTGAAGAGTGTAGGGACTCCAGCTGTAGTTTGATTGACTGGCTCTATGGGTGTGAGGGGTCTTTTTTGTTTTGGTGGGTGTTGCTGTTGTTGGGATTTTTGTGCTGCCATCCCTGCTGTTGTTGATGCTTGTGTCTTCCCATTAGGCTAAGGAGTTACCTAACTTACTTGGGCTCCACTGTGGGAATGGCCTCTGGTACCCCTGCATTCTAATTATTCTGGGCTCTCAGCTGTGGTGGTGCTTGCCTGATACCACATGTTGCGTGAATGTGGGTGGTCTTGCTTTCTGTGGTGAGGTTTTTGAGTGTTCTGTGTTGTTGATCTGCCACTGTGCTGGAGAGTTAGGTGCTGTACTGATAGGGCCTAATGCTTGGCTCACTGGCATGGTGGCGTTTGCCCATTTTTTGTTTCTGGGGAATATCCATATGAGTATGTATTGTTTGTTGGTGGCTTCCTGATGGCCGACCGCGAACTTCTCCGGCTCGTTGGTGGTGTGGTCTCTTGCTGGTGCCGGCGCTTGGGGCCGTGCTTGCCTCCTTAGCCTGGCTGTCCTGCTCTGGGCCGGCCTGGGCTTTCGGGTCTGCAGAGGTGAGTTACGGTAGCTACATAGACTAAGTATCTTGGTTAAATGCAATTGAGATACCCTATACATCAAATGTCATCAATCAATTACTCTGAAATTACATTCGAAGGTTGTTTTGTGTGTGGAACGGAGAGTGGCTTCCGTGTTTTCAACTGTGAACCGCTGAGGGAGAAGGAGCGACAGGATTTTGCAGATGGTGGCATTGGCCATGTGGAAATGTTGTTCCGTTGCAACTACCTTGCTCTTGTTGGTGGTGGCCGGAATCCTAAATTTCCCCCTGAAAAAGGTTAGTCCTGTAGCTACTGGGCATTGCTACATTGAGCAGAGTGACTCAGTTGTGCTGGCTTGTTGTATTTGTGCTGCAACTTTTAGCTATAGCTGCCTACCATATTCCTTATAATTCTGTATAAATTACTGTTGTGGTTTTCTGTTTTAGGTAGGTACCAAATAAAAGTACCGTAGCTACGTTCAGTAACTTCGGAAGAGTCAGAAATATTGAAGGCCCTAGCTATATTATTTGTAATTTTCATCATAAGTTAATAACAGCTCAAAGTGTGATTTTTTTCAGTTATTGTTTGGGATGACTTGAAGAAGAAAGCAGTTATTGAATTGGAATTCCAAGAGAAAGTGATTGGGGTTCGGCTGCGTCGTGATCGTATCGTCGTTATTCTGCATGACACAATACATGTATATACCTTCACATGTACGCCTCAGCATCTGCACACATTCCCAACTGCTCCGAATCCAAGAGGTTTGTTTAGCACTCATGTTTACTCTGTCATGTAGCTATAGAATACGAGGTACATCTGAGAATTAACCACACGTCTGTTCCTTTCTTCTGCAGTGACGTAGATATTTTATTGGTCAGAAATCTATAAATATTTTTGGAGTTTTTGCTTTTGTGAAGCACTCATTGTGTAAGGTGCTCCTTTGTCAAGGTTTCTCGCTACTTACGTGATTCTCTACTTACCACAGGTATCTGTGTGCTGTGCCCTAACAGCAGTACAAGCCTGTTGGCTTTCCCTGCCTCAGGCACAGGACATGTGCAGCTTGTGGACTTGGCTGCCCCTACTCCCAACCGCCCATCACTGCCTGCACACACCACCAATATTGCTGCTCTAGGTAATCTATCACCCAAATCATGACTACTCAGTGCAAATATGCGCTCAGGTCCGGTTAAGAGTGAACTTCAACCCTGTGTATTGGATATAGCTAACTTGTGAAGTAACCGAGATTGCATATTAGCTACCTACAACTTTTGGGGGTTGGAGGTATAGGGTAGCTACATGAGTTCGGAGTTGGACATTTGCCTGTGCCAGTCTAATTATTATTAAATCATAGTAACATTGGAATTTTTCGTAATAGCTGCATCAGAGGGTTAATATTATTGCTACAACTGTTTTAGTCATCGGCAGACAGAATTGGAAATTTTATTAAGATTTGTAGTTTGAGTTCATTCATAAGATATCTACGTCAGTACGGTCCCAAAATAAAATTAGAAGTGAGGTGATTTTGCCTGCACTTTTCGTAATTAGATTAATACCTAATATAAATGTTTAGTGAGCAGTAATGCTCTCAACAGTTAGCTGTCTGTTGATCTCACTGGTGGAGTAATCAGCTTAAACAATGTCTTTGCTTCTTGTATCTAACTCTTGTTACATATTTGATTCCGAACTTTTTAGTCCATTTTCAAGGACGATCGGTCTCAACAATATTGCTATGCAGAATTTTTACAGCTAGGTACTGCTGGTACAGCAATAATTGCAGTCAGTTTACATCAGTAGCGAATCCAATGTTATTAGCTACAAAGAGCAGCCAGCCATGCAAGTTTAACATGGATGCAGTAGGTATATTGGTTACACAAATGACTGACTACGAGTGAACCATGCCTTGTTTGTTAACAAAGAATAGGCCTTCGGGACGTCTGTCTTTCGTGCCCACCTTGCTTCCTTCCACTTTCATACTCCTACTGATCTTACTGTTGTCTATTCTTCCTCTTCTTTCCCGACTTGCTGTTCCCATGATCCTGTGTGGGAACACTTTCGTGCAAGGATTCCCGTTTTCTATCGACATACTATATGTCCTTTCCTTTTCCTCTCTTAGAAGAGCTGAGTACCGGTACTTATTTAGGGAGGCTTAAATCTTCATATAATACCTAATACATCTTAACAAAGGTGTGTCGGTAGTTCACTGCCTACTAATAAGTCTAGATGCATCAGTCGAGTTGTGGAAACCCGACTGAAAGTGTCCCATTGCATGTCCAACAGCTCTGAGTCTCTCTGGTGCCTTGCTGGCTACAGCATCAGTGAAAGGCACCCTCATCAGGATCTTCTCCACCACCAACGGAGAGCGCCTCACAGAGTTGCGGAGAGGTGCTAATCCCGCTAATATCTATTGGTAAGATGAACTATTATGTAGCTGGTGTTACCTTGGCTGCCGCTTGTCATGCGAGAGAAAAACAAAGTAGTTTCAATGTAGCTAGCAAATAACACTAAACAGAGAACCCAAGCAAGCTGTCTCGCTGGAGCTACTTGGGAACGGCTGGTCAGTAAAGATGAGGCAGTGCATGAAAAAAAAAAAATTTAAGGAAAGGGAAGTTATCGACACTTGAGGTAGGAAACTAGTTACCGCATGGAAATATATCCACAAGGTCTAACTAAGACTCAGATAACCCACTGTATGGTGTCTATGGAAGGGGCACAACTTCCTGTAGCTATATTTAAGTATAACAACAAAGTAGACTACTGTAAGTGTAATCCAATTATATTTCTTCCTTTTCTCAGTGTTTTGGTTTGTCGCAGGGTTGGGATTGATTAAATCAAATTGATTTAATCACTTTATTACATCGATTGATATTTTTTGTAAAAAATACTGATTTTTATATAGTTGATTTTTTTATTTATTTATTTTTTTCATGAAATGGAATATGTTTACACAATCAAATGATCAACTGTTACAAGCATTTATGGAACACAACACCACTTTATTTTCAGCATACCTATGGTTTTCCTTAACCCTATCTGCTCTGAGGCGGTACAAAATTGTACCACCCTATCGTTTTTCGTTCACAGTTCTGCTCCCAGTGATAATCAGCGCCCAAAATTCCGTGACTTTTTTCAATATAATTCTAATATACCCATACGTTACAGCCCAAATATAAATATTTCAGAAAATTAGATGATAACATTTCTTTTTGTACAAAAAGAACTTTCAAAATTTTCACTAAAAGACAGCAACATTACTAGAAATGAAAAATAGAAGCAATTATACATTCAGCTTGTGGAGGTATGAAACTTGCGGCAGATGTGCTACCGGATTATTCACCCTGTACTGTCTGGAGATATTTTCTTATATTCAAATTTAATTGACACTAAAACTACTCTGAGGCATTATTATTTTAATTTGATAGGCTAAAGAATAGTTGAATCAATTACTTTTGGACTTTGTAGATAAAACTCTGATATTGATGAAGTTATAAGCATTATTAGTGGGCGGTACAAATTTGTACCGTCTCGACGCTCAAGTGGCTGAAAAAAATTGGTAACGGATAGGGTTAATAGAATCTATCAACCTATACGTCTACATAGTTAGCTACATAATTAAACGAGAGAAAGTGTATGCTTGAATTTTTATGGTATTTAAACAGTTTAATGCTACTGCTGCTGCAGAAATGGCTTTACTGTATAACATTGACACACGCCAAGAAATAGCTACATATTGTTTCTTAATGACTGTAGTTTCTTTCCAAAATAGGTAACGCAGGAGATAGCTACTGGTTACTCAACTCGGTAGTATGTAACTAATGCACTCCCAATTTTGCGCCAAGGTATTGCAACTACCATACAGTGAGTAGCTAAACGTTGCCTATCGGAAAATCGACAAGTATCAATCCTCAGTGCATAGATAGATTAGATTAGATAGGCGGCAGTAGACGAACCAAGAGGCCCATTCCCAAAAAGACACCGGAACTTACGCTCCGGTCCTTTATGAGCTATTGCCATTATGTAAGTAGGTTATAGAGGACTGGAGAATAACGTCCCTACATTATACTTGACAGCCTGCTCGAAATGAAAAACATAAGAATTTCATAAAATTGGTTTTAGCTGACATTGGAACCTCAAACAAGAAGCAAACTAAATTCATGGTAATGGAAGGAATGTATCTATCAGCAAAAAACGATATTTGACAAAATAGGTTATTGGTAGGACATCGTTCTTGCATGCGGTTGGTGCTGGTGTATACCTATAGAAAAATAATTTTATTGACCAATAGCAATCATCAGCGACTGCAGCTTACACATTGCTGCGTACTTCTTACCGTACCAGCGATATTTGTTTGTTGCTTGATCAGGGGCTAGGTATGGGTTAGCTTACTGAACTTCTGTCATTTTGTATGACTATTGAGCTAATACATTTCTGAACATTCTCAGCCTGAACTTCAGCCAGGACAGCAGTCTTATATGCGTTTCTAGTGACCATGGAACTGTTCACGTCTTCGGCATTGATGAGACACACAAGAACAAGCAGAGCAGGTAAGTTTACTATGTAACTCGGCCCCCTGTTTTGTTGAACTCCAAGCCTGCTGCTCACTCTCACCACTCGCCTTGCATGTACTCTCGCATTGGCTGAAAAGAAAAACGAAAAGCTGTAGCAGAAGTGGCCGCCTGACTTGGGCGAGGTACCGTGAGAGGTTTCGCTCACGCCACGCTGGGTTGCTGCGTAGGACTTTTGATGGTTCGGCACCGGGAATCAGCCGTGGGGCCACCTCGGACTCCTTGAGCGTAAACCTTCCGACTCATTAAAATAAACTGTAAACTATTAGTTTTACTTTCGTATGATTCTTATTCTATGAGGCAAGTGGGTGTTTGACTCCAGATCTTTGGTCCCAAATGCTCTGACTTGCAACTCCCACTCTGCAACCCTGATTCCATCGAGTTGATATATCATATAGCTACCTGAGGAAAAGACGCACAGCCTGCAAGTTTTTGTAGTGTAGTTGCTCTGCAATGCACAGGAATAAGTTTAAATCCCAAACTTAGGTAAGAAATAAGAACATCCACTGATGTCTCAAATTTTAAACTGGACTTTATCTTATTCGTAATGACGTCCATAGCCGCAATCGATATTTGTCATCTAATTCTAATAGCCGATTGGTTATTTGCGAGTGTTGGAACACGTTCTTTCATATATGTAGATGGAAAAATTTCGAATAGCTACTATATTTCACTTTATGGGAGAAGTACTCACCTACCTTCCATCTTCCCCCATTGTGATACTAATGCATTGAACTCACATCTCTAGATATTTTGTCTTGTGCTTGAGATTTGAGTTCACTAGCTGCAGCTTTAGTCAACTACCGAGAGACAGTACTCGATTAAAGCTGTAATCATCCACCATTTCCGCTGCTGGTTAGGTCAGTGCCCTCACAGATAGCTATAAATATCTGAAATGCTGACGCTGTCATGCCGAGCATCGCAGGACCTCATCTGCATGTCTGGGGAAACTTCGAACTTCAAAACAATAAAGGCTGCTCTCTGAGCACTTAGCCCGCTCACATGTACGGTCTATTTATGTTTATGGAGTCCAGCAGGTGGATATTCTCTCGGACCCTTTACCTCTCAGCATATGTATGGACTTCACGGCCGTGAAGGTTAACCTGAGTGATTTTCTGGGGGAGATATTTTATCTGACCGCACTTCCTGCTGGAAGGTAATCTCGTAAGGTTAGGTAGGTACCTAGGTTACGTTTTTCTCTACCCCTTGCTCGGCGCCTTTATTCTTGCCAGTAATAGCACACTGGCCAAGCTTGCCTATTTGAATTCCAGTGAGTGCTCTTCCACCGCGAGACGTTGCGGCAAAAATACCGAGATAGAAATACTTGTGACCTCCAGCGAGGTATGGATCTGGCACTGTATTGCTTGTAACCCTATCAATCTACTCAGCTGTAGCATTGCCGGGCAATATGTCTTCCAGCGGGTCCATTAATGACAGGTTCGAATGTAGTTTGCTTCAGCGAGACGTGTCAACTTAATCAGTTTGTCGTACTATTTCTTTTCACCTTATATACTTTGGACTTTTTGGAATGTGGTCCCCACAGGGGCCATAAGGATGGACCTTAGGGCTAAGTTAGTCGAGTTCGCCCATACTACGTTATGGGGAGCAGCGACCCCAGGAACACTGTAGGTTACCTTAGCTTTAGTTTAGCTAGGCCTGCGGGGCGTCTTTCCTTCATGCCCCCTTTGCTTCGTTCCGCTTTTATACTCCTACTAATGTTAATTTCCTCTCTTCTGTTCTTGCTCTTTTTTCCAGACTTGCTGTTCCCATGTGCATTGATCTGTTATGGGAACACCCTCGTGCATGGGTTCCACGTATCTATCGTCATACTATATGTCCCTCCTTTTCTCCTCTGCGAGACCGCCTTTGTTGTGGAAACAGAGACTTGAGCTACTCAATAAAATAGCAATTGGATTAAGGTGCATGTGGTGCTATGCACGCCACCCAAAATAAGCAGGTACCTCACAGTGACGGTTGACTCTGTTTGGCACGTAGTTCGAGACCGACAGGAGAACCCGACACGCTTAGTCACCAATTTCTTCATTAGAATCTTGTACTGCAATTAGACGTTATTCGCCCGTCCTATGTTATGGGAATTTTTACCCCATAGGTTAACTTGACCGTTACTAGGCCTTTGGGACTAGACTTTTTGTTCTCCTTGTTTCTTTCTTTTCTTTTCCTGTATTTCCAGTGACTATCTTCAATGTATTTCAATTCTTTCTTTTTCAGCTTGCTTTGTTTTACTTAGTCTCTGTATATATACCACATTGTTTCCCGTTTTTTTCGACATACAACTTGTCCCTAGCCTTTTTTCTTTTGTGACACTGTTTTAGTGTGTAGGGAGGTGCTCCGTAACCACCGTATATATACCTGTATAATCTACTGTAACCTTGCAGTTTGGCGGGCACGTCATTCCTCCCGAAATACTTCAGCAGCAATTGGAGCTTCAGCAAATTTGAAGTACCTGGTGGTGCCCAGTGCCTCTGTGCCTTCAGTCCCCACACCAATGCTGTCATAGGTGAGTGTGGTGCCGTTCATGTACCTAGCGTGTGGGTGACTTGTATAGGTTAACTTAAATGCGGTTACACTAATTGTATTATGACCACTCTCCGGCACGAGGCGGGCGTGATGCCCGCGGCGCTAATGACCAGTCCCACGCCACTACTATTGCCACTATTGCAGCCAATTTATTAGGGGAGTAAAAAATGATTAGGAGAGAGGTTGCTGTGCGAATATGGGTGCTCCAAGATATGTATATACCTATGCATGTGCAAGCATCATCAAAAGAATTACTTTTAGTTCTTTATGTGAAGTGTCTTTAATACGAATATAGTAAAGTGAGGAAGAAAGTACAGCAAATTGGTGGATTTCCGCCTCTCAAGGACGCACGCTTAACATAAGGTAGGGTTGTTAGGCTTGCCCATCTTGGGAGTTACCGAGTTGCACAACCGCAGAAGTTTGGTAATGTAGCCTCAGTTGAATCTTTCAGCAACTTTCTTCACCAGTCCATCTTTCTTCCTCCCGTTTTCTTCCCTACTCTCCTTACGTTTTCGTTCTACTGGGCACCATTGGTTTTGATAGGGAGGCTTAGACTGTGAATATAACTATCTAACGTATCAGCGGCAGCTATTGGCTAGTAAATGGGAAGGTAATTTTTTGTGATTCTTCATGGACTTGAGGTGGCTCCTAACGGTACTAGCTATATTCTAGTGTCAGTAGCCATCCTCCTGTTTTTGAAAGAGTTCCACGTCTCCTCATGTGGAGCTGTGCAGTAGGTACTCCACTTAAGTAGCCACAGCCGCCCTGTAACTAGTTACTGTCCCACTAGAATTTATCCATTCATTCCGCCCTGTTCACTTCACTACGGACTTCTCTCCTCCTCCACAGCCGTGTGTGCCGATGGAAGTTTCCACAAGTTTATGTTGAAGAGCAGCGGAGAGTGTGAGCGAGACTCCCACCATCACTTCCTCACCATGACAGACGCTCACCATCCTACCCATGCGTCTGCATAAGCCTGCTGTGGCGCGTCATAGCTGCGACTCTTAACATAAAACCCAGTGACACAATTGGGAAAAATAAGGAAACCCAGTCTTCCTGGGTGCAGCGTTTAGGCCGGCTAATTGAGTTACTCATATTATATTCATAATATTATTGTCGATATTCTATTCCAGGCTGAGTTGTGTGCCTCATGATGCTGCACCTCGGGACAGGCTTCCCTACTTGTCCTTATACCCCACACAAGACCTGCTCATAGGGCGAGACACTGATCAGCTTTGATGCCATTATTGCAAAAATGTGAGCGCGCCTGTCTGTGTCTGTTCTTTGGAAGCGGCCTATTGTGGCTACCTCCAGCGTTCTCGAAGGTGACAAGTTTGTGTAATTCCATTAAAGCTGGTGAGTGCCGCGCCTGTCCAACTGGCTTTGTTGTGGAGGGCGGGAGCTTAGTCTTTTTTCCTTCCTTCTCTCTGTGCTGCACTTCTCTGCCGCCATTGCATCCTGTATTTAAAAAAAAATTTGGAAGGACCGTATTTATTCCTGGCCAGATAATTTATCGACCTCTCCATACAAAACTGCTGTTGCATAGCCCTTCTTTGCAGAGGGTGTTGTAGGTAAAGAAAAGGTACTTAGGGTATCTGTGACATTCTGTGTATCTACTATCTTGGTATCTTGTCTTGTGTACAGCGTGAATTAGGTACAAAACTACACGCACTTTCAGCCTAGGTAAAATCATGCGTTTAGACAACAGTCTGGTCTTCTTTGCGTTTACCGTATGCTTCTGTTTCCCCGACAGTCATCTAAAGTTAACCGTTCTGTAGCTTTTACTGACAATAGTCTTTGGTTGCAAAAGAGACAATGCAGGCATTTTGATATTACATGTGTCGCCTGGGTACGCGGGCCTGTATATTGGAGCTGTAGATATTCTAGATCAGCGGCTCTTAAGAGGGTTCTTTGGAACCGCGGGGGCTGGGCGAAATTCAATAGACGCGTAAACATAATGCTCTGTGTGCTCAAATAATAGTTCTACCTATGATTTGAATTGAAAGGTTGCAGTGAATGTTTGTATGAGAATTGTGAGCTGCAGCATCTCCAACAAGCTTAACCTCTGTTTTAGACGTCTTCTTCTCTTATCCGCTTCATCCAACTTGTGGTATGCCGGGCCCATACTCGCAGCTTTCGAGCTGACTACCGACTCGCACGTCGTTCATTCAACCGTATCTATGCTTCTAACTTCTAGTACCCTGGTCAACAAATATTTTGCAGCTGACATTCTGCCAGTAGTCCGGGCTCTAGGGGGGGGTGTCTAATATGCATATGCCGTTCACGGCTCTACCATGTATTTTCCTATTCCATATGATGAGGACATTGAAAAATACATATTTTCAGCAAGTTTCAGAACAATCAGTCCGCAATTGATAATTTCTGGCCCACACATGCCCCCATCGAAAATGTACCAGTTACGAAAGTTCTACCCAACGCTTTTTCAGTATCCTCATCATATGGAATAGGAAAATCCATGGTAGAGCCGTGAAAGAGAAATGTACACAGACACCCGCCTAGAGCCTGGACTACAGCTGTATCTGCCGAAGTTCTACTTCGTAGTTCCAGATCTGTATCCGTTTTTGGTCTAGTACGTCGTCCCAGTCTCAAGCAACCCCATCATGTCTCTTATTGCTTCAGTGCCGTTCCTTCGCAACGCCCACTGGGATCATTGACAGACGTGTCATCTCGTGTTATTGCTAGGTGCGAGACTCAAGCTCAAGTATCTGCAAAAACCTGACGTTCTGCTCAAGATTCTGTTGCAAGTCTAATATCAGCGTCCCATGTTGAATTAGCGGCCCGCAGCCTGAGAAAAAAGTGCAGATCAGTGCTGTATATCAGACGGCGTGCAAGTTGCTCATCCACTCATCAAATAGAGCGTGTAATTGCGGAGTGTAGCAACGGCATTACAGTGTCTTTGATTGAGACAATTCCAGCGAAATGAGCTTATCTCATCAGCTTCAATTTATCCTCAACTTTTTCCGGTTGGATTACGTTTCAGGCAATAATCACAAACTTAATAGGTTCGAACTTGACTCCTGTAACTCGATCCAAAGCAGCGAAACCTACAATATTAGTTTAATTGAGATGAGCTCATCTCATTGGAACTGCTCCAGCCAATGATCCTTTAGTGTAGTGGACTCTATGTGGTACCGCCATACACAGAGTACAGCTGCTGTGTTATTAGTGAATGTGCTGCTGCTGAGCGTGCCTAGCAATTGACTGCTTGGTCATCTGTGCATAGTTGGAGCACGTTATCTACTTAGAAGTTAAATTGACGTTGAGGTGCATTCAGTAGAACACACGGTCGGAGTGATAGCTGGGACGCATATCTTTGGAGTGTTCCAACCGTCACCGGTCGTCTGTGATGTGAGTTCACTTCCGGGTGTTAATGCTCAATTTACGCTTTCGTACTCTAAACTTTCGAGACGGAAGCTTACTATTCTAAACTTACGTTTCTCATGTTTTTTTTTTTTTGTATCGAAGATCGTCTTGGCACCTTGTGGCGGCGCAGCTGTCTGTTGTTACGATCAAAGACTAGGGGGTCGCTACATTACGAACCAATGCTGTTTTGTTTTTGTGCTGTGAAATGTGTGATTCTCTATTGCTGAAGGTGAGAAATATGCACGACCGTTAATTAAATCGAGAGGTTATCTCGAGTTGACTCTTTCAGTTTCTGCAGGTTACTTTTCGGTCGAGAAAGTCTCCATCGGTTATAAATTTCTTGATCACGTTGTATTTGTTTTGTAGATGTTTTGCTTGAGAATTCCACTTGAGTTTGTACTTGTAATTATTAAAAATTTTCATGTAAATTATGTACATTCGATGTGAAATGCTTCGTAGTCGAGTGCAAATATTAATTTATGCTCTTAGTTATAACTCAGAAAGAAGTGTTACCTATAAGCAGATTTGTCATTATCATTTTACTGATAATTACAGAGCCTTTGTATTTATCCTTATGATTAAATGACCTTGAAGCATGAAGGTATCTATTCTTTTTAATTTTAATTTAATATCATCGAAATTCACTCTCTTTACATAGCTACTTTCTGAAATTCTACAATGCTCCGTCACTCATAAGAGCCCCTGCAGCTATTGCATTCAACTTTGTATGGTTATTCCGAAAACATTTCATGTCATGTGCATTCATCGTGCGCTGCCTTTTTTGCGGAGCATAGCTACCTTATATATGAAGTTTTTCTGATTAATTCGACATACTCCAGCCTCCTGTGTGTCACATTTTATAGCCTCAGTCTTTATTGGTGAGCAGTGAGATCCTAAAAAGTATATTCAGCTTGTGTGCAATTTCCCGACGTTATGGATACACTTGATTTTCTGCTTAACTAAGTGGATTCTGTGGTGTTGCAGGGATGGTTTACGGCAGGAACACCTTCAGTATAAAAATAATCTCCAATAGGTTGGTCAATAGGGTTACGGTGCTTAGCTTCACTCATACTACGTTATGGGGAATTGCGTCATGGAGGGACTCTTCCGACTACCTTAACCTGAGTTTCGGCTTCTGGACGTCTTTCTTCTGCGCCCACTCAACTACTTTTGGTTTTTCTAATTTCTGTCACTCCCCTACACCTTCTTTCCCTGTTTACTGTTGTCTCGGCCTCCTCGCTTTGCGTGACATACTGCCTGTTTTCTTTTTTCCTCTCTTTGGGTCGTTGTGAACACTGGACATTCAGAATTAAGCTTGGTGTGTAATAATCGCTACCTTTGACTAAAAGTTTTATCCTTCACTTACTGATGGCTGGACCTGTATCTTAGCTGTCAAAAATGGAAGTATCTTCCAAGTCAGGCAGCTTTTCTAAAACTTGTGAAGAGGAGCAGGTTAGAACGGGCAACTGATGACCCCCAGACCGTATCACTGATGCCATATTTATATATCCTCTATTTAACACCTTAGTGGGCCATGGGTTTAGGATATTTTGGGTCGCCCATCCTATGTAATGGGGGGGGGCAGCACCTCAAGGGGGATCCTGTATGTTACCGTAGCCATTCGCTAGGCCTTCGGGACGTCTGTCTTTCATGCCCACTTTGTTTTTTCCGATTTCATACTCCTACTAATCTTACCTTCATCTGTTCTTCCTCTTGTTTTCCGAGTTGCTGTTCCCCTGCGCGTCGATTCTGTGTGGGAAAACACTCGTGCATGGGTTCCAGGCGTCTATCGTCATATATTCTACATGTCCCCTCTTTCTTCCTCTGTGAAATCACCTATGTTTTGGAAACGGAGACCTAAACTTCTGAATGGAATAATAATAATACAAGTAAGATGGATGGATAAAACCACGAGCAAAATTTCGTTATGTAATACTTCACTGTTTGTTTGTTGTTTGGTTAGTGGGTGTTGTCTCTGTCCCCTCTGACGTATCAAAGGGGAAAAAGATTCAGCTGGTGCACGGCAAGGGCCCGTCGCCCTACCTCAAGTGTTGATCATTGGAACTGAAAACGACGGAAGCACCAGCGAGGGGTAGCGTAGACATTAGGTTGTACTTCCTCCCTCTTGGTAGCATTTCTTTTTGGGCTTGTGATGCCCTAACTTAGAAGAACAAAGGAATGATGAGAGAAAAAACATGTTCTGCATTTTATTTATCCATAGCCTTAGTGTTCTAGGTACTGCATTTATTGCGGCTGCGGCGGGTAAACTTAGAATAATACTAAATAGTAACGTGAACTATGTCTACCGCCAAACGAATATCACTCGCCGATTTTCATACCTTATAATTGTATGTATTCGCTCGTTGTGAGCTGCCTATTGCTGTTGAAAACTATAATTGCAGACGGTAATTGGATTCACGATTTAATCTTGACTTAGAAAGCGATGGTGCCTGTTGAGGTTTAACAAAAAAATCAAACTTGGATGTCTAAGTGACTGCTTCCTGTAATTATTTTGTTGTCGTACAAATATTCTGCTTATGGTTATGTCATGATTGTAATACAAGTTTTGCTAAGCTCACAATTTACGTACCTATAGCTATGATCTGACTAGTAGGTACTATTCTGAATAGAGGTCAAGTGTGAGCGTCGTAGTTATTAACTATGACCTGCAATTTGTGAACCGACCAAACAGCCAATCACAGGTCGACGTTTTCTCTGTCGAAACAACTATAGCCAATAGCGAATCGTCAACGCTATTGGGGCAAACGAGTGCAGATGCATAAATTAGGAACTTGAGTATCTTCTCTCCCTTTAGCCTAGCCCATTGAATGGTTTCTCTTTCGCATTTATTCATTTGAGTTCGACTTAACTTCTAAACTAAATCATACAAAATTGGAACGCTGTTATATAGTCTTCGTTTCTAAATTATCAAAATAGGTTATTAAAGTTTTTAAGTGCCCTCAAAGTACGCTCTTTTAAGTAACTGATTATTTTTTACCATATTAACAACTGCCTCCAGTAGAGCCAACGTTGTTTGGTGCTGGCAATGTCCTGGTGAAGTGCGATTGGCCAACAGTTATGACGTCACATATTTTTTTATCACTTGATCACGTCGTTGGCAGACTTCCCCTTGTGTAGAGTTTGGACGAGAACTTCCTGTTTCTCGTGCGCCAGTAATTAGCTTAGCAATTGAACGTACCCCTAATTGCAACAGTTCTTTATGATCATACATAAGGTATGCCAGTACGTATTCTGCATGCACCCGTATCTGACTAAAGTCTATAGACAACGTGTTCTTCATAGAATATGGGTGGGCAGATTTAAGCTTAGGTATGTTAATAGGAGACTCGCCTGTGATAGTAAACCATGTGAGTTTTTGCTCTTATCAGCCTTGTCACTAAAGCGCAAGTGCACCCTTTCATTTTGCCTGGACTCCGCCCATGGAGGAGGAGTCACTACAGTCAGATACCAATCCTAATTGAGCTTTGCTCAGTTTCATGGGACCTTGATTCGAATACAAATGTGGAAAGGTACCGTGGTAAGGCCCCAGCCTTGAACTGTATTACACAGCTTATTTCAATTTCCACCTTAGCTGGTGGAAATTCTCTAAAGTGTCAATGCCTGATATCGTCGCGGTTTTATCTTTTTCACTCCCTTTTAAACTTTCTTTAGTCGCACTTGTATCTTGCATACCTCCCTACTTACGCGCTGCAGCCGGACTACCGCAATTTTTTTGGTTCTCACACATGCGGAATAAATCCTACTCGATGTCCGTAGTGTCTGTTTGCGCAGCGGAACGTACCGAGCTGTGCGAGTGTGACCTTGCTCCAAATTTGGAAACGAGTAACGAGTTTGACCTCGTTACTAGTAGTGACACTTGCCAAGCCTACTGCTGGTGTGACAGTTAATACAGGGTAAATCTTTCGGTGGACACACTGCTGTGTTCGCTACAATACCTACAACAATACCTTCGGTTAAGAGCGGTAGGTTTGGTGACTCAAAACTGGTAATTGGAAATCGCACATCATACTCATTTTTGATCTCTTTGGGCGGTGATGCAGGCTGTGTCTTGGTTCTTGTCCATTGTAGCTAGTGTTAGCACCCTTCAGGCGGCATAGGATGGATCACAGGGTTAGTTAGGTTCACCCATCCTATATTACGGAAGCAGCGATTCCAGTGGGACCCTGCAGGATACCTTAGCCATAGCTACATCTTCGGCACGTCTTTTCCTTTTGCTCACTTTGCTTCTTTCCGTTTTCTTACTACTACTTGTAGTGCTTTATTCTGTTCTTCTTTTTCTTTTCCGACTTGTTGTTCCTGTGCGCGTTGATCCTGTGTGGCGACACCCTCTTGTTTGGGTTCCACGTATCAATCGACATGCTTCACGTCCCCTTTTTTTCTTGCTTCATGAGATTGCCTTCGTAGTAGAAACGGAGACAAAAATTAAATACCTACAACCAAATATATAATAACTAATGTTAGCCAGTGTCTACGTCACCTCGGTATCCTCTAATCCTCCCTGCTCACCTGCTCTGACTGTACACCCGCAGCCCGTCGCTGCTCATTGTACCGAGGGTTAATTGGGCGATTGTAAATCAAAATGTTCCAGCTTCGTGGGGCATTTACCCTGAAGGTCTCCATTTGATCACTATTGAAATTTGTACCTGGATCACCTAACTTTGCATTACCACCTGTTTTCTAGCATGTAAACATTTAGCTAATTGATGTTGGAGTAACATATTGTTGCACCGAGGGAGTCGGAGTCGGACACTCAATAATTCCAGGAGTCGAAATGGAAAATGGGCCTGTTTTATTCCGAAGTCGAGTTGGAATTTGAACAAGTTAAGATTAGACATTGGCTAGACCCAGGAGGTGGACTCGAACTTGGCCATCCGACACCGCAACTCTGGTGTCGATCATTGATGCCTTTGTGATGTAGATAACTCCTGCTTGGATATACAGCATTCATTTCTTTATCTGTTTATACTCTCGGATGATGGTCTTTTCGGTTGCAATTAGGATCGTTAGTTTGGGTTCGTCCATCCTAAGCTATGGGGCCAGGCAACCCCAGGGGCCCGTGTAGGTAACCTCAGCCATTAGCTAGGCCTTCGGGACGTCTCTCTTCAGTGCCCACTTTGCTTCCTTCCGGATTTCATACTCCTACTTGCTCATGCTTTATTCTGTTCTTCCTCTTCTTTCCCTACTTGCTGTTCCCATGCGCGTTGATCCTGTGTGGGAAGACCTTCGTGCATGGGTTCCCCGTTACTCTTGGCATACTATACATCTCTTGCTCTTTCTTTTGTGATATCGTTCTGCTCGGAAACGGAGCCTTAACCTTCCTACTCTAACTCAAATTAGGATCGCTTTCTTTCGTTGGAAGATAGAAAATCAAACGTTACGAGAATTTTAGTACGGGACTAGTTTCGTGCATCTCTGCAGTAACGTAAA
>LQNS02278097.1:15540505-15551681 GCA_001587735.2 Parhyale hawaiensis
TTTTATGTCCACGTTACTTCTTGCAGTCTTACACGTCCGCTGGTGATCCTCTTCCTTCTTCTAACTGAATTTGTAGGTCCCACACGCGGGTATCTGCCGTAGCTGCTTTCACACACTACGTGCCTCCTTTCCTTCTTCTTATAAAGTCGTAGTGAACTCTGTTAGAAAGGAGACGAACGAGAGAAGTCTAATGCTGATCTTGTTGGGTTGCCGTCCCGCTGCGGGGATATTGCGATGAGCCCGGCCAATGGTGGCGCCAGGGTATTTGCTTAGTGTAGCCTATGGAGGATGATGATGCAGTAAAATGTGGAGGAGCTTTGCAATTCAAAGAGACATGTGTGTTGGTTACTCGGTGGCAGTATGGAGGGTGCGGTCGTGAAGTGTGGGTCATTATTGGGGGCTCGAGCCTCCCTTCCCCCACCACAACCTTGGCACCGCCATTGGGCCCGGACCTTGCCAGGTATGTAGGCTTCGTGTATCATGTACGGGAATCGGGATAGGGGGTCAGTGTATCGGAACGGAGTTGGGATGAGTGTTAGGAATGGAGCCTAGATAAATAATTGTATTGGAATTAAACTCTCTTCAGTCGATTTGTTACAGTTTGATTAGGATTTAACAGAAATACTTCAGATTTTGTCGATTGTTTAAAGCTGCATATCTTACGTTATACATTACGAAAGTAGATGTTTATATTTATTGCAGTATATTTAAATTGGTAAGATCTGCTTTAAATACTCCAATCGCAGTAAGGTGATTTGCAAGTACAATATATTTCTGTAGTAGCACATAGAGAAGATTTTTTACGAGATATCCGGATCGACATACGACTATCTCTTGAAGCTCTAGTAATTCTCTCTCATGTCCGTTAAACCTCATGTCGAGGTTGCTGTGGTCAGTGCTGTTACTTGTGCGGGATTGCCTCTCCCGGTCACGTTGGGCACTGCATCAGTGTTACGTACCGAAGGCTGCAAAGTAATAGTGGAACCGTGATGAGGAAACACCAGATATATTGGACACTGCGTCGATGCTATAGGCTATAGTGATACAAAATAATTGTGAGTGACTGCATCATTATGAAGAAAGGCTTATTCTGATCCATACATGTTAGATACTGCGTATTGGTAGATGCTGGGTGAGTGACGTCACCTCTATTACGAGTAGGGGACAATATCGTTGCACTTGGTCTAGACAACCGCTTGTATCTGTATTTTTTATTTCATTGGGCTGCTCATTGTCATAAAATCCAAGTTTGCGGCTATTGGCTAAATCAGTAAAAAACAGATTTCCAGGAATAGCGGCGCAGGTTCTTAGATGTGAGTGACCATACGTGTCTTTCCCTTAGCTGAAGAGTTAGGTTGCTTCTGATTTTGTATATTATGCCCATTGTATAAAGCTATTATTTATACATTGTTTTGTATCTTATATAATCTATATTATTGTTTAAGAGCCCATTGCTTTCTCTTTGTTCTATGCACACTGAACTTCGTAGCTGGTTTTGTAAACGGATTTTTTGTTTTCAACTAGTGCTGCACGTTCTCCTTCCTGTGTGACTGATTCAATTGGTTTAAAGTTCCTCGTCTCGGCGAATGTCTCCCAACTGGGAAGGGCTGCTCGAGCGTCCAGGTTCATTCAGCTGCTGTAAATGTTTGCTGTGTCAGCGCTCTATTCTTACGGGCCTACCGTACATCCTCGTGCCCTTTACAAATAGCGCTGCTGTCACGAAAACTGATGTTTAATTCAGGCACGAAAGGGTAAAACAGTAATGACATGCGTCACAGGTCCGGCGGGACACGCGAGTATATCTTGTATATATTGTCTTAATTATTTAAGACTTGATCCCAAAATTGTCTAAAATAACCCGATTTTGCAAAGTTGCATCATTTGTTCTACAGACTAAAACATTTTTTTTTTTTTTCAAATTTGAAAGTCGCATCTTGCTCTGCATCTTGTGTTATAGCTATCGTATTGCAGTTACTAGCCTCGCAGGTAGGTTCTAAAGTACTGTTGGTGTAAAAAAAAAAGTTCAAACAATCGATAGGTTAACCCAATATCGCTAAAAAAACTGCAGTGCAGTGGCCGTGATGCATGAGGATGCAAGGGAGGCATTCCTCAACGGTGCACTAGAAAGCGTACTGATTTCAGAATAATCAAATGATCAAATTTCAGTTTACCTTTATGTGATTCTAATATATATATTGCCATAGAACACGTTATCCGGTTTGGTATAGTCTAGGGTATAACTTAACAGGATTGGGACTGCAGTTGTGCTGTGTCAGAATATCAATGTTGGTTGTTGAGGTCCTTTGTTAATGTGCAGTATATGGAGTGTGCGGCGCAACTGAGATGTGTAAGTCGGAAGCACTACGTATTGCTGCTGCTTCTCGAGACTCGGCGTGTAGTGGGGGCGGCTGCTACCCTATGTTACAGTATCAGTGTTGATTGTTGAAAGTGCTCAACTTCTAGTGGATCCACACCAATATTTGAGTGGCACGTCTACCGCGTAAAATTTGACTCTTGATTGTCGAAGGGGCTTAACTTATGTAGGATTCAGCGTAGAGTTGGAGGTACAGATGCTGTTTGTTAAAATATCGGTGTTTGTTGAATATACGTAACTTTTTTTTTCTGAGATTCAGAATGAAATTCGAAATTGATTTGGGCGTACCATATAGGATAATAAAATCAGTGTTGTTTGTTGTAGACTACTCTAGTGTATGGGGAAGCGTGGCTGTATTGCGAACAGCGCGTGAATGTATATTTTCTCATTTGTCTGTCCCGTGATCGTGTTTGTCGTAGCGGGCTGTGTGCATCCGGACGAAATTTACTTGAAGGAGCTTAATTTCTATGAGATACATGATGAAGTTTGGGCTGCAGCTGCACTATATTACAGTATCTGCTGATAGCTGGGGTAAAGAAGTTTTTTAATTAATTAAAATATTGGAAACACTAAAAGTTACTATGTTCTACTAGGTTCCGTTATTAGTGCTGGTGTACATCAGTTCTGCTTACTCCTGTTTAAAATTTTGCGTTCAAGAGCAGTAAACTCACGGTAAAAAGGCGCTTAAAAATAACTTTACTGCAGAAACTGTCACAATTGACAAACTGATTGCTGTTCCCATGCGCGTTGATCCTGTGTGGGAACACCTTCGTGCATGGGTTCTTCGTTTCTTTTGGCATACTATATGTCCCTTACTCTTTCCTCTGTGATATCGTTTTTGCTTGAAAATGGAGGCTTAAGCTTTCTAAATATAACTAACTTGACAAACTGAACGACTTTAATTGGATGAATGAAAGAATATAATCGTACTTCATATCGTTGGATACTGGCTGTTATAGAAATATGGAATAGGATGCGAGAACCTAGCAAGAATAACTGAAAACTAGCACTAGAGAATCCGGGTTGAGAACGCGTGGCTGGCGTTTGGTTGGTGGGTTAGTGAGCTGAAATAGGGGAACTTTGTACCTATAGTTTTGTCGCCCTGCAACGGAGTTACTTCCAACGGTTGCTGCCTGATGTACCAGCAGAAATTCCTAATCATGTATTTTTGGCTTTCTTAACCACGTACCCAATAGAAATTCATAAATGTTGTGATTTTGTTACCGTGGTTAACAAGAGAACACGAACTCCTATTGCAAACTAAATGATCTGTTGGTTTATTGTTGGAAGTTTGCTATAACTGCAACAATGTCATCCAGTTATAGCCAAAAACAGTTTTCTTACAATTATCAATTGGTACATTATCCATGATCATGAAAAGTATACAGTAAACGGATCATATAGGCCTGATCTCTAAGCTTTCGTGTCGTACATGTGAATATTTATGAATTGTACTATTGCTTGCCTTTGGCTTGAAAGCTGTTAACCTACTGGGGATTTCATCCTAAAACATGCATATTAGCTTCAAGTTGTTAGAGTTAAGTTAAAGAATGGAAGACACTGAATTCTCTCACCAGTCACAACTAATTAAATGAGACACAGGCGCCCAAGACTTCAAGCAAAGTACGTGTCATGTTAACACAAGAGTGACACCGCAAGACAGCAACTACAGTTCTATTTCTGCATAATCTCACTAGCGTAATGTATGCGAGTACTCGACATTATGAAATCAAATTCAAAGTATTTAACCTTAGCATCCGGCGGGTGTTGAAATAAGAACAGATATTTACTGATAGCTATGGTAACAGTTTGCCGTAGTTGGGTAATCACCTTGTATATACCCCAGTGCAGGCAGTTCTGCACTACCTGCTACATTGTTATCGCCGCGCTTCTTGTTTAATATTTATTAGTCCTTTGTTGTTGAATTTAGATTTTTCTCACTGCTGCTGGGTTTTTCGAAAGTTTCGGTTTACCTGCTGCATCCACAGCTTCGAGATGACGATATCATGCTTCATTGCAAAAGAAAAAAAAAACAGACTTTATAATAATTGTAAGTTTGCCTGTAGTTGTATGACAGCTTTACGCCTCAGCATTAGGCCTTTTCGTTACACCGAAATCGCAAGAACACATCGTCTGATCCTCACGTTGAGCTACTGTTATTTTAAGCAGTCCCGTTGTGGTTGACCACGTCCTGTGTGCGGAGACTTTCATGCCAACGTGATTCTATTGAATTTTTTGTTTTATTGTTTATAAATGCAAGACAAAACATCACCTTCAAGTGCCAGGTAAATCCCAACCCCCTGTTAATTCTGCCTGAACCATCCGCAAACTTGCGATCCTCAGTCTAGTACAATAGCTTTCAACGCTTCAGCTATTCCACATCGGCTCCTGTCGCTTATAAGCAACAAGCTAAATATTGCGGTTATATTCTATGGGACTCTTACCTGTTTTACTTTTCCATTGATGTTTCAATATAAAGTGCAAAATTAGTACTGCTGCTTTTATTTTCCTTATAACTGATTGCTTGCTCATCTCAGGAGCACATTATCCTTATCCGTGATTTCCAGCGGCGCTTTTAGTCCCCACCAGGTGATATTCTGGTGGTTCCTATGTCTA
The DNA here is from genome assembly GCA_001587735.2 of Parhyale hawaiensis. Lineage (NCBI taxonomy): Eukaryota > Metazoa > Arthropoda > Malacostraca > Amphipoda > Hyalidae > Parhyale > Parhyale hawaiensis. The sequence goes on from LQNS02278097.1 coordinate 15,545,496, forward strand.
TCAGAGTATCTTGCTCCCGAGGAATCCCGAACGACTTTTCCTCAGGTGAGATTGCATCTGGCCGTAGGTAGCTCCTGCTGAGAAGGTTAGGCTGGTTTTCTACACTTTCCCCTCTGCTCCGTGAGGTAACCGACCTATTTCGCGTGGCTCTACCTAATTCCGTGCATAGTGCCACGGAAGGGGCCGTTCACATGAGTGTCGTCCTTCTGTCTTCTCTTTTTTCGTCTCTTTGAGATGTTTTGAGCATTGTTTCCCTGCCCGTAGTAGCCCTCTGACGGGTCCTTTCCCTGCCCGAGTACCGCATGTACGTATGGGCCTCAAGAACACATGAGCAAGCCCGAGTGCTTTTTCCGCAGATGTTGTGGCTGGCCACACTTCCAGCTGACGAGGTTAGTTTTGTAAAGTTAGGTAGGTTCTCTATATTTCCCTTTCCGTTCCGCGAGGTGGACCGCCGAATGATGGTAAGCGACCCATCCCATGGGGCTTGTATTTGCTCCCGTGTGAGAGGCGACGGACTAGGCCGACCTCACGGGTGTTTCTTTCTTCTGTTTTCTTCTCTTTTCGTTTCTTGCTCTGTGCCGAGCCGCGTATGGTTAGAAATGCTTACGCCGTATTTCCTGTCAGGAAGGGCGCGCCTTACAAAATACGAGACAAAGAATTCACTTAAGTGAGTTCTCTCTTACTCGAGGCCTTCCGGCAGATGTGCTGAAATGAAACATTTGACCTGCGGGGCGGTGCGACTTGGGATCGCTGCCCTAGCAAACCATACTTTTAATCTACTACCTGCCCGAAGTTGAACACGTGGCCGGCTCGAGACAAATTACTTGTCACTGAACACTTGGTTGTCCATTGTGCTCGCCCCAAGGCCGCGGCCGCACCGAGCCTCAATGCTTGAATCGCGCTTTATTGCGGGTGCCGTGGTAAACCTAGGAGAATAGTACTGCTACGTGCTACCACCGCCGCGGTTTTAATCTAATGACGTGCAGAGATAGTCTACTGCTCGGGACAATCCTTTTCATTTATACGCCTCAAGTTAAGACTTTATAGCTTAGCACTGAGAAGCATTATGAAGAGATCAGCATTCCCGTGTTATGATGATTGATCAAACATAAGGTCAACACTGTATTCAAATTTCACGCAAATAAACCAAATTTATCGAAATGACTTCCCGCTACACACCACTTTCAGGGGGCACAGGATGGGTCATGGGGTTTAGTTATAATAATATAGGTACCAGGCTACGTCGTTTTGCATTAGGCATGGAGAGCAGGGACCCTGTAGGTCACCTTAGCCATTAGCTAGGTTTTCGGGACGTCTGTCTTTCGTGTCCACGTTGCTTCTTTTCGTTTCGATGCTGCTACTGATGATATGTACTTTGTTCTGTTCTTCCTCTTCTTTCCCGATTTTCTGTTCCCCTGCATCTCCTTTGTTGTGAGAACGGAGACTTCAACTATTCATTAGAATAATAACAATCTGCTGTTCCAGGCTCCAGCGTGAGTATACCCTCCTGCTCGTGTTCTGCGTTTCTCTCGCTTTATAAAATGTTTCTTCCTTTTCCTCTCTTAAAAAACAGCTCATTTGAGATTCACTAAGGAGGCTGGAAGTAATTTGCATAATATTTGTAATTCCTTTGAGCGCCACTGGCGTCAACGCTGAGCATCCAGAGACGTCAGGAAAATGCACGGATGCTGATGTCAGCAGCTTGCTACGTTGCTGCGGTGATAAATTACACACAAAATAAAAAACCTTTTGTGTCATGCACAAGCTTTGCCAAAGTAAAGGCTGTCACAACAGCTTCTCCGTTCGCGTGTGGGCGGTCGTAGAATTAGTGAGTCTGTTTTCAAGTTTTTTCATTCCTTTGGTACGCCACAAACGGGTATTTTAATGACAGAAAGGCGATGTGTTGGAACTGTAAAACGGATGCTGTAGTCACTGTGATTCAACCGGCTTCTGGACAGATAAATTTGATAAACCTCAACTGTAGGCTCCAGTGTAGAACCATTTAGCCTATTAAACCGATTTTTTTACGTAGATTCAGTTTTGTGTAATTGCGCATCCGCCTGTTACGATAACACGATACTGATAGCACGGAAGTAAGCTACGGAAATTGAAAGTAAAATATTTTTCCCGGCCAGGGAAAACGGAAATTACGCTTGAACGGAAACTACGTACCACTCTCGTCCCGAATCGCTACCTCGCTTATAACCCTGTTGACACGGTGCAACTTTTGATGCGCAACACGCCCTTTTCTTCACTCTTAAGGCGAAAAAACACTTTGCTTCCTTGCCATCTTTTACTCCTACTGATCTTTCTTCAATCTGTTCTTACTCTTCTTTCCCGACTTGCTGTTCCCATGCGCGTTGATCCTGTGTGGGAGCACCCTCGTGCATGGGTTCCACGTGTCTATCGTCACACTATGTGTCCCTTGCTTCTTCTTCTGTTAGATCGCCGTTGCTGTGGAGACGGAGACTTAAGCTACTCAATATAATAATAATAATAATAATAATAGGAAAAAAAAACTATTTCACTCTGTGATGTCCCGTAGTCGTGAGTCGGGATGTTAACCTATGCAACACTCCATCAAAAAAATATAGTTCTACCTCCCTTATGCTTATAAGAAGATACAGTCAATTTTTTTTCAATAATTACAATGCCAACCTAAAAGTGAACTGCAAAATACAAACCTCAAATTCTAGAGCTAAGATTCGAATACCGTAAAGGCGAGGAAAGTCCCAAGGAATATAGCCGTATTGTACAAAAAACTTTCTGTCGTGTAAATGGGCTTCAGTTTCGTAACAGTTCTTCGCCAAGTTTCTAGTAATGATATGAATGCGACCACGTCCATCGTACCTTCAAGCGTATACTGAAGATATTCAGTCCCAAAACTTACCTACAAATTAGCTACAATAGCTGGAAAATAACATGTATTTAGGCTACTCTCATGTGGTTAACCACTTGAGAGTTATTTTAAGAAAATACCAAGACCTATCTGCTTAAAAATGCTATTTTGATGCATAGTTTAATCGTAAACTAGCTGCACCCAGGAAAATTTCACTGTCTGGCGGGGCCTTTCGGGTTGGAGCCCTGGAAATTATACAGTAATGAACAAATATTGTCAAGTTTTATAGTATACTGAACTGCCCGTGACCCGTTGGATCGTTATCATAATTTTTTTTCCTTTCGCAAAAGTCAAGTGTTATTTAGCTGGTCATAGACAACGCGCTATTTGTCCTCGCCCACTCCTGGCAGTGTGGGTCACCAATACCAGCTCCTTTGCTCTGAAAGCTACATTCAACACTGCCTGTGCGCAAGGGAAATATATATGTGACGTATTGTCCAATTGTATTGCCTGTATCACCTTTAAATATAACGTGCACGTTGATGCAACCGAGCTCGACTACATCTTCCGTATCATGGATATAACCGAACTATATTATATCTAATTTCCTACTATCTGTTACTGACGAAGAGCGTAACACACGAAGGTAGGAACGACGCTATTAATATAAGAAAGATGAAATACTCTACGAGTGTACAATGCCGAAACAGGACATAACAAGATACTTGGGAAATAAACTAATTAACTTCATTTGATGCCATAGTTGAGTCACAAGTGAAGTCTCTCACGAATGTGGGAAACTTGATGCTATGAGAGTCTATTTATCAGGCCGCATAGCTCTCGTTGCATCGATAACATTCACACGCTATCAGCACTAAATGTTTCCAATTCAAGTCAATGACTCATAAACTCTTTTCTGCATTGTGTATGTACTGCTGCTGAAGGCGTCTAGCCATAAGACGCAATTTTTTGTTCATAACCATATGAAAATTAAATATAGATTACGCCAGCATTGATCTATGCTATGAAGTAGAATATATATATAAATATCTCCGCTTTGAACAAGTACTGGTTTTTCTGACAGATGGTGCTTCACCATATACATTATGTCATTACTAACCCTATGATGACTAAGGCCGTGTTCACACGTTCCTCATCGTAACGCGTTCAGTCAAATTGATGGACGCGGTGCGTTAATTCGATAGAAGCAGCTCCAGCAAACACGAGAGACAAGGATGAAGCATGTCCTTTGTTTAACGCGTAGGGTCATACAAGTTGTATGAATACAATCCTACGGGCTCCATTAATACTGAATTTACGCTCTATAGCGTTCTTAAATCATAAACAGTCGACAAAAATGGTTTTTATCGTAAATTTAACGATCAGAATCACGGTACTCCGTTTAACACCTGAAAATGTTATGAGAACACGGGCGCCATCTTTGATTTGATCGCTCTCTGTTGATTCTCCTTTATTGGTTTATCAGGCTATACATATTCTAGAAATAGGCTGTTCCTATCAAAATCAGGTTATAAGATTATGGGATACGAATGTGACTTCAAACCGACATGAGATATAAACGAAAATGTAAAGACAATATGTCATAACTGAACGTGCACCGTCATTCATTTGAATGAAAGACAGTTCTACTGGTGGACAAAGACAGAAAAAAATGACGAACAGCTCGTGTCTGTTTTCGTGATTGAACGAGTTACGATGAGGGACGTGTGAACTCGCCGTAACAAATGTTAGTGTCTTGTAACCACGACACTACTCGAATCGTTCTTAAAGCACACTGGTTCTCAAAGGGTTAAGGCAATGCATTGCCTTATGTTTCCGTCAAGAGCATCTTTCTCCAACGATACCTGAAATGCTAAGTTGTTTCTATACAATTTGCGACGGAGCCTGCAGAAACTCTTGCCTTGCAAAGCAGGACCGCCAAGTGCAAAGTTGCATGGCAAAGTTTTCCGGCATTGCTGCAGCTGGTGTTGCGCGAAGAAGAAGCATAAACAGAAAAAAAAGAAGAGAGAAATTTACACAGTTGCATCGTTTGGAGAACGAGCTGCGCCCTTCAACTTTGCTCGCAGTGCCAGATTTATAAGATGGTGAAATATGGCGTGGTGTATTTCACGATGTTCGATATATATGTGAAAAGCGGTTCTTTAAACCTCTGTTTTTATTGTACGCGTGAAATTAGATTTTGCCGCTTTCCAAAGTGTCTTGCTTATACTAGCTGTAACAGTTATTTTGAGAACAATGTATATTCACGAGTCTGGCGAGTTTACGTTAATATGAAAAACTACTTAATTAATTATGCTAGGTATGTGTTTTACGTTCACTAGTATATAACTTTGTTAATACGGATCTGAAGAAGTAAGGCAGAATGGAGTTTGCATAGGTATATTGGTGAATAGTTACCATGCTTATTACTCGGTCGTAAAGAACGTTTTATACGTGAGTTCAAGGTTACAAAACGAAATTAATGTCATATTTTACGTTTATGTTCGGGATTGGTTCTACTTATTTTGTTCAACCCTTTCGCCTTTACGAGACTTGAGACGTATTCGATTGGGACATAATGTCAAGTTGCTTAACTTAAATCGAGCGGAAAATCAATTCAGACCGTTCTTTTTGCCTCTTTGACTTGAGTTTTAAAGCCTTAAGCGGAACTGGCTTAGGCCGAAACCTCAAGTACCTCCGGAGATAGTTTATCTTTTTAAACATAATTCACTTGACTTTTTCCTAATGTAAACAACAATGGTGGCATGGAAACAAACTTTTTTCCATTCGGTGAATTATTATTAAAACGAAAGGAAGGATTTTTTTTACCTAAAACAATGATATTTGAAAAAAAATTGCTCCGTTCTCTTTGATATTTTCAGCTTAAGAGTCCTGTTCAGAAGTTTTTTCCTCTCTATACATTTTCTTCTACAGATTACTAGCGTTTCATTTCACCAATCTGTCTAGAATTTTTACAGGCAGAAGTGCAGCTCCAGAGCAAGAGTCGTACATAGCGATAAAGTAAGATTTTTCAAAACTCTATTTACTGTAGGCCGAAGAAACTTTTAAAAATTGAAAAAAAACGCTTCTTTTCTTTTATAAATAGCGCAAATTCTGAATCACATATGCCTGTGCAATTTGAACATGTCAAAGTTCAACCTTCGAACAAGTACTGGATACCAATGCCAGCACGTATTCAGTAGATATTCATTAAAAATGCTGATTGAAGTTTGTGTTTTTTCAGGTTTAACTTACTTCCAGCTATTGCTGAGTCCCCCCGTGAATTCGCTTTCTTTTTGGACCCTCCCCTCTTCACCCAGGCGGCAGTAAATCATGAGCAGGTCTGA
>LQNS02278097.1:15583654-15596616 GCA_001587735.2 Parhyale hawaiensis
GGCCAAAGCTCCCGAGGCCACCTTAATCCGTCTCTTTCTCTCTCCCGCTCCAACTACACAGTTTGTTGTCTATAAGCTCCGCATGTCAGCGGCTCTTGATTGTGCTTGCGTGTATTCAAGATCGTATCTTGGGAATGGACTCCGCACCCCCCTTTTTTTCTCTTTTCTCCTGTCTTCTATATCCTACTAACATAATGGAAATAGCTCATAGAGTGCCGGGGCGTATGTTCTGGTGTCTCTTTGGGAATGGGCCTATTGGTTCGTCTACAGCCGCTTATCTAATCTAATCTAGTATATACATTTCTCGCTTTGCTTTAAACATTTTGCTTTTTGTGTAAAGTCCCTGAGTTTATTAGAAATTAGAGAGCACTCTGACAGCGCATACCTCCGCCAAGCAAAGCAACGGTAACGAAAAATTCAAATTGGCTCTCAAACCATGATTACTTCTGCCAAGGAGGTTATGTTTTCGTCGCGTTTGTCTATCTGTCTGTCTCTCTTTGTCTGTCACCAAGATAACTCAAAAAGTTACGAACCGATTTGGAGTAAATTTACAGGTATTGTTAGGTATATTAGGAGGAACAAATTATTAACTTTTGGTGAAGATATGTCCATCCGTTTGTTTGTTTGTCTGCCTCATTTTTCTCAATGTCATAACTGAAAAACTTATTGATGGATTTTTTATTAAATTAACATGAGTTGTTAGGTATATAACAAAGAGTTGTTAGGTATATAACAAAGATTAAATGACCAAATTTTGGTAATGATCCACTTGTTCGTTCGTTCGTTTGTCACTGTTCTTAATTTTATGCTTGTTTGCACAATAACTCAAAAAATAATGAATGGATATTTATTAAATTTATAGGGGTTGTTAGTAATGTTAAATGATATAAATGATTAAATTTTAGCGCAGATCGGTATGTTCGTTTGTAGGTTTGACTCATGTTTGTCATAACATTTGTTAGCAGTATAACTGAAAAAGTTTCGACCGCATCATCAAGAAAGTTGCACAAGTTGTTATTACTATCAAAAGGCACAAATGATTGGATTTTGAAGTTTATACAAAGAAAATTATGATTTTAGAGTCAGCCTCGCATGGCGGAGGTATGCGCTCTCTGAGTGCTCTAGTTTTCTTTGTGTCAACACCAAAATCTAATCATTTGTGCCTTTTGATGGTATTAACAGTTCCTGTAATTTTCTTGAAGATCTGTTGTAGCTTTTTGAGTTACGCTGCTAACAAATATTATGACAAACATAAAACAGACACACAAACGGACCAATCGATCTGCACCAAAATTTAATCATCAACTCTTGTAAATTCCATAAAGATCCATAAAGAACTTTTTGAGTTATTGTGCTAACAAGCACAAAATTAAACAGCGCAACAAACTAACAAACGAGCGAGCAAACAGACAAACCATCGCAAAAAATTGGCCATTTACTCTTCGTAAAAAACCTAACAACTCATGTAAATTTCATGAAAATCTGTTCATAACTTTTTGAGTTATGGCATTGAGAAAAAATAGGCAGACAAACAAATGGATTTACGAATTTTCACCAAAAGTTAATTGTCTGTTACTGTTAACATACCTAACAATCCCTGAAAATATCGTAAAGATCCGTTAACAACTTTTTGAGTTAACTTGGTAACAGACAAACTGATAGACAAACAATCAAACAAACAGACAAACACGACAAAAACATAACCTCCTCGGCGGAGGTAAATATGTAACTGATGTTTATATAATTCAGCTGTAGCTCTCATTTAGGAAAAGCCCGATTTTGAGTGAAGCCTCCAGTATGGTGTAGAGCATGGCTATAATCAGTAAGGTAGGAATTTGTTCGGCGCTTTGCAAACCCTTCTCTGAACAAATTTCTAAATGTTGGACTATAAGGGTTGAAGCAAACTGACGATGAAAATATTCTTTTGGTGGACTGGAAACTCAAAATACACCATGTGCTTGAGTTTCGATACCTTTTAAGAAAGTTTTTCTAATTTTCTTAACGCTATTACTGCATGTTTTGGTTTTCGTTACCAGAAAGGATGGTCATGAGGTAATTTTACCTGCTCAAGAGAGAGAAAGAGAGGACTTTATTTTACCAGGGTGAAATTGGCCGCGCTCGGAGTTTTATATTTCGTTGGAAGGCCATCTACGTCCGGAGTGGTTTCTGCGCTTACCGGCAGTCACCGAATGAATGCGTCTGTTATAAGATTATGATTGTTAGGGTGTGTATTCTCATGTATCGGAGCCCTACAACGGATCTTTCTCTGTATGACTGTGTGCTGACACCGAGGGCCTCGATTGAGAGTACGGATCCTAAGTCAGCGTTTGTTTTTGTGGGGATGTTGATGCGCATAACAGGGACTGGTTGGAATCTGTGTCATCGACTGATGTCCATTGTGAGGCTACGTTGGACTTTTGCACCTTATCTAGTTGTGTGGAGCTAGTCCGTGGGTCCATGCATATTGCTTGCAATTGCCTCGACCTCATCATGACTGGTGTCGCCGACTTGGTGACTGTGTCAGTTAGCTCCCCTCTTGGCACTTCAGAACACTCACATCTTGTTGTGTCCTTGGACCTGAACCATGTTGTTCCTGTGGCAGCCTCCAGGAGAGTGGTGCTCGTTAAGAGCAGAGCTAGCTGGGATGCCTTTATTGGAGCAGTGAGGGAGTTACCTTGGCGCCAGACTGTTTCAGTGAGGATCCTATCTCTGAGCTTAACGACTTGACCATGTCGGTTTTTGAGAGGTTTATCCCGAAGAGGACTATTCGTGTGAGGTCTCGAGACAAACCGTGGCTTGACAGTCAGTGTCGGTTATCTTGCGAAGCTAAACAAGCGGCTTATCGGGCTTGGCGGCGTTCGCGTAGCCGCACGTTGTGGCAGACCTATGTAGATTGCAGGGCTGAGGCTAAGCGTCTGCATGAGAGGGCACAGCAACGTCCTGGGCAGCGTTCCAAGGAATCTCTGCTGAGTATTGACCATTCGCATCGTTGGTGAAATGAGCTAAAGGGCTCAGTTGTGGTGCTGAACCTTCATTGCCACTTTTTGTTGGTCTCGGTGGTGGTATCATTGCTGACCCCTTGGCTAATTGGCAGAGCTCTTGTTGACTCACTTTGATGACACTTTCCAGAGCAAAGATGTGTTGTCATTGCAGTGCCTCATGGATATCACCCTGAACCTCGTTTAACCTCTTGGCGTTCAGATCTAATACAATCACGGCATTGCGTGAGGACCTTCATCCTTATGGAGGTGTGGACCCGGTAGGCATGTCCCCTTTGTTTTATAAGCAGCTTGATGGCGTTCTCGCCTCTAAGCTTGGTGTAATCTTCCGGCGCCTGATACGGTTAAGAAATTTTACCCGTTGTTGTCGTACTGGGAATATTACTCCTATTCCCAGTGGTCCGGTGTCGCCTAATGTTACTAACTACCGACCTATTACACTGACGCCCATTTGGTCGAAGGTGTTCGAGAAATTGGCGGCTTGTAAGCATGGTCGTTTTGCTGAGGCTACTGATTTGCTGCCTGCTGGTCAATTTGAAAACAGAACTGGCTTGTGTTGTGACGCGTTGTTGTCGGTGTCACACCATTTACAGTCTGCGCCGGATTGTAGGTCTGAGGAGCGCTTTCTACAGTTGGACTTCGGCGCGGCGTTTGACAAGGTCAACCACGGGGGTCTAGTGTACAAGTTAGAGTCGTTTGGTGTGGGTGGTAGGGCTCTGTCAATCATTCGTGACTTTGTTTCTGAGCGAACGCAGAGTGTGTCTGTTGACGGTTTTTTTTTATTGCCTCAGTCGGGGCGGAATCTGCATGGCGTCCCCTAAGCTAACGTACTTGGTCCGTTGCTGTTTGTTCTGCATACTAGTGGCATGCTATCTTCGCTTGCATCCCGATTGCATCTTCGCTTAATTGCATCTCCATCTGAGGAAAGATGGTTCTTTGCTTCAGGAGTCTAGCGCCTAGGAAATTTTCGGTATTGTCTTTGAGTCTTTGATACGAAGATTACTTTTGAGCCGCATATTAGGTGACTGGTGTCACGTGCTTCCTGTAAGTTTGGACTCCTACGCAAGGTAAATTCTGCGTTTGGTAGAAAGAGGTAGCCCGCAGATGCTTTTATAATTTTTTGCTTCCTGTGTTGGTGAATTGCTCACCAGTCTGGGCTTCAGCTGCTGACAGTCACTTGCGTCTGCTGGATAAACTTGTTCAGCCAGTAAGATCTAGGAAATTAAAGAAAACAATGACAAAATAAAATAAAACCTTTTTCTTTTTAATAGAAATTGTTCAGCTTTATAGCACAGAAACTAAAGGCGCTACCGATTAGCACGACGAAACTGAGGTAAGCTAAGTTCATTAGGCTTGACTTGCCTGGACTTTGGATGGATACGAGTACTTTGATTTCGTCCTTGTCCATGCAGTTTAGGTGTTAACCTTAAAATGACTACTTGGTATTTTGAACCGGCCAACATTAACTTATTCTTGTTCATTGAAGAGAAATTTTCAGCTGTCAAACGAAATCGAGTTGCTTAGAACAAATGCAACACTATCCAAAATGGCAAAGCCAACGCTTCTCGTTTCAAATTCCAGACACACCAGGCTTATGGGCTTAGCTTAACTTTCCCCACCCATACCAATCGATGGCGCTTTAAACCTTCTATCGTCAACTAAGGGCTGCGAAGAGGAGCTTGAAGGAAGAATATTTTCAAATAGCCCAGCAGAAAATCCTCCAACAGCTTCGAGAAAATGAAAAGCTTCTTCGCCATCGATTTTTAGTAATTCTCAGGCGAAGGCCTGCGAGTTCGTTAATAGATGAACTTAGTGAAAAGCTCCGAAGAAAAGCTAAAATTAACTCTTTTGCATCAAGCTGATTTGCATCGGAGCGAGCAGGCGGCCCTCTCTTGCAATTATCAGAGCGGTCTCGCAGTCCACACTCTTGTACCCTAAAGCAGAGCGGTACTTAGCACCTCTACAGAACAAGTGCGCTCCATTTGGTTATTGAAGCAAGAGCTGGCGCTGTTGGTTTTTTTATGAGCGAAAACATTAGTGCCGTTGGGTTTAAAAATTACTAACGAAACTTTGGTTGCGGCCGCTAGGTTTGAGATTACCGCAGAGTTTGAAATTTATTGCACTATAGCCACTAGGCTTAAAAATACTACGACGGCTACTAGTATCTTGGAGGAGGAAATTCATAGCCCAAGCGCTGCTAGCCTTGGAAATGCTATCATCAAGGTCTGCAATTTGTTGCACCCCATAAGCTTGGCTTTTTTACGCAATATCTAAAGAGGAATCTCGTAGACAATTTTATGTGTTTCTTTTGAAAATTATAACGCTGTATTTTACACTACGGATTCATATTTTACTCTGGAACCCTTAGCAGTAAATACTGATATAATTCGAAACTTATACTAATACTGACACCAGAGGTATTGTCTTCCCCTTCAGCATAAGTTCAAAATCGAAGTTTTGACGAGCAGTTTTTTTTAGAAGACTAGCGAGCTTCTTAATCTACAACACTTAGCAGGTGGTTAATAATATACTCAAATACGGTACATAGGCCTATATTACTGCACCCATGAATTAGAACTGAAGAGTAGAGTGTATTGCATTTGGCACAAGTCCAACCTCAGTTCGTCACGTCATGTATCAGCGCACTCGGCTAAGGTGCAGCTATCACATGCATATGTACAAAACTCTACTTGAGCAAGACAAGCGGCTGTTCGAGTCCTGACGCACTCAGATTATTATCCGGATAACTGAAGAAATCCATCATTCCTATGGGGCTTCGTTGCAATTCTAGCTTCCATCACTTTCTCCGTAAATTTATCGCTGTTTTTACAGTGTGCCAAAATAAATTTTGCTTCTCGGTGAAACACCATCGTTGGAAACGTAAAAAAAAATGAATGCTTGACGGGGCAAAGAGAGAGTGCGTTAGCCCTTTACCGGGTGGCTGAAAAAAGTTCTCTTATAAATAGCGTTATGGAAATGGTCATAAAGGGTCCCTTTCCAGGTAGAGGGCTAAGTCTCTTTAACAACCAGAGCTGGTTACTAAGTATACTGTACGCAAAAGCTTATCATACTCTATATTGTCACAGAAAGATATTAGCAGTAATGGTTAAAAGGACTCGTACGCGAGCGCCAACCTCAGCAAAATATACCGCCAGGAAGAACTGCCAATTCATTTGAACCTGATGTTTTGGAGTTAGGCCGTCAGAGCCTCTAGAGAAAATCAAAATACAGGACCTGCACAAAGTGATTGAAAACTTTTGAGCCTCCACAGTGTGGTATATATATTTCCTCGACCCTTGTCAGACACTTCTTTTAATTCAATAACCCACTGAATAACACAGAAAGTGTTAGGTACTTAACCCCTCCTCTCATGAATTGAAAGCCCTAGAACAACAAACTTAAAGACAATCCACTGGTGTAATAAGGTACAAAATAATCGACTTTACATACGATTCTCACCCATTTCTACACGGATTTACGCCTTTCTGACTTCACAGAACGACAGGCCTTAATCTGTACTATCCGATGGTGCAAAAAAAAAAACACTTTTGAAAAATTTGTCGCTTACGCCCCTATAGTTATAGGGTCCTCTATTAATCTCATTCTCTCGTAAACGGGCCGCGCGGATGATGAAGCTCCTCTGCAGAATCCGTTATAACCACAGCCGAGGAGGTTATGATATTATCGGATTTTGTCTCTCTGTTTCTTAGTCTGTCACCTCAGATAACTCTACACGCAGAAAAGTATGTTCTTTAGGATAAAAAAAAACACTTGGTTTCTTATCACTAACGAAGTAATATTTTAGCTATTAAGCAATAATAGTTAATCGTAAACGACACTGTTGTTCATCACAACGCTGTTGTTCATCTATTGTTCATCACAAACGATAATGTGCATTGACGCAAATTCAAACGACAAGGTAGTTTACAGTTAACTAATTTTGCTTAATGGCAAACAACCCTTTTTCTGTGTGTAAAGGTTATGGACGAATCTTCAAGAAATTTTCAGGAATTGTTTGGCGTGTCAGGATGAACAGATGATTAATTTTTGGTCAAGATCCATCTAACCGTTTGTTTACTTGTTTGTCTGCCTATTTTTGAGGAACATTACTCACAAATATCTCAACAGATTTTTTTAATTTCCAGGAACTGTTAGGAATGCTGCGAAGAGCAAATAACCAAATTTTTGTGAGGATCTGTGCTTCCATTGGTCAGTTTGACTGTACGTGTCTTTACTGTTTGTCAGCAACATAAAGCAAAAAAGTTACGAATGGATCTTTATGATTTTATCGTTGTTCAAGTGTTTTCAAATGTTCACCCTGGTGCAGAAGTCAGGGGTTTGCTGGTTTTCTAAAACTGGTCACTCGTAAAATTCAGAAATTTATTGAATACTAGACGGGCCGTGACCCATTGGGTCATCACGATCGTCTTCGCTTTCGCTAAAAAGGTGTTATTTAGCTGGGCGCAGACCACCCGCTATTTGGTCGTCCTCTTTTGCTCGTCATGGAGCGACCCGTTTGGTTTACTATAAACAGATTCTTTGCTTCTCTAACGAAAAAAATATTCAACACCCAGGCTGTAAGCAAAGTCAAATTATTATATGCTCCGTATTTCAGTTGTATTGCCCATGGAGCCGCTAAATAATTGATCATGCCCGTTCTTGAGGCCCAGCTCAGTTCAACTTTACAGCTAATCCATGGAAAGAATGCCACTGCCCCCAATAAATTGAATTTCTTCCCGTACAAAAGCGAAGAATCTGTGTCAAACAAGACAAGAACGCAACTGTCCCCTCCCTCCCCCCCCCCCAATACTTTAAATTTCTTCTCGTCTAAAAGTGAAGAAGATGTGTCAAACAAGACGCAAATAAACAAGACCGGTTTACAGACTTTTAGTTTAATATAGATAGATATATACACACCCTATGCAGTTGATAAAATAGGCATACCGAAGTACTTTTTATACGACACAAAACTTCAGGATGTACCGTTCCTGTAATTTTACGCATCCAAAGTAGCAATGTCAGGCATTGCTAGCGGTACGCAGTTGCTGCGAAGTGTGTTTGGACTATCAGAAACCGGAAATCTTTTGCCCTATCCCAAAAAGACATAAGTAAAATTAGTTTGTTAGTTTATATTTGAACGGGTCCCGATTACCACGTAATGTTCATGGATGGTCGGCGCTGGTGTAGCTCAGGTAACGCTGGGTTGTGGTTGCTGGCCTCTGATGTTCTTGGGTTAACGTACTGACTTGTTTATCTTGTGACCCTTAAAAAAAATTGCCCAGCTTTTTTAGTAAAGTCGGTATCACATGTTTCCGTACACCTTGCAACGGAGATTGTTCCCGCTAGTAGTTCATTAAGGTGTCCTGAACTGCATGGTGGCCTAAGCTTTCAATTTTTGAGCACGCAAGAATTTCTTATGAAGAGAGTCGCCAGTTTAATTCTTCACGGCACAGCAAAGGCTAGTTAAGCTAAGCTCATGAACGTCAGTTTGTCTGGAACACTCTAACCCGTAACGATATATATATATTTTCGGTAGCGCCTCAGGTCATAGTCGCAACCCAGTTACACTTAAGCCAACACCGAAAAGTCCATTTCGCTATGCTGCGTTAATGTTTCGTCAAACTCAGGAGTCATCAATGTGGGTTTATAGCACAGAACTCGATCGAAAGTGGGGGAGGGAGAGGAAACGCTTTTGGTTGAACTCCGGACAAGTTAAATTAATGAGCTTGGTCTAACTTGCTCTCGCACAAGCCAATCGAGGCAGTAAATAAACTACAACGGCTAACGGGTAATCGCAGGAAACGTGTTACTGAGTAAAAATATTAATCAATTTTTATACGCAGTATTTACAAAACTATTCTGCTTAAAGATTAACTGTATTTACATTTTGATTTGACAACACACCCATCATGAGGGAAGTGAATAAGAAAAATTAACAAAATAGTCTGGCCGGCGGTAACCAGCCGTCTGGTTCTAGGTTAGAGTCAATTTAAATGTCATAAAGCCATACAGTGAGACAGGGTGGCAGTAAACTTTATCTTTATGGTAAGAAATTTCCCTCGCTCGGGCCCTATATTCATAAAAAAAAATTGTTCTGGCCAGGGGAATATTTGGAAGCTGAGCGCCTGGCTCTGAAGCAATCACACAGTTTTGTATTTGATTACATTATATAATGATATATATCATTTCAATAGGTGGGTGAAAAGACCTTGTTAGTTTCGGTGTGAAACTGCGACTGTTAAATAGGTGGTATTCTATTTGTTCTTATACTTCAAATTAATATCAGTTCATAAACAGGTTATTGCCAAATAATTTATATAAAATATAAAAATCTAGTAAATGCCAAGCCATTATTGAGCTTTAACGCAATAATGTTCAACGACTAAATGTGGCAAAAGCCAGTGATTATACGAGTACAATATTAGACTGCCTGTGACCCATTGGGTCACTGACACCCTATCCTACCCTAAAACCTATCCGAGCTCCTCACAGTATATTTCCTATGTACAATAGCGAAGATTGTCTGCGCGGTGACAACATAGCAAACAAGAGTATCAGAGTTTTATAAGTACTTTATACTAGAGAGCCCGCGCTGTGAAAATGACAGCGAAGAACTTGTGATGACCTTCTTCATTGATCAGACATCTACTAACCTAAAAACACGTGAAGATAAGCACTGACGGCTTCACAACTGCTCAGCATCGAAAATTTTTCTCTCAGCCTGACATGGAGAAAATTCATTGCTTTTTGCAGACCACTCGGCAAGGAGCTTTTATAAGGAAGAGGGAGCCCTGCCGCCATAAAGTAGGTAAGCTTACGTTCCAACTTTTCGGGTGTGGCTGTGACGCGTTCATGAATCACATTGGTGGAAGTGACGCGAGAGCAAGGAGATTTGCGGTG
The DNA here is from genome assembly GCA_001587735.2 of Parhyale hawaiensis. NCBI lineage: Eukaryota > Metazoa > Arthropoda > Malacostraca > Amphipoda > Hyalidae > Parhyale > Parhyale hawaiensis. The sequence continues at coordinate 15,593,554 of LQNS02278097.1, forward strand.
CAGCAACAGACAAACTGATGTAGTAATATTCGATTGGTGCATACGATGACTCCAGCAGCCACACCTGAAAGCCACACCCAAAGCTTGAGGTTCACAGACGAAGCAAAAAATTACAAGAAATATGGATAAATATACAGATAAATAAACTGATAAATACACATCGGTCTTTATTACATTGTAGATAAATGTACGACACTGCAAAAATATTAATGAACTTAGTACTGACAAAGGCCGTTCCAGAAGTGAACACCTGAGCTTGGTTCGCACCTAGAATGCCATAAAGGTTGTGCGTGAAGGGAACAGGAAAAATCTCAAAGCAATCAATGAGGAAACTGACCAGAAAGAAAAATCTATGAGAACCGTGGTTAAAATTAACCTCAAACTTTTCCCTTCAAGTTGAAGAAGCGCCAACAGCTAACTGACCTCCAGAAACAGGAAAACACTGACAAAGGTCAGCTTCTAAAGTTCCTGAAAGATGGCACGCGATGAGTAGAGATTATCTTCTCTGATGAAAGACGGTTCACAATATAGGCAAAATTCAATGTTCAGAAAGACAGGGTGCTGGAAAAACAAACCGAAATTACCCCAGATGGTATAAAACATGTCGGCCTCCGTCGTGAACTGGAAGGCTGGCTTCCCGGTGTTGCAAAGAGCTTCATTTGGGTTATGCTACCTGTCCGTGGGGGCCCGAGCGAGAAGTTTTATTAATAATAATAATAATCATAGAAATCCCCTTCATTGTTGTCAGAGCGGAACAAAAATTAATTGAAATTATGCGCTGATGAAACAGTTGTTCCTGCCCTTCGTGAAGTGAAGGAACACTTCAATGATGATTTTACTTATGAACAAACACGGCGCACCCTCGCATATGCCCAGAGAACTCAAGAGTAGTGTTAAGCCAACGTTCTCAAGTTCTGGAATTCTGGGGTTATAAGAAAATGCGGCTTCATTCTTCCCCTAATTTGAATCCCCTGGACGTCAGTGTTAGTTTAGGTGCCGTTGCCGGTCTGAAATTGTCCGTGAAGGAGGCGTGAGATATATTTTTGCATTATGAACGATGTTTGGGCTACTAAAAAAAATTCAGAGGGAAATGAGAAAAATGAGGGCATGCTGAAAAATAGATCCAGCTACTGCTTAGTGAAACAGTTACATGTATTATTGTCTTTTATTATTTACTCTAGCGTTATAAGCTGTATGTCCTCAGTTTGAATCCTTCCAATGATACATATGAAAACTTTGAAATTTATGCAGTTTTGATGATTGTCCTACTATACATATATAATGATAATAACAAGGTGGGCAGTTACGGCCCAGCTGTAAGAGCATAAAAATGGCCGAAAGTCTACGGCCTCTATTACTGTGGTACCTGGGCTGCGAGCGGCCTTTCTGATGCTTATATTTATAGCGCATATTTAATACAAAGAGGTATGCAATAACAAGCTCTTCAATTTCTCATCTTAAAATGGAGGTAGCTTGGCAACTTTTTATTCTTGGAGTTAAAATCATTATCTACTACATAACGTTAATTATTATCATCACATTAAATATTTCCTAATTTAGTAAAAGAGATTTATAAATATATTACCCAGAATTCTAACCTCTTGATACACAGCCAAGTGACTCTGACGTCATCTTGTCGTCAGAACTGGAACAAAAATACAGGACATCTGATTACAGCTCTAGCAGTGCTATGAAAATTAGTCTTAGAATCTTGAATAAAAATTTGATATCTGGTGCAATGACATACGCCATTTCTCATACAAACTTTGGAGCAGCCGCGGTGCCACCCAGACGCTGAATGAGCTTCTGCGGCTGCCATGTTTTTGGTAGGGTTGCTAGCTTTGCTCAGCGCTTACGCGTTATTATTATTATTATTATTAAATCACACCAGACTGGCGACGTGGAAACGGAGAAACTCCATGAGGTTAACAAACCCCCACGCAACCAGCCCAGCGGGTGAAGAAAACAAAAGAATGAAAAAAAGAAGGTCCAAAATCGCAGAATAGCTCTGTGTACAGATCCTTTAAAGCTGCCAATACCCGCACCAACAAAGACAGAGCGTGATGAGGCTAGCGTCCCTATGTGTGTATTTATTCGAATGCGAGTAGGCTTTTAAATTGAGCGTCACATATTTGAATTTCTATAATGCAAAATTGCCCATGTAACATAACTACAAACAAATTATCCTCGTTCATTTATTATCCACGTATTTCAGATTCATAGAGTTTTCAAAAATCATGACATGTCCTCTTTAAGAAGCTGTTTTGTTAAATATACATTTAGCGGGACCTGCCACACATCTTCCTAGATTCCCGCCTGGAATGGTATTTTAATAATAGGGCTTACATTCACAGTGTAATTGGTCACACAGTTCTCTTGATTCTCACCTTCTTTTTTTCTCTTTTAGGCGTTATACAAACAACAGAAGTGACTTCCATTGCATTTCATTAGATTCCCTACAAAAACTTTGTTTTTGTGGAATATATAATTATAATCATAGTGTAGGCCCTGCAGTCGATATGACCTGCATTGCAGTTAACTNTGATTCTCACCTTCTTTTCTTCTCTTTTAGGCGTTATACAAACAACAGAAGTGACTTCCATTGCATTTCATTAGATTCCCTACAAAAACTTTGTTTTTGTGGAATATATAATTATAATCATAGTGTAGGCCCTGCAGTCGACGTGACCTGCATTGCAGTTAGCTGCATTCCCAATAAAAAAATTGTTTCCGTATAACTTATTAGCATCTTTGCCTGCAATATAATTTCCTAGCGTCTCTTCTATTCCCAGCCACATATAAATATCCATTATTAATGTGTGTGCAAATACCGTTCAGTTTCGACGACAACACGAAAACACAGAAGGTAATTTTGATAAAATTTTGCAGACATATTTGCTACTATACATACATCATTTTTCGTGGATATAGCACATAGAATCTTTCGAAATAAGAGTCATCAAAGGACCGAACCAAAATGTGACTTAACCCGTCAATGCAAGCATGGCAAGCGCAAAATAACATTGTTTCTACCCGATAGGCGAAGTAAACTTGTGCATTGTA
>LQNS02278097.1:15637797-15650439 GCA_001587735.2 Parhyale hawaiensis
ATTTCTGGTGATGAATCCCAGTACTCTGCTTGCCATTTTCACACTCTTGTCAACTTGCTGACTGTGTTGTAGCTTGTTTGTAATAGTGATTCCTAAGTCACGTTGTTGGGTGACAGCAGCCAATATACCGTCCCATTCATTTGCAGTGTGGGCGAAGGGTTCATCAGCCCTATGTGCATTACTGAGCATTTGTCGACATTACTAGTAAGAAAGACTTGCTTATCAATACACACATTGCATGATGAGCGACAATAATACTGGTCAGCGAGTTAGTATAGCAAAAACGATAGTGTTTGATAGGTCGGTGATCCATATTGAGCGATAGGCACTTTTGAACTTTACACATCGTTTCTTGCTTCTGAAACACAGCTTCCACCAAATACCACAGACCTTCTAGGTTAACTGCAAAAAAGATCATTGCAAATGGGGATAAATTTTACTGTCTGAATGGTCGAACCACTATTAGAAAAGGACATTCAAATACGGCTGTTCAACAAATCTCAAAAGTAGCGGCATCTGATGTCAGAAGCTATCCCTCTGTAAACACTGTTCGCAGTGATGGTAACTCATTTTACAATCAATTTTTTTTTTTTTAATTTCGATTTTCTGTCTAGGAAAATTTTTGACAGTACTCTAGTTTCAACCGTCACCTAAAGAGACTGGCTAATTCTTTTGTATTTCTTGAAGTTGATATAAAATGGGGTAAATGTGACCTATAATAAGTAGCAATTTTTAAGAGCAAATGAAAACAAAAGTGATCTACTAGAGTTTCCCAGCAAAAAAAAAAAATAGTTATAATAATTGCGCATCAGTTGAGCATTCATGTATTACGCCAATGTCAGTTTGTAGAAAAAGAGACTTATTTTGTGAAGTAAAACCTATTCATAACGGGAAAGGCCTCCTTACCGCTCAGGAGATGAAATTCCTCGTATCTAATCCTTCACATCGAGACAGAGAGACCAACCGAGCAAGCAATCAAGCAGCTTGCAAACTATCTATTATAATGTGCGATATATATATATATAGATAAGTTTATAAATTTACATTGAACGGACGGTCACATTTTATGGACAAATTTAACCTAATTTTTTTGGATACCTACGTATCAACTTCAATTAAGTAGGTCTAATAGCTGCACCCACCCCTTGCGTTAGCTAAATTTGATTTTGGATCACGTAAGCGCAATGAATATCGCAATCGTGACCACAAGCAACAGAAATCAATGAAGGTTTGACAGAAGATTTTTTGCCATCATTTTTAATGGCACGGATTCACTAGTACACCTTGCATTGTACCTATTTCAGAACGCATAAACATTTTATGAAAATTTTCATATTATTCCCCTGTCCAGCAGTACCTAGTAGTCCGAATCGGAGATGTATCACTGTATCTTGACGGATTGTTCTCAACAATAATTTTTGCTATATTTTCAGACGATTTATATGTTTTTTTTTGTTACTTAGAAACATCTTGAACATAAATCTTCGTCATTTTCCAGAACTTAATATACATTCTTAGCTCTTGAACAAATTCTTTCTTTAACCATTGCCTGCTTTTCCCGCTGTTGAGAAAAGAATATCTATTCCCATTGAACTCTGCCTCAGTCTCGTCCAATGCTCAATAAAAATCTTTCCTTAATTTTTGGCCGACATCTGCTGATGAACTCGTTTGGCTGGTACGTTATTGCTTCACCCCTTCCATTACCCAACTCTCATTTGGACCAAGTAATCAGCTAGGGAGTCCCTTCTCGCGCACTCCATCCTCTTCCCTACAGGCTGTAGCCACGGCGGCGCAAAGGATTGCGGAGCGGTCGCCTGCCCCCGTAATGGTGACGGACGGGCACTCAATTATACAGAGTGGCTGCAGCGCGGTTGCGCTATGCTACCGAGTCCTAACAATGGCGTAGTATCTCAATAATACATCGCTGGTGCGTATACACACACGTACACCTACGCACGCACTCACTCACCTGGTTCTCCAAACCACGGACGGACCGACTAACGAGATCTGCAGCCTTCCATAATGCATGAGCCCGTGACTGGCGCACTCCGTCCTCTGATTTCGGGCTAATTTATTGAAGCTTCGTTGACTTTTCTGTGCGACTTTTGGGTATGCATTAACTGCGTCTCTCTCCGGTCGCAGTCTACTAGGGGATCAAGTTCAGACGACGCAACCTTAGGACGGTCCAACAGAAACGCTTTTCGTTCCTAATGTATACGTTTGTGAACGTAACAAATAGTGCTATTCCAGGAAAGAGCGATGTTTAATTCAGGCGCGAAAGAGTTAAAGGAGAACTGTGCCGCTGTGTTTGGAATGAACTTATCTGACTCGATCGTAGCGGCACAACGCTGAGAGCGAGTAACAAACGTAAACTGTTCTGCTAGCTAACTGGTTTTCAAAACCTGATGATTATACGAAGGAAACCAAGACTGAACAGATATTATTAGCAGTTGGTTTCGGTACGTGTCAACTTTATGCACCTGATTCCATAGAAGCTTCCTGAAAATTATACAAATAGCTAAAGGCAAGGTATGGAAAAACTAGAATATGACCTGCACCAAATTCCTTTAACAGAAAAAAAATGTATATTAACTTATGTCAGGCTTACTTATTCCGTGTTTTTTTTTCCTTTTTTTTTTCATTTACGCTACCAAGCTGCGGTGACTTAGAAATTCCTTCATTTCTTCACTGCCAATTGCATAATATTTCTTTCAAAATTCTTCTGCATGTTACTGACAGTGGATAGCTTTGTTCTGTCTGTGTTGGCTGCGTCTCAATATCACCAAGAGAGTTACTAGCATGACTGTAGCTCAGGGTTAGGAACACTTTTTGACTCAGGGGACGCACGGACTTTCAAAAATTGACAGACTTGCTAGGCCAGCAACCGATTCATACGTTATCAAAGATTAATAAAAACATATTTGATGCAGAATGCAATCTTTTCAATAATTCTTTTGATACGCGATTAAAATAAGTTACTATAAGTGTTTAAGATCCTAAAACCCTCTGCGAACCGGATTAAAATGACTGACGGGCCAAATATGGCCCGTGAGCCGTAGCTAGCCCACCCCTGGCATAGTCTTTAAATATACTGATACTATCGGAAATACCTAACTGTTGATTTCGGAAAAATTGCTAAGAGGGTACCTTGCAGCTTTTTCGAAAAAATCTTGAAAATCGAAGTCAGCAGATCCTCTATCCTCATAGTTGCATAGAAGAAAGGTGGGCTGCGCCGTGGGATTCCAGTTACCGAATGCAAAGGGAAACAAACAATCCAAGACAAAACAATTCGCCAACTCAAGAAGCAATATTCTCATTTCTAAAATAAGTTATGACTTTTTACTCAAGCATAAATTCGCCCAATTGATACTGAATTTGTTCTAAGTATGGCATGGACAGTAAATGCTGGTAATATCGGTGAAATTAAAAACAAGTGTAGATTTTGGAGAAATCGCTTAAAGGGTACATTGCAGGTGGTTCTCTTTTCTGAAAAATTTTGAAAAATAGCAGAGCGTACTCGTGTTTGCTCATGAGAAAGGCGTTAGTATTAGGATAATTATAAGCGAGGACGTTTTACCAAAATATGAATTCAGAAATACTGAATTACTGAATTGATAGGTACAACGTGGATTATGAATGCTTTTAACATCGGTGAAATCGGGAAAAATTGAAGAATTTACAAAAATCGCAAAGAATCGTAGTTTTTGTTCCGTAAAAAATTTCGAGAAATCAAAGTCAGCAGATCCTCCTCCTATTTGCACAGAAGAAAAGCATTAGTATCAGGGTTATTGCACCGCGGTATTCCAGTTCCCAAATGAAAGGGGAAACGCAAACTTTTTTGTTATCTTTTTGTCTATGTAAGTCCCGCAAATTACCCCTTTGCATCAACAAAGCTTGCAGCTGTTGCTATGTGCACAATTATAACCCAATTTGTTTGGTCGAAAAGCCAATTGCTTTCCTTTTGTATGTTCGTGTGTCGTGCACAGTTGCAATGAGTTGCCTGGTTTTGTATTTGTGTAATGTAATTAACAGTCTCGTAAATACTGAGATTTTTAGACAATTTCTGTCGGCCCTGCCATTTGCGTACTAATGATCCGATTGCTTTCATCTAGGCGCCAATTACTTTCTTTTTGAATAATCTTGAGGCATGTAAAGTTTTATTCATATCTCACGTTTTGTACTTGAGAGGTATTTCCCACATTGTGGTAAATGAAGTCACATCCGCGTGATTTTTCTTACCGCTGCCATTTCCACAATTTCAACTCGATTCCATTCGTCGAAAGTTTCGAAACGAACGTTGTAGACTATAAATGCTGGTAATACAGGTGAAATGGAAGCAACAGCCTATTTTGGAAAAAATGCTACTAGGGTAGCTTGCATTTTGTTTTAAAAATCTTAAAAAATCTCAAGTAGATTTCTCTTCATTTCTGTACCAAAGAAAAGTACTATAAGGCGCGGTATCCACGACAAAACAATTTGCCGAATCAAGATATAATATTCCCTTTTTTTAATAAGCAATAACTTTTTACTAAGAATACATTCGGCAAACCGACACTGAATTTATACTCAGTCTGGTATGCGGAAACTGTCGGTGAAATTGGAAACAGCTACACATTTTGGAAAAGTCGCTTAGGGGTGCCTTGCAGGTTTTTTTCAGCAAAATCTTCATAAATCAGAATTAGCAGATCCTCCTTACATTTGCTCATCAAAAAAGGCGTTTGTATTAGGATAATTGTGTACTGAAGATGCCAAATTCGCATTTGTTTATAAACTGTGACTTTTACTAAAGAATGAATTCACAAAGCATTTCTGAATTTATACTAAGTATGGTAAAGACCCGGGGTGGGAAGAGTTTTTGACAAATGGGCCGGACCAGCACCCGATGCACATTTACCCAAGATAAAAAAAAATATTTGTTGCAGTTATGCAATTTCTGAATGTTTCGTAAAAAATGCTTCAAATGAGTTATATAATGTATCTAAGATCCCAAAACCTTCCGCTTGCCGGATTAAAAAACTAACGGGCCGGATGTGGCCCGTGGGCCGCAGTTTGTCCACCTCTGCTGTAACGAGTACGGTTGTGAATAACATATGCACATGTGCAGTAATTTGAAGCGTTGACACAATTCTTCTGTTTACAACACCACAGCCATTTATCACTCCTGTCATGCCGAAACTACACTATACAATCGCAAGCTAAGCTTATGTGTGGACGCGCAGCCCGCACGTCGCTCGGATGCCCAGCGAGAGTCGGTAGCAGAGATACGGTAGCGTGAACGGCCACTCACAAGTTGAGTGCGTGCGGGATTTTATAGTGTGACGCCCTGGCTCTATAACCGCTCTATTCTTGCACACGCGCCTGCATTCCCAGAATTGGTCTTTAAAGATCGAAAAGAAGCTGCCACTGTGCACAGCAACTGTTTAGTCGGGTTGAAAATTTATACTGCCTCGTATCATTCTCGACTACATCTAAGAATAGAAGTTTATTAAGTCCTCATTTTTTTAAGACCTGTGATTTTTGCGCCGATTTCTGATTGCTCAGGAATAGTTGCTATACTGACTATGTCTGACCGGTGTAGAATTGGTTACGTTCTCTTTGTTTGAAATTTTTTAAAATCGAAGCTCAAGCTGTTATAGCCATCGCGGGTGTAATGTGCCGCATCATACAGCACGATCAATATATATGTCGTGCGTGTTTGATGGATTTGCGCGATCGATCGATCGCGCAAATCCATCAAACGCGCACAACATATATAGTATAAGCAAAGCAGAGGTGGCAGTAGAAATTCTTTACTATTAATTATTACAGCAGGGTACACGAGTATACGAGAGAGAGTTTAATAGCAATCATTCGCAGACGCAGTGTACTGTAAAGCCCGGTGCCCACGTAGCAACTTTCGTTGTTGCTGCCAGTCTAGTAGCAACTCAACTAATCCGTTTACGTAGCCGCGGCACGGCTTCAGCTTGACAAAAATTCGCTGGATAAAAACTTGCGGAAAATCTCGGTCGCTGCTGCAATTTTTACTCCATAGCAAGTGGCAATAGTGAAGTTTCAACTATCTCTCCTAATTATGACCAGCAGTTCGAGCCCACAAAGTTTGATATTTGAAGAATTAGTGCAAGATGTTCATAGACTTCATGGTGAAGTCAAGGCCATGACTTTGCAGTTGGAAAAGTTGAGTTGGCTATAGGCTGTTAGCGGCTACGAAAGTTGTTGCGTGGGCATCGGGCTTAGGACGGAAAACCCCAAAGAGCGTAGGCATACACTATACTACAATGTAAAATATATATATATATATATATATATATTAAATATATAAATAATAAATATATATATATCAATAAATCTTAGTATTTAGTTATTGATGAGCTGAGGACAGCGAAACGTACGTCGTGGGTAACCGAAATTCTACTTTGTGCTTCTCTTCATATTCTTCAGTATTTAGTTATTATTAATAAAGTGCTTAATAATTTTGGATTCATTTAAGAGAAAGAGTGCATGGAGATGTTCCACGAACTTCTTGTTTAAATTCTAAACAGCGTCTGCGGTGCGGTTCGAGAAACGGCTGCCGTTAATGAAAGAAGCAAGTTTTGGTAATTTTTTATAATTACCCCCACTCGAATCCAGTATTTTTATTGACACATTTAGGTAAAATGAGGCATTCTAAGACTTTTTTCACCCACAACGTTTTCGTCGGAAATGCTTAGTTTTCGAGACATTTGACTTTGAAGTTCCCACTGTTTTTCTATGAGAAAAAATAGCCGGCGTTATTATAGGCTTGCTATTAAGTTGCTAGCAACCCCTAGGAATCTAACCCAACATAACCTAACCCAACTTAACCTAACCCAACATAACCTAACCCAACTTAACCTAACCCAACCTAACCTAACCTAACCCAACCTAACCTAACCCAGCCTAACCTAACCTAACCCAACTCAACCCAACCCAACCGAACCTAACTTAACTAACCTAACCTAATCTATCCTAACCTAGGTCAGTTTAGGTTCCTATGAGGTCTCTAGCTAGCCTATCATAACACCGGTGATTTTTCCTCATCGGAAAACAATGGGAACTTCAAAGTCAAATATCTCGAAAACTAAGCATTTCCGACGAAAGCGTTATTTATGAAAAAGTATTAGAATGGCTTATTTGAAATATATATGCCAATAAAAATACTGGATTTTGAGTGGGGCTAATAGTGAAAAAAATACCTAAGTTTAAACAACGCAAAAGAACAAGGGTACCGTAAAATTTATATATATCCTAATCTTGTTCAGTACCAAATTTCGCCCATCATTATTTCTATTTCTATATTTCGCTCGCTTGAAGCGAAAAAACCTTGGCCGATGTGTCTTAACTCATTCAGAATATCAGTACTGAGCGTTTATTATTTTTTCATCACTTTGGATCGACTTTCAACCCGTATTTTAATATGCATCATTGAGGCCTGAAAATTATCCAAAGTGGTGAATTGATCTCCTAAGTTTTAGTTTGTGGACATGTTAGAGCTAATCAGAATAGACTATCTTACTTAGACCCTTACCCAGCTTTCATGAAAACTGCACGAAAATCTTTTCAGAACTGTAACTGCGTTTGAAGACTATTGTCAATCAACCCTATGAACCCAATCGAAGCGGCTGGAATTAAATACTGTACGTGTTTAATTGGACTTGACTTGCCCGTAGCTGCAGACAGAAGGTTGGGCTTTGTCACCTTCAATCGTGCTTAAGTGTTAGAAACAACACAATTGCGTCGAGTCTGCTCAAAACGCCATCTTACGGCCGGAGCAAGATTGATTTTCTGAAATTTCTAAGGATAACCAGTTGAAGATCAATCAATGTCTGAAACTAAGCTGTAGCAGGTCGAAGGAGCGCATCTGCTTGAAATTTCGACCTAGTCAAACCTCGAAGGCTTGATTTTGGCGTTCAACCGTACATGCCCATAGTTCCCTTACTTCACATTGGCTTAATCATAACATTTAATTGTTATCGATATACATCAGAAATGATGGCCTGATTTCTATCTACTTCACCTAGATAAAATTTATTATATTCTATCATATAAAGTTAATTCAAATTTTATGAAGTCAATAAAATTGCTAGCTGACAAAGTCACATAAATGTAGTAAGCACAGAAATGACCCATGGGTTTATTCTTTTGGTCTTTGTCCCTTTTCGGGTGGTGTGCTCTACTACAGAAGATTGAGTAAAACCCATCCGTGGAGAACTCAGTTCCAGACGTGCCATATTTGCTCAGCTTTTTCTGCTCTTTGCTTCTTTATCTTGTTCTGGAGTCACTGGGATCGGAGGGTCAGTAGGGCGTATCCAGAATACTTTGCTGTAACTTCATACTCGCCCCCAAGTCTCACTTGCTCTACTTAGAGTTGATTACCTTCAAAAAAAAAAAAAAGAAAATGAAACAAAACGTGTGCCTTTCTAAAGGCAGGTTCACTTGACTGTCGAATGAATATATTCTCAGTACTCAGAGCGGTGTTCGTATACTTTTGCTGTGTTTTTGTAAGCAGATCTGTATCTACCAACTAAAAAATTTTCAATGATGTTAATCTTCACTTCAGTTGGCTCAGCAAGTGCCACTAGTAAAGTTTCAGATGTCTCTTCAATTTGCAGTAAATTAGAACCTTACTAAGCTGTACACATTTCTGTTGTTTCAACAGACACAGAAAGGCAATCAGATGATAGGAAACTATCTATACGTATAAAATTATGTAATTTTGATGCTCGTATTCATTTGTTTGCAACTGGTACACTCATTGGAATGTTACGCTTTAAATAGGAGCCTGAGGGTTAGGTTGGTGGCATTATTATATGAACGAACTATTAACCTGTTAGCGGACAGTTTAAATTAAGGCCGACATTGCCTGGTGAACAGGTTTATTGTAATGCATCTCTAAAAATTTAAAGGTTATTTTTGAATACATTTAGGTGTTTTCTTTTTGAAATTTGAATGTTAGTTCATAAACCGCAACAGTATTTGACTTTTAGGTCTGACGCTGGCGGCCAAAAGTCACCAACGAAAAAATGGGATTTTCTCAGAGCTATTCTTTCCCTCTATCTGATACTGAAGAAAAAATTCCAAGGTACCCAACATTTTTCTTGCGGAGAAGGTATCTTGGACACTGCGGGAACGCACTTGGGCGCTTGCCTACATGACCGTGTCTGGACGTGTTCTTCATAATAGTTCTTGCGGAAATCCCATTTTTCCCATTTTGGCCGCCAGCGTCAGAAGTCACTTGGGCCTAAGAGTCAAGTACTGTTGCGGTCTATGGCTAGTTAATTAGTTATTTGGGGTTTAATGAATGTTCCTCACTACAACTATGCAGTGTGATCCAAAGCCACTGAGGAACAAAACGGAAGATCGACATAAGTCGACGCAACCGTTAACAGATTAATAGAAAGTACTGCAGTCGTCGGGTCTCGGTTGAGATGACAATGATGGACTGGTGAAGGGAAGTAGCACCCAACAGGGTAAACAGAAGAGAGCGCGTGAATGGCGTACACTGTACTGGGCGAGACTTGAAACTTGTAAACAATTTGCAGCAACGTGAATTTTATTTATGAGGAATTCTTTTAATTAAAAAAAAATACATAGCACGACTGTACATTGGGCTCGTTTTGGGCTAAATAAGAGAGTGTAGGGCGTTGGACAGTAGAAATGATGGGGAAGATGGCATGAATGCGTCAGCACCTGTTCAGAAATTATGCTTACGGTCATGATGTCTAGATTCAATATTTCGGAGTAAGCACTGCATTCACTACAGCTGCAACTTTTTTTTTTTATCACGTTTTAAGGATCAGGGCGACCCGTTCCACTTCGGAGAGGACAGTCTTGTTTCCTCCACCAAAGAAGCTCCAACTGCTGTCGGTGATTATTTCTGCCTGCACAGCGTCTTAGGGCGAGTTATACAAATACACTGAGATTAAGTATCTCCTTTCACTGATGTATCCTGGATACAGAAGAGTATCCTGCATTAGAGTCGGGCTGCTTTTGAATTGAATTTTGTAAATCGGTTTTACTTCAAGCATATAAGTTCCAAGTATTCCGGGGCAAAAAAGGGGACATAAAACATGTTTTATTTTATTTTGCTCTGACTCCCATTGCGACGAGACTCGGCTATGGTTAGAGTCTTTACGATCAGCACTTCGTAAAGATTTCATGCCTATAGTAGTGGCGTATCTTTGTATTTCTTCAATTTATGCATAAAAATAATCAATACTTTGGACTGCTCGTGCATGTGGATGACATCTACCTTTTTCGTAAGAAACAGAGAAACAGTGACGCACAGTGTTTGATAGAAAAGCATTCGCAATGGTAACTGGCGATAACTCCAGTCACCAAAGGGTTCAATTCCAGACAGTGTCTTCTTACACTGCCCAGACAAGAATACCCAAGGTTGATCTCAATTCTGTTCTCTCATTTCTTGGAAGGTTCTTTACTATGGGCGAAACCTTCTCAAGAAGCGGAGCAGAACGACACACTCCACCTTACCTCCGTTTGCGGCAACACTCCACCCTAGTCATGCACGGTGACGTTCTGGCTCTGCCCTGTGACGTCACATCGCTTAGCTCCTGCACGTTCTCCTCCCTCAAGGGAATCTTCTCTAATTTCGTACTCAGAAATGTTATAGCTTAGCTCATACGACGCAAACACCGGGCTACAGTTTTCGGGTAAAACAGGCCCCGGTTGCGGTAAGTTTTTAAATGAATGTAAATGAGAGAAATGAAAGTGTTTTTATGTTGTTTTGATAAAACAATTGGCAGGAGGCATCAAGTTTACTATATATAGCAGCTGGTGCACCTCTTGCTGTTTTCTTTTTTGTCATTGTTTTAATCAATTTGTTAATGATGGTTAAATTCATATTTCGTATTCTTCAGTCGGTGTAGATTTTGAAACTGTTACAGACGCTGCATGTTTGTTCTATCTAAGTTCTCTGAAATATATAGTGCTCTATCTTGTTAACAACTGGACTCTTACGGACCAGTTTTACTTAGTTCCATGAGTTCTTTTTCCGGGTTGAAAGATGCTGAAAACTGGAGATGTTACTTTGTTAACTTCGTGATTTGAATAGATATGGCTGCAGCCCTTCTTTAAAACTGCATAATTTTTATGCAAATGGCAATCGGCGAAATTATATATGGGAAATTTTGGCGTAACATCCACGGCGATTGAAAAGTCATCATGATCCACTGCGTATTGCAGCACTAGGTATAGGGCGCGAACTGAAGCTAGCTGCCTAAAATTGGGCATTGAAGGCACTTAAGGCTGGCATTGAAAGCACGCCGACGTGCTCAAGGCTGATAAGCAAATAAGATATAGGCCTATGTATGAAGAAAGCTGGCAGTAGACGGACCAAGAGGCCCATTCCCATGGAGCAGCCGGGACCGACGTCCCGGTCCTCTATGAGCTATTGCCATCATGTTAGAATCATTTGGATAGCGCAAGGAAGAAAAGAAGAAAGTAAACTCAGCCAAGAAGTTGATTGTACTCGCACGATCAATTTCTGTTGATCCGCCGAGCTCGGAAACGTTAAGTTAGCTGGGACATGAAATATAATGGATTACCGTGGCCTCCACAGCATTGGCCGTATAAAAGTTTAACCCCTGGAGAAGGAGTCCGTAGCTTATGAGGGTGTTGCTCCTAATGTTTGCCAAGACGGTTGTTAAATGCATTCTGAGTCTCCACCGACAGCTTCGGATGGAAGTATTTTCTAAATGTTCACTATGAAAAATGGGAAAAATTGCTTGCTTAGAGTAGTTCTTCAATCTTTATGTTTGAGTTTTGGTCATTGTTTTGCAGACGTCCATTAACGTTGTAGGCACGTCGTTGAAGCCATTTAAGTACTTGAATGTTCTTATTAGTAAGCCTTGAGTCGACTTTGCTAGAGAACGATAAGGCCTACAGTACTTCCTGAAGGCGAAATTCGTATGGCTTGTTTTGCAGCTGAGTTGTGCCTAGCGGCGTTATAGAACTAGCCCGCGCTAATAGCGCCGCTTGTTATTTAGTAGCGCCGCTAGTTTTTCAGTAGCGCAAGCAAGATATAGCGCCGCTAGGTTTGACAATCACTAGTGGCGCTAGTAGCGCCGCTAAGTTTTTAGCCAATGTCAATCGCTAGTCACTAGTTTTTGCATTATACTGGGTGTTGCAAAATTCTTGGTACAAACTTCGGCTACTAGTAGAAAATATCAATAATAAACACTTTTTCACAAAAAAAAAAAATCGAAAATGCTCATTTTTTGTATATTGGGCTTAGAAATTTTATGGAAATTCAAGATCATACTGCAGTGTGGCGTGTACTGAACCGGAATAATTACCATTTGTATCACTACAAGAGAGTCGTGCCGGGTCTAGTTCCCACAGTTTATGCTCCTTATGAACGATTCGTGCAGTGGTTTTTGAATCCGGAGTTAGAAGATGCCCATTTTTTAGAACATGTGTTGTTCACGGGTGAAGCTGCCTTCACCCGTGATGGACTTTTTCATGTTCATAATTTTCACGTATGGCAGTAGAACAACCCTCATGTCATCCATCAACATCGCCACCAGCATCGCTGTACTGTCAATGTTTGGGCAGGTATCGTTCACAATCAAATCATTGGCCCATACATTTCGCCAGGGCGTCTCAATG
>LQNS02278097.1:15662398-15673852 GCA_001587735.2 Parhyale hawaiensis
CTGCTGATGAACTCGTTTGGCTGGTACGTTATTGCTTCACCCCTTCCATTACCCAACTCTCATTTGGACCAAGTAATCAGCTAGGGAGTCCCTTCTCGCGCACTCCATCCTCTTCCCTACAGGCTGTAGCCGCGGCGGCGCAAAGAATTGCGGAGCGGTCGCCTGCCCCTGTAATGGTGACGGACGGGCACTCAATTATACAGAGTGGCTGCAGCGCGGTTGTGCTATGCTACCGAGTCCTAACAATGGCGTAGTATCTCAATAATACATCGCTGGTGCGTATACACACACGTACACCTACGCACCTACTCTCTCACCTGGTTCTCCAAACCACGGACGGACCGACTAACGAGATCTGCGGCCTTCCATAATGCATGAGCTCGTGACTGGCGCACTCCGTCCTCTGATTTTGGCCTAATTTATTGAAGCTTCGTTTACTTTTCGTTGCGACTTTTGGGTATGCATTAACTGCGTCTCTCTCCGGTCGCAGTCTACTAGGGGATCAAGTTCAGCCAACGCAACCTTAGGACGGCCTAACAGAAACGCTTTTCGTTCCTCATGTATACATTTGTGGACGTAACAAATAGTGATATTCCAGGGAAGAGTGATGTTTAATTCAGGGGTGAAAGGGTTAAAGGAGAACTGTGCCGCTGTGTTTGGAATGAATTTATTTGACTCGATCGTAGCGGCACAACGCTGAGAGCGAGCAAGACTCTTTGACGCGCGAGTAACAAACGTAAACTGTTCTGCTAGCTAACTGGTTTTCAAAACCTGATGATTATACGAAGGAAACCAAGACTGAACGGATATTATTAGCAGTTGGTCTTGGTACGTGTCAACTTTATACAAGTGATTCCATACAAGCTTCCTGAGAATTATACAAATAGCTAAAGGCAAGTTATGGACAAACTAGAATGTGACCTTCACCAAATTCCTTTCACAGAAAAATAGATATTAACTTATGTCAGGCTTACTTTTTCTGTAGTTTTTTACTATTGTTTTTTTTCATTCACGCTACGAACTTGCGGTGACTTAGACATTCCTTCATTTCTTCACTGCCAATTGCATAATATTTCTTTCAAAATTCTTCTGCATGTTACTGACAGTGGATAGCTTTGTTCTGTCTGTGTTGACTGCGTCTCAAAATCACTAAGAGAGTTACTAGCGTGCCTGTAGCTGAGGGTTAGGCACACTTTTTGACTCAGGGGCCGCATGGACTTTCAAAAATTGACAAACTTGTTGGGCCAGCAACCGATTCATACGTTATCAAAGATAAATAACAACATATTTGATGCAGAATGCAATCTTTTGATAAGTCTTTTGATACGCGCTTAAAATAAGTTACCATAAGTGTCTAAGATCCCAAAACCCTCTGCGAACCGGATTAAAATGACTCACGGGCCAAATATGGCCCGTGAGCCGTAGCTAGCCCACCCCTGGCATAGACTATAAATACTGATAATATCGGAAATAGCTGTTGATTTCGGAAAAATTGCTAAGAGGGTACCTTGCAGTTTTTTCGAAAAAAAAAACTTGAAAATCTAAGTAAGCAGATTCTCTATCCTCATAATTGCATAAAAGAAAGGTTTTAGTGTTAGGGTTACTGCGCCCATGTACTACCATCTACCATACATAGTCTTCATACATCCATGTACTACCATCGACTTTCGTTTTCTGACCAACCTTAAACAACCAATATTGCCTCCACCAATATCGACCTAAATATGCTAAAATCAACGTTATGTTTTGTTCGACATATCTACCATATTGTTTCATCATCCATAATCGACCTTAATCTCTCATACACCACTATATTCTACCATAATGACAACCATTATTTCTGACTGGGATCCGGATGATTTTTCTTACTGCTGCCATTTGCACAATTTTAACTCGATTCCATTCATCGAAACGAACGTTATAGACTATAAATGCTGGTAATACAGGTGAAATAGAAACAACAGCCTATTTTGGGAAAAATGCTATTAGGGTAGCTTGCAGTTCGTTCTAAAAATCTTAAAAAAATCGCAAACAAATCCTCATCATTTTTGCACAAAAGAAAGGTACTACCAGGAAGCAAAGAACGCAACGGGAGGACTCAATAGGACTGAAATAAACCTGAGTGTGGGACCTCAGGCCTTCGTATGTTGTTTTCTTGAACATATCACAGTATTTTTTCGATTTATTCCATTCAACCTCCCGCTCATGACTGGCCTGCTACTTGAGCTGCAAAATATCGTAAAATGTTGTCGCCAAGTACAGAAAGTTCGAGCAATGGCTGTTACAGTGGTTTTTCTCACGTACAGAATTGGTTATAAAGGTATTTATATTTGTTGGTAAAGAATAAATATGTTCGGTGAAGAGCACAGTGAACTGAATATGAAGTGTAAATTTGGCTTCAATCAAGAAAAAGAAGTTAAATCAGGAGGCCAAAAGGGAACAAATTCGGCGCTAATGCTGTGAAAGTTACCACCAGCATGCACTACAATTTTCTATAGATAATTGCTAAATTACTATTTATTATCTTAATTTATTTGTACGCTATAGATCAATTTCGCAATTTAAAAAGATTTTTCTGGTTAAATCGGTTAAAATGCTCCTAGGCTGCTCAGCCATAGATTCGTCGATGATGACGTCACTTTTTGGTGCTAATTTCTCGTGAGTCCTCCCGTAACGCTCTTTGCTTCCTGGGTACTATAGTGCTAGGATAATTGCGCCGTGGTATGCCCATTCCCAAATGCAGAGGGAAACGCACAATCCACGACAAAGCAATTGGCCAACTCAAGAGATGAAATATTCACATTTTTTTTAATAAGCTATAACTTTTCACTGAGAATACATTCGCCAAACCGATACTGAATTTTTTTATTCAGTCTGGTATAGACTATGAATGCGGAAACTATCGGTGAAATTGGGAAAAAACTACACATTTTGGAAAAATCGCTTAGGGGGTACCTTACAGGTTTTTTCAGAAAAATCTTCATAAATCAGAGTTAGCAGATTCTCCTTACATTTGCACATCAAAAAGGTGATAATATTAGGATAATTGTGGACTGAAGATGCCAAATTCGCATTTTTTCATAAGCTATAACTTTTACTAAAGCATGAATTCACAAAATCAATTCTGAATTTATACTAAGTATGGTAAAGACCAGGGGTGGGAAGAGTATTTGACAAATGGGCCGGACCAGCACCCGATGCATATTTATCCAAGATAAAGAAAAATAACATATTTACTGCAGTTATGCAATTTTTGAATGTTTCCAAATAAATGCTTCAAATGAGTTATATAATGTATCTAAGATGCCAAAACCTTCCGCGGGCCGGATTAAAAAACTAACGGGCCGGATGTTGCCCGTGGGCCTCAGTTTGCCCACCTCTGCTGTAACGAGTACGGATGTGAATAACATGCACATGTGCATTAATTTGAAGCGTTGGCATAATTCTTCTGTTTACAACAGCACAGCCATTTATCACTCCTGTCATGATAGAACTACACTATACAATCGCAGGCTCAACTTATGTGTGGACGTGCAGCTCGCACGTCGCTCCGATGCCCAGCGAGAGTCGGTAGCAGAGATACGGTAGCGTGAACGACCACTCACAAGTTGAGTGCATGCGGGATTTTATAGTGCGACTCCCTGGCTTTATAACCGCTCTATTCCTGCACACGCGCCTGCATTCCCAGAATTGAACTTTAAAGATCGAAAAGAAGCTGCTACGGTGCACAGCAACTGTTTAATCGGGTTGAAAATTTATACTGCCTTGTATCATTCTTGACTGCACCTAAGAATAGAAGTTTATTAAGTCCTCATTTTTTTAAGAACGGTGATTTTTGCACCGATTTCTAACTGCTCAGGAATAGTTGCTATAATGACTATGTCTGACCGGTGTAGAATTGGTTACGTTCTCTCTGTTTGAAATTTTTTAAAATCAAAGCTCAAGCTGTTGTAGCCATCGCGGGTGTAACGTGTTGCATCATGTAGCACGATCAGTATATCTAGCATGAGCAAACCAGAGGTGGCAGTAGAAATTCTTTACTATTAATTTTTACGGCAGGGTACTTGAGTATACGAGAGAGAGTTTAATATCAATCATTCGCAGACGCAGTGTACTGTAAAGCCCGGTGCCCACGTACGTAACAACTTTCGTTGCTGGTGCCAGTCTAGTAGCAACTCAACTAATTCGTTTACGTAGCCGCGGCACGGCTTCAGCTTGATAAAAATTTGCTGGGTAAAAAATTGTAGAAAATCTCGGTCGCTGCTGCAATTTTTACTCCATAGCAAGTGGCAAAAGTGAAGTTTTAACTATCTCTCCTAACTATGAGCAGCAGTTCGAGCCCACAAAGATTGATATTTTAAGAGTTAGTGCAAGATGTTCATAGACTTCATGCTAAAGTCACGGTCATGACTTCGCAGTTGGATTAGTTGAGTTGGCTCTAGGATAGCGGCTACGAAAGTTGTTGCGTGGGCATCGGGCTTAGGACGGAAAACCCTCAAAGAGCGTAGGCGTCCACTATACTGCAATGTAAAATATATCAATGATAATATCTTGAAGGAAAGATCTTATTATTTAGTTGTTTTTAGTAAAGTGCTTAATAATTTTGGATTCATTTAAGAGAAGGAGTGCATGGAGATGTTCCACGAACTTATTGTTTAAATTTTAAACAGCATCTGCGGTGCGGTTCGAGAAACGGCTGCCGTTAATGAAAGAAGCAAGTTTTGGTAATTTTTTATAATTACCCCCACTCGAATCCAGTATTTTTATTGACACATTTAGGCAAAATGAGGCATTCTAAGACTTTTTCACCCATAAAGTTTTCGTTGGAAAAGCTTAGTTTTCGAGATATTTGACTTTTAAGTTCCCACTGTTTTTCTATGAGGAAAAATAGCCGGCGTTATTATAGGCTTGCTATTAAGTTGCTAGCAACCCCTAGGAATCTAACCCAATCTAACCTAACCCAACCTAACCTAACCCAGCCTAACCTAACCCAACTTAACCTAACCCAAGCGAACCTAACCTAGCCTAACCTAACCTAACCCAACCTAACCTAACCCAACCTAATCTATCCTAACCTAGGTTAGTTTAGGATCCTATTGGGTCTCTAGCTAGCCTATCATAACACCGATTATTTTTCTCATAGAAAAACGATGGAAACTTCAAAGTCAAATATCTCGAAAACTAAGCATTTCCGACGAAAACGCTTTTCATGAAAAAGTCTAAGAATGGCTCATTTGAAATAGATATGTCAAGAAAAATACTGGATTTGCGTGGGGGTAATAGTGAAAAAATACCTAAGTTTTAACAACGCAAAAGAAAAAGGGTACCATATAATCTATATATATCATAATCTTGTTCAGTACCAAATTTCGCCCATCATAATTTCTAGGTCTCATCAATTCGCTCGCTTGAAGCGAAAAAATCTTGGCCGATGTGTCTTAACTCATTCAGAGTATCAGAACTGAGCGTTTTTTTTTTTCATCACTTTGGATCGACTTTTAACCGTAGTTTAATATGTATCACTGACGCCTGAAAATTAGCCAAAGTGGTGAATTGATCGCCTAAGATTTAGTTTCTGGATATGTTAGAGCTAATCGAAATAGACTATCTTACTTAGACCCTTACCCAGCTCTCATCAAAACTGCACGAAAAATCTTTTCAGAATTGTAACTGCGTTTAAAGACTATTGTCAATCAGCCCTATTAACCCAATCGAAGCGGCTGGAATTAAATATTGGACGGGTTTAATTGGGCTCGACTTTCCCGAAGCTGCAGACAGTACTTTAGGCTTTGTCCCTGTCAATCTTGCTAAAATGTTGGAAACAACACAATTACGTCGAGTCTGCTCAAAACGCTATCTTACGGCCGGAGCAAGATTGATTTTCTGAAAGTTCTAAGGATAACCAGTTGAAGATCAATCAATGTCTGAAACTAAGCTGTAGCAGGTCGAAGGAGCGCATCTGCTTGAAATTTCGACCAAGTCACACCTCGAAGTCTTGATTTTGACGTTCAATCGTACATGCCCATAGTTCCCTTACTTCACATTGGCTTAATCATAACCTTTAATTGTTATCGATATACATCAGAAATGATGGCCTGATTTCTGTCTACTTCACCTAGATAAAATTTATTATATTCTATCATATAAAGTTAATTCAAATTTTATGAAGTCAATAAAATTGCTAGCTGACAAGTCACATAAATGTACTATGCACAAAATTGACTCATGGGTTTATATTCTTTTGGTCTTTGTCCCTTTTCGGGTGGTGTGCTTTACTACAGAAGATTGAGTAAAACCCATCCGTGGCGAACTCAGTTCCAGACGTGCCATATTTGCTCAGCTTTTTCTGCTCTATGCTTCTTTATCTTGTTCTGGAGTCACTGGGATCGGAGGGTCAGACGGGCGTATCCAGAATACTTTGCTGTAACTTCATACTCGCCCCCAAGTCTCACTTGCTCTACTTAGAGTTGATTACCTGCGAAAAAAAAAAGAAAATGAAACAAAACGTGTGCCTTTCTAAAGGCAGGTTTACTTGACTGTCGAATGAAGATATTCTCAGTGCGGTGTTCGTATCCTTTTGCTGTGTTTTTGTGAGCAGATCTGTATCCACCAACTAAAGAAATTGCAAAGATGTTGATCTTCCCTTCAGTTGGCTTAGCAAGTGCCACAAGTAAAGTTTCAGATGTCTCTTCAATTTGCAGTGAATTTGAACCTTAGGTACTAACCTTAGGTACTAACCTTAGGTACTAAGCTGAACACATTTCTGTTGTTTCAACAGACACAGAAAGGCAATCGGATGCTGAGCTGACGGAGCGCGCTCATTTGACTGTAGTGTACACCCGCCTTAATTACGAGGGGATTTACTGACACGTACAACTTTGTGCATCTCATATTCTGAGCTCCATTTTATAGACTCACATGACGCAATCGAGAAATTTTTACTACTGTATGAACGCTAGTTGTGTAATAATGCAGCAAGACCATAGAAGGATAATGCAGCAAGACCATAGAAGGAGCCAACTAAGCCTCTGAGCGTAAAATTCATTGCAAATTAATTTTATATATATATAAACAGATGTTGTGACATTGGGACGAGTGTTTTAGCTTTAGAGTGCGAGCGATTGGTTGGCAAAATTAGGACGCCGAGGTCTTGACTTCTTCAGACTATAGACGAGTGCGCTGGATCCTACCCGTTGAATCGAGTTTCAGGCTGTGGCTCTTAATCATTTAGTAATGAGACTTCCAAAAACTTAATCTTGTCCCTTATAATGAAGTTTATCTATGTCTTAACGTAATCGGCTTGCTTTTAACACTTGTAGCGCATGCAGTGACAAAGCAAACTCTTCCGCAGGAGTCAGGCCTCGAAGCCTCAGGTGTGCTGGTCAGTCGAATGCGTCTTACTCTGCATGATCGAAGCTAAGCCTTAAAGCGTAGAAATGTTTGGGTTGAACCGTTAATATGATAGGAAACTATCTATGCGTATAAAATGCTGTAATTTTGATGCTCGTACTCGTTTCTTTGCAACTGGAACACGCATTGGAATGTTGCGCTTCAAATATGAGCCTGAGGCACGTTTAGGTTAATTGGTGGAATTATTATATGAACGTATTTTTAACCTGTTAGCGGACAGTTTAAATTAAGGTTGACTTTGCCTGGTGGACGGGTTTATTGCCATGTATTTCTAAAAATCTAAAGGTTATTTTTGAATACATTTAGTGGTTTTCTTTTTGAAATTTGAATGCTAGTTCATAGACCGCAACAGTACTTGACTCTTAGGTCTGACGCTGGCGGCCAAAAGTCGGCAAGAGAAAAATGGGATTTTCTCAAGAGCTATTCTTTTCCCCTATCTAATACTGAAGAAAAAAATTTCAAGGTACCCAACATTTTTCTTGCGGAGAAGGTATGTTGGATACGGCGTGGACGTACTTAGGCGCTTGCCTGCATGACCGTGTCTGGACATGTTCATAATAGCTTTTGAGAAAATCTCATTTTTCCCATTTTGGCCGCCAGCGTCAGAGGCCACTTAGACCTAAGAGTCAAGTACTGTTGCGGTCTATGGCTAGTTACTTAGTTATTTGGGGTTTAATGAATGAATGTCCCCTAATATCCAAAGCCATTGAGGAATAAAACGGGAGATCAACATAAGTCGACGCAACCGTTAACGGATTAACCCATTAACGCCCAAATTTTTGATTTGTGAAATTTCCATCTAAACACTTTTGTATGGTGTAAATATTTCATATAAAACAGTTTCTTCCCAATTTTAGAGGATATAATGAGAGTAGCAGTAGTTTAAAAAAAAGTCCCAAATGGGGATCATGGGCAAAAGGGTAATGAAAATACTAATTCATTTTCGTCACCCATTAGCGCCCATGATCCCCATTTGGGGATCGTTTGTTTTTGTGGATATTATTCCTTAACTTTTGACCAGGAACATGTTCTTGTTCTATGAAGTATACATAAAGATTGTAGACATCAATTGAGATCAGTTAAAAGTGCAGTCGCCGGATCTCGGGTGAGATGATAATGATAGACTGGTGAAGGGAAGGAGCACCCAACAGGGTAAACAGAAGAGAGCGCGTGTATGGCGTACCCTGTAATGGGTGAGGCGTAAAACTTGTAGACAATTTGCAGCAACGTGAACTTTATTCATGAGGAATTCTTTTAATTAAAAAAATACGTAGCACGACTGCACATTGGGCTCGTTTTGGGCTAAATAAGAGACTGTACTGCGTTGGACAGTAAAAGTGACGTGTATATGTCGGCAACTTTTCAGAAATTATGCTTTCGGTCATGATGTCTAGATTCAACGAGTCGGAGTAAGCACTGTATTCACTACAGCTGCAACTTGATTTTCTTATCACGTTTTAAGGATCAGGGCGACTCGTTCCACTTCGGAGAGGACAGTCTTGTTTCCTCCACCAGAGGAGCTCCAACTGTTGCCGGTGATTATTTCTGCCTGCACAGCGCCTTAGGGCGAGTTATAAAAATACACTGAGATTAAGTATCTCCTTTCACTGATGTATCGGGGATACAGAGGAGCATCCTGCATTAGAGTCGGGCTGCTTTTGAACTAAATTTTGAAAATAAAGTTTGCTTCAAGCATATAAATTCCAAGTATTCCAGGGCAAAAAAGGGGACATAAAACATGCGTTGTTTTATTTTGCTCTGACTCCCATTGCGATGAGACTTGGCTATTGTTAGAGTCTTTACGATACGCACTTCGTAAAGATTTCATGCCTATAGTAGTGGCGTATCTTTGTATTTCTTCAATTAATGCATAAAAATAATCAATACATTGGACTGCTCGTGCATGTGGATGACATCTACCTTTTTCGTAAGAAACAGAGAAACAGTGACGCACAGTGTTTGATAGAAAAGCATTCGCAATGGTAACTGGCGATAACTCCAGTCACTAAAGGGTTCAATTCCAGACAGTGTCTTCTTACACTGCCCTGACAAGAATACCCAAGGTTGATCTCAATTCTGTTCTGTCATTTCTTGGAAGGTTCTTTACTATGGGCGAAACCTTCTCAAGAAGCGGAGCAGAACGACACACTCCACCTTACCTCCGTTTGCGGCAACACTCCACCCTAGTCCTGCACGGTGACGTTCTGGCTCTGCCCTGTGACGTCACATCGCTTAGCTCCTGCACGTTCTCCTCCCTCAGGGGAATCTTCTCTAATTTCCTACTCCAGAAATGTTATAGCTTAGCTGATGCGACGCAAACACCGGGCTACAGTTTTGGGGTAAAACAGGCCCCGGTTGCGGTAAGTTTTTAGATGAATGAAAATGAGAGAAATGAAAGTGTTTTTATGTTGTTTTAATGAAACAATTGACAGGAGCCATCAAACTGACTATAAATAGCAGCTGGTGCACCTCTTGCTGTTTTCTTTTTTGTCATTGTTTTAATCAATTTGTTAATGATGGTTAGATTCATATTTCTCATTCTTCTGTCGGTATAGATTTTGAAACTGTTACAGACTCGGCATGTCTGTTCTATCTAAGTTCTCCGAAAAAGTGTTCTATCTTGTTAACAACTGGACTCTTACGGACCAGTTTTACTTAGTTTCATGAGTTCTTTTTCCAGGTTGAAAGATGCTGCAAACTGGAGATGTTACTTTGTTAACTTCGTGATTTGAATAGATATGGCAGCAGCCCTTCTTTAAAACTGCATAATTTTTATGCAAATGGCAATCGGCGATATTATATATGGGAAATTTAGGCGTAACATCCACGGCGATTGAAAAGTCATCATGATCCACTGCGTATTGCAGCACTAGATATAGGGCGCGAACTGAAGCTAGCTGCCTAAAATTGGGCATTGAAGGCACTTAAGGCTGGCATTGAAAGCACGCCGACGTGCTCATTGCTCAAGGCTGATAAGCAAATAAGATATAGGCCTATGTATGAAGAAAGCGGGCAGTAGACGGACCAAGAGGCCCATTCCCATGGAGCAGCCCGGACCTACGCTCCGGTCCTCTATGAGCTATTGCCATCATGTTAGAATCATTGGCATAGCGCAAGGAAGAAAA
Organism: Parhyale hawaiensis; assembly: GCA_001587735.2. Classification (NCBI taxonomy): domain Eukaryota; kingdom Metazoa; phylum Arthropoda; class Malacostraca; order Amphipoda; family Hyalidae; genus Parhyale; species Parhyale hawaiensis. The sequence goes on from LQNS02278097.1 coordinate 15,672,934, forward strand.
GAAGAAAGTAAACTCAACCAAGAAGTTGATTGTGCTCGCACGATCAATTTCTGTTGATTCGCCGAGCTCGGAAACGTTAAGTTAGCTGGGACATGAAACATAATGGATTACTGTGGCCTCTACAGCATTGGCCGTAAAAGAGTTTAACCCCTGGAGAAGGAGTCCGTAGCTTATGAGGGTGTTGCTCCTAACGTTTGCCAAGACGGTTTTTAAATGCATTCTGAGTCTCCACCGACAACTTCGGATGGAAGTAGTTTCTAAATGTTCACTATGAAAAATGGGAAAAATTGCTGGCTTAGAGTAGTTCTTCGATCTTTATGTTTGAGTTTTGGTCATTGTTTTGCAGACGTTCATTTACGTTGTAGGCACGTCGTTGAAGCCATTTAAGTACTTGAATGTTCTTATTAGTAAGCCTTGAGTCGACTTTGCTAGAGAACGATAAGGCCTACAGTACTTCCTGAAGGCGACATTCGTATGGCTTGTTTTGCAGCTTAGTTGTGCCTAGCGGCGTTATAGAACTAGCCCGCGCTAATAGCGCCGCTTGTTATTTAGTAGCGCCGCTAGTTTTTCAGTAGCGCAAGCAATAGCGCCGCTAGGTTTGACAATCACTAATGGCGCTAGTAGCGCCGCTAAGTTTTCAGCCAATGTCAATCGCTAGTCACTAGTTTTTGCATTATACTGGGTGTTGCAAATTCTTGGTAAAAGCTTCGGCTACTAGTAGAAAATATCAATAATAAACACTTTTTCACAAAAAAATCGAAAATGCTCATTTTTTGTATATTGTGCTTAGAAATTTTATTATTATTATTATTATTATTAAATCACACCAGGCTGGCGACGTAGGAACGGAGAAACTCCATGAGGTTAACAAACCCCCACGCAACCAACCCAGTGGGTGGAGAAAACAAAAGAATGAAGA
>LQNS02278097.1:15684210-15697047 GCA_001587735.2 Parhyale hawaiensis
TTTCAATTTCGACGACCATCTTCGAACCTCCCACCTGATGAGCTGAGGACAGCGAAACGTACGTCGTGGGTAACCTAAATTCTACTTTGTGCTTCCCTTCATATTCTTCAGTATTTGATATAATGCCATCTCAAGACATCAAATATATATATAGGTATATATTTCAACCAAAAAATTGCCTGGATGAACTGAGTTACCATCACCAGCTCTTGCAAACTGTACGTCGTCAGGTGGATTGACCTAGATGTGAAAATGCCTGAAATGCTCACTCAGCACTTTCAGCCCCCTCTTTTCCGTAGCGGGTGTTGGTCAATATATACGCCAATATTGTTACTCTCAATCTCACGTGTAACTAAGCGCATATCTAGTTAACATTATAAAGGCATTCTCAATTGACAGTTTAAAATTTGCCTATTGTTAACGATGCTTAAGCTTGGACGCAGGATGCTCGATTCTACATAGATCTGTGTATAGGATGGAACTCATGGAAGACGATTTAAATCCAGATACTTGCATCCGCGTCAGATGGGATGTCAACCTTGGGATCGCATGCAAGTGAATCGGAATATAAATCTTACCTAAGCACTTTTACTTTCAGTCTCCACATTGTCTTCCATATTGAGCGATGAACAGTCTGTGTGATGCGCAGAGTGTGAACATATATATAGCAGTGGATGGGAGACGTCAGGAACTGCATTACTTCCAGCTCTGTTTTGTGGAATTACACTTGATATGAACACCTTTTTATATATATTGTATATATGTTGTATGAGAAAAATTTGCTGGTAACAAAATGTACTGATTTTTTTTTTCCTTGTAAGTTTTTTTTGAGCGTAAAGAAAGCATATGTAGAATAAATAAATAAATATAATATACTTTATTGTATATACTCGTATATATTAGTAACAGCGTGTATAATAGACTCGCTCACTCTAACCCAGTTAATCTAATCCGATTAGATTTAACTTGTTTGAACCTTCTAGATTCTCGTTCAGAAAAACTTCATGCTAATCGGATGGGATTATTTCACTCTGAGTGAGTGAATCGAAGACGCCTGAACAGATGCGTTAGTCACGTAGGTGCGAGGTCTCTTAACGGCTCAGCAATGGCAAGTTTGCGTTTGTTTAGTATCACCGCATCGGAATACGCATAAACAAAGTCAATGGAAAGTATATATGTATAGAGTCCGCCCGGACATTCACAGGTTTCTAGATCGAGTAATGTTTTCCAACCTTTCCTAAGTAAGTATTCAAGTATACAGATTCCAAATTACCAATTATATACTCCAATGAACATATGCCCGGCATTATCGAATGCTTTCTTTTCTTCTGAGTTACAAAATGAACTACACGGGTCATACCGTCCGCTATTGGTCGAATGCATCGATATATACCCATACATATAAATGCATCCACTATTTAAAAAAATTTAAAAAATGAGTCCATTACCCATCTAGGGTAATTTATTCCTGGATTGGGAAACACTGCTCTATAGGCCATGCGTCATCACCGCAGCAGAAGTACACCGCCCCTAATCGGTCCTGACAGAAAAGTAACTTTCACAAACAGTTTCGGACACACGGACGCCCGTACCAGTTACCGAACGCACTGTTCTCTATACGGCCAGCTTCCGTTTACGCCACATCAGACGGAAAACAGTATTGTAGGACTCATGCTCTACATGTCGGGTGTGACAACTGCTGTACATATATATATGTAGGTAGTGGCTTTGAATAATTTTTATATTTAAGCTACTTCATATCTAACGTTTTATTCCATTGACTTGTTTAATTTTTTTACACATGCCCAGCCTTGCATTTGCTCGTAACCTAATATCTGTTCAATTGTCCACAAAGACTAAACTAATTTTCCACAGATAATTACTTCTTGCGCGCATAATCACATCTGTGCAGATTAACATGCACTATCCTCTAGCCCCCGTAGCTCCCCGCGGTCCTCATCATCCGAAATTTAATACCTTAATGCGAGTGCACTACAACCTCTCGGTACCGCAAATCCAAAGCATGTGCGTGCCCTGCATCTGTCGCGATGTGCGCGGCTGCTTTCCACGTTTCCGCCCAACAACGGTCTGCAGATTTTATATCTCCGTATATTCCAACATTACTGAACAACTAAAAAGTTTACGTCCAATTGAGAAGCGCCCAAAGTTTTGAAAAGCTGCCGGAATATCGCGTGTGGAGCAGTAATGGCTTGGAAAACGTTCGTCCTTATTTTATGTAGAGAACTTTGCCAACTTTCTACATGGAATGGAACTGACTGAAGCCAACACGGGGAAATTTTGCGTGTAAATTGCGAAACGGTTATTCGATGACTTTGGTGCATTGTGTAAGGCGAAAATATTAGGCGTAGGCTGCGGCTGCTGCATTGCCTAAAAAAAAAAAAAAGAGGAAGCGAAGTGACCTTCGTTGCCCAATGAATAGTTCTAATGGCAGTTTAGAACACACGACTGTAAGACCGCTTTGCAATAGTCTGTCCAGGAACTGCACGCGTGTTTTCTTTACGCTCAAAGAACATACAAACGGGCACAATAATGTTAAATCTTCTAACGAGCAAATTTTCAAATTTTCTTATGCGAATGTTGCTATCGCGAAGGGCAAGTCTCTCTAATATATATATGAGGTAAGTGGCCCAAAGGAGACGTACTGGCCCAATTGTTAGTTACCGTGATACACCCCCCCCCCCAAAAAAAAAAAAAAAAAAAAAAAAAAATTTTTCCACAANCCCCCCCCAAAAAAAAAAAAAAAAAAAAAAACTGTGTCGCGGTAACTAGACGTTGTAAGAAATGTCCAATACCTGCAAAAGAAAGATTAATATGTCTCCTGAACAGCCACCAAAAATGATGTTTGCATGCTGTAAAAGCTTGATGTGATGACACCAGCAATGATGAACAGTCGATTTTTGGCCAGTTTCGTATGAAAAGCTAAGAAATGACTGTTCTACAGTTCGTGTATAGGTGTATGTAGGTAGTAACACAGCTGCATATTTTTTCTATTTCGGGGGTCGTGTGGATGTCTGAACGAAGTTATCTGAGGTTGACAGACGGAAGTGAACTTGAAATTAATGCATATAGTGAAAAATCAAATGCGTCTCCATTGGGGCAGGTGCGTACTTGTTTATTTCACTAACGATTGCGAAATAAGTTTACAGCAAATATCAAAGGATGTCATATACAGTTGTTCTATGTAATTACACTTCAAGCCTTAATATTTCTGTTAATTTGTTGCTTATAGAAGTTTCAGAAGTATGTACAGGTTTGCCAGTCATTACTGAATGTAAAAGATTTAAGTCAAATAGTCTAAACGAATTATGAAAAAGTAACGGGAGAACATATCTATAAAATGAGTTTGCGGCACAGCGCAGTCAGGCCCAATTGCGGGACCGAAATCTGCCTTAGGGGCCAGCGTTCAGTCAATGTATTGTGTGGTCTATGTTACGCCCCATTCACTTGCAAGAAGAAAGTAGTGTATGTATATGTAATGTAGTGCACTATTTTACCTCCGCCAAGGAGGTTATGTTTTCGTCGTGTGTGTCTGTCTCTTTGTCTGTCTGTCATCAAAATAACTCAAAAAGTTATGAACCGATTTGGACGAAATTCACAGGGATTGTTAGGTATTTTAGGGGAAACAGATGAATAACTTTTGGTGAAGATATGTCCATCCGTTTGTTTGTTTGTTTGTCTGCATAATTTTTTAAATGCCATAACTCAAAAAGTTATGAATAGATTTTGATGAAGTTAACGAGAGTTGTTAGGTATGTAACAAAGAATAAATGACCAAATTTTCGAAATGATCCGTTCGTTCGTTTGTCAGTTTTTAATTTTATGCATGTCAGCACAATGACTCAAAAAATAATGAATGAATCTTTATGAAATTCATTGGGGTTGTTAGTAAAGTTAAAAGACATGAATGATTAAATTTTAGTGCAGATCGGTTCATTCGTTTGTATGTTTGGCTCATGTTTGTCATAACGTTTTTTTGAGGTATAACTCAAAAAGTTATGAACGGAACTTCAAGAAAATTGCACAAGCTGTTATTATTATTAAAAGGCACAAATGATTAGATTTTAAAGTTTATACTAAGAAAATTAGGGTTTCAGAGCCAATTTGAATTTTTTGCTACCGTTGCCTCGCTTGGCGGAGGTATGCGCTCTCAGAGTGCTCTGGTTCAATATAATATCTGATGAGCGAAGAGTGTGTTCTGTTTAGGTAAATCTCACTTTGTTGTTGAGGCTTGAACCACATAAGTCAGGAAATAACAGAATACTTTTGTTCTTCTTTGTAAACAACAGGATCAGAAGGCGGAAATACATACATAATGATAATTAATCGCGGTAAAAATGAACTGTCTAACTTCTCCCACGCATGTTTTGCGGCAAGAACAATGGTAGTAAATGTAGGCCAAGGCAATGGGGGGCTTGTTAATTCTGTTCAGTTTTATTAGTCGGTGGCCTATATGAATATATGTAACATCGACATTGCAATATTACCTCTTCTGCATGCCACCGTTAGAAATATTTAATTAAAACTATATACAATGCCAACGTTCTGATGTTAAAGAAATATCCACATTAAAATTAAACGACGTGCATTTGAAGGCTAAATCCTAGTTGTAAATATCCACTTCTGTTCTACCCACGTTACCTTCGCAAGCCATACAAAATTAAGAAAAGTAATAAGCCACTGAAAGACGGTGCCAATTTATTTTGCTGCGATTTGCTGGGACGTTAACTACAATAGGTAGTGATGTTACACATGACTACCCTAGTTCAGAACTAATGAAGTAAGGAATTTCAGTACTGATAACTACTCTATAATAATGGCAAATATCTGAAACGAAATTGTCGTGTCTTTTTATTGAGGTTGCAGGTCCGTTCCCTGCTCAGGCAGTTGAAATTTTGCTGTGCTCGTGACTGCTGCGTCAGAGTTTCTGATGTTCATAGTTCAGTTACGAGTGCCCTGATCTAACCAGCCACAGGACTGTTGGGGTTTACAGTAGTCATAATTTATCGAGTCAACTGTTTTTTACACCGTAACTCGAACAGTCTGTAGCCAACCGCAGCTGCGCAATTCTCTGATGCACTTAACGGGTATTTGTCTGTAGCACGAATCAGTGTCGGAGGATTACATAGTTATAGGGTATGCAATCACGGTCACTTTACCCTTAAAGCCATGAGTTCACATATAAGACTAGCAACAGCTAGATAATGAGACAACGTTATACTAGCTGTGGGGCCCCAAAGGCGGCCATTATTATAAAAGGCCGAGCACGGAGAAGAAATCAACACCAGCAACCTATGATAGCAGGCACAGATATGGTTCATTAATAAAACGTTGGTATTAAATGACGTCCAATGCATCATTGATAGTCGTAAAAATGATAGCTCATTGGTCTTGCCTCACTGTGTTTTCCGTTGAGAAGAATATCAGTAGCAGTAGAGTTCAGTAGAGCTCTTAATGTGATGCTCTCTGTTGGCAGCACTGCCAGCACACAACTGTTAGTAACATCACTGATACTTCTATAGCGTTAACCTCGCAACAGATACATTTTCCAATATTGGAGGCCAATTGCATCTTTTTTTTTATTAATTTCTCGAAAAAATAGTAAGTTGTGGCTACATGCATCGTCGTACGGTACTACGGTACGTCTTACACTATAAATGCATGTCAGCAAACTCTACAACAAGACGAACAACAACAAGACAACCTAACTCGAGACATTTCGTATCAATACCAACCTTTAAAGAAAATATATCAGAGAACAATTTTATCTCTAGCTAATAAGTTAAGAGCGTATAGAGCGCAGAAAGTAAAAATTAAAATGATACTGATGATACAGTGGCACAACAATGACTTTAATAATAATACTAATCATAATACGTTGTTACTGATGTTCAAGTGATGTATAAAATGCCAGTAATACTTTTGTGAACATAAGAATGTATTGAAAATAGGCAGGCCGTACTATAGATGTCAATGTTCACGAGCGTAGTACTTTTGGTTACATATCTTGATTTGCACTGTGCTTAGTGGCACTCTGTTACTACTACTATTGCCCGCGCCGTCAGAAAATGATTACGGATACTAATTGTTTTAACAAAATCACCGCTTTTCTTTCTCGTTCAGGGTTCTGCTATAAAGAATATTCCTTTCTTTCTAAGTTGATCTTCTAGTCAATTTGCCCATTATGAGTTCAGAGCAAATAAAGCTTTGCTGCGAGAAGGAAGAAAAATTTATTATCTATGTTGCCCTTAAGAGGTTCTGCAGATATTTTCAATGTTAATCCTTTAGATGCGTCGAAGCCGCGGTCCTTTTGTTCTGAGCTTGAGTTAGCGTAGTGTGATATAAATTTCTTGATTGGAGAATGGAGAAGTCAAGCAGGCAACCAAACAACCAACTAATCAAGCAACCAACCAACCAACTGTGCGTAGGTACAAGTGGGACAAATGTAACTGTGTTATCGTTTTTCTCACACTCCGCTTTAAGGCAAGATCGGGCTACGGTAGTAAAGTTATCTAGGTCAATGTAAAGCTGTGCGCGTGGGGCGCTGTGTCGAGCACATGCTGTACAGTTTGTAGCAATACTGCACACTCCTGGTGTACTTTAGAACGCAGGTATCAGTAAAAAATTATCTGCGAGATCTGAAGCTGACGTTGGCCAAAAACGTTTTCCAGCACAATGTGAAAACCTTACCAGAAGCATCGGCGCACCTTCGTTTTCTTTTTTTCTGTTGTGCAAGCTCTAAAAATGGGGATAGTTGTGGGAGTATGTGTTCCATATACGTAAGCTGTCATTACGCAGGCAAAACTGTATTCATTAAGTTGATTTGCAACACGCTCGGTAAATTTAATGCTATAGATAGCTTCCTATTACATGGTAAAAAAGGAAAATGTTAGGTTCTGACGATTGTCTCTTGGTCCTTGTGAGTTACGTTCAACTTTTGAATGCGTCGTTGTTTCCTTTCCTGAACAGCGGAGAAGTGCATAGCGTTCAATGACTTAGTTTAGTCTAAGCCTGAAGAGATACCTGAAACTTTACTAGTGATATTTACTAAGCCTGCTGATGTGACGGTATGCGTTTCAGTAGATTTCTTGGTAGAAACACAGTTGTGCTTGAACGAACGGCCGCCAATGTATAGACACACACGTGAACTGCGAGGCCGCCCTTTACATACTGTATAGCTATAGGCACGAGAGAGCATTGCTTAACGTTATCATTATCAAGCTTTGGCCCTTCCATCAACGATACTCGCTTTTGTAAGAGTATAGGTTTTTTATGCATAAAAAGACTACAATACTTACTGATCACACCAACTCATCTGTACTACAGCTTCAAAAAGTAAATAAAACAGGAGATAATTTTGCTTTCACCGCCTAAAAATTTCATTTTAAAACCAAAATCATCCGTGTTGAGCACAAGAAAAAAAAAAAGGATCTTATCTAGAGTAACCATCTGCAGTAAAAGGAATAACGTGATGCAAAAGGGCTGAGCTGTTACCTTCAAGCCCCGTCCACACTACCGCACGTGCGTGAGCAATTCAATGCGTCAGTGCGATTTCGCAGGACACGGCGAAAGTCGCACGGAAGCGTCAGTATATCGCGTGGCAACGCGCGATCCGCGCAAATGTAACCATGGAAATTGTAGTTTTTGATGCTACCAATGACTTATTTGAGAGATGTGATCTGTAAAATTATTAAGAAGAAATCACTATGAATGCTGAGGCCATATTTTTGCCGTCTCCAACAAAGCGGGCGCTGGTAACTGACTTAATTGACAGTCCTCAGTGTAGTATAATCTTCGGGTTGTGGTTACGAGGTTGGAGCAAACGTTTAGACTATCAATTGAAAGAATACGTTAAGGAATGGCATCTAAAGTCGCTATCAAGATGAGCTCGTTTAACAGTTTTCTGTTTCCCGTAGGGAGTGTAACGCGTTCGTTCGAGCATTTGTTTAGTCCTGCAATAGCAACTATGGAGACTCAAAACGTTCATAACATGTTAGCCATAAGTCTCTTGGCTTGATAAGTGTCGCTGTGAAGTTTTGGATTTCGTTTCTCGTTCTTGTAAATATTTACCCAAAGCTGGGGACTTTTTTGTCTCTCTTCGAAGAGACGACAAAAGGGCGTGCTTGATTGGGAGCCAAAATTAAGCCTTAAAGGCGCGACTTGTCAGAAACCTCAAACGGAAACTTTGGCTCTGTCACTTTGAATCGTGTGCAAGTGTTAGAAGCGACGCAATTACGTTGGGCCTGCTTGCCGCAAGCTCCATTTTACGAAGTAAGATTAAACTTCTGCAAGTTTCATGGGTAAGCGAAGGAGGATCAATGCTTGAAACTCAACTTAGCGAGTCGAAAATTCAAGCCTCTTAAGCTCAGTTTTGGCGCCCAACGAACATGCCCTAACTAGGATCATTAACTTTGATAGATACGAAGTGATAAATTACAACCAGAAAAAATGAAAAACTGTTCCTCCAAGAAAGCAAGGTCGGCTAGAGGATGAAGGCTGGTTATGTAACGGGTTTATTTTGACAATCCTACAGTGACCATTTCCAAGAAAACAACTGGGTCCACCTTGTCTTCCGAGAAGCGGTTACCTTTTCCTCAGAAATAAGCCTGAAAATATGGAGTTACAAACCGGTGTTAATGATAAAGTGGGGCGGCATCCCACTAAAACGCATGTATTGGACATAATTTTTAATACTGCTCCTAATTCTATAACCCTCGTTTACGTTTACACGATGCTTGTTCTTCGTGCAAGTCGGATGCTTTCCTTGCGATTTCGCCCAAGTTCATTGAACTTCACTCGTACCTATATAACTGGAGGTTATCTTTTTGTTATCCTCTTTAGTTTCGGGCATTAATTATTGCTAGTTTGTTACTGAAATTCGACCACCCTTTTTGTTTATAGGACGTGCGAGTCATAAGTATGTTTCAAGAGATGAACTTTAGAAGAGCTTGGTATCATAGCTTGCGCAATGGGGAGATCACAGAGTGGGAAGGTTTCCGGCCGAGATCAGGAGGGGTGGGGAAAAGAGTTGCGCAACAAAAGCTGCATCGTGTAAATGGGGCGTTACTGGTTTTAGGTGCAAGAGAAAGCTCAATAGTCCTACGGCTGATGCATATCTCCAAAAGACTCGATTGTGAAGAAGACTGGCAAACCCTACAGCGACATTTCCACAAGTATGAGTGAAGCTTTTTCAAGAGAGAAGTGCGGAGCTACTTGGGTGCTTCTGAGAGAAATAAAGTCAATTCGGTTGTTGTGGTAAACCGATTAGTCGAGAAATAATTTGAGCCAAAACCACAAAATTGTTTAGTTTTTCATTAATTTTCCTATACTTCACTATATACTGCATTTTTTTACATTAATCGTCATGGACTGGCCGTGCTTTGAAAGTCGGTTTATTGTACCTTCTCTGTGTGCCCCAAACAGGCCGTTGCAATAAAAGTGTTTTTCTGCCCATATTCAAATTCATTTACTTCCTATACGAAGCCATCCATCTCGAAATTTATGTGACATTAATTAGGTATTCCACCAATTTGTTGGGAAGGACTCTATGCTTTTAAAGGGGAAGCGTGTTAAAACGTCCTTTTGTGACCATTTTCATGATCAGAATCACGGGTATCCCGATCGCAATTAATGATCCATGGAAAGCATAAGAAGAGTTACTAATTTTCTAAACAAATCAAGGCTACCGAAATTACAAAAGATTCGATGTTTGTTTTGAGAGAGTAGCAGTCTGTCTTGAGCTCTTTCTGTATATATTCTTAATATGTTTAGAAAGTCATAGCCTTGGTGTTGACGCTTTTATGGATTGATGTAATTACTAGAGAAGCTAAAATATTCAGCATAACACTATAAGAATTTTCTAACATAGTCATCAACAATAAATCTTCAACAATCGAAAATATCCAATTTTGAGCAATTGTTACGTATAGAGTTGGTATTTAAGCCTATATAAGTAGCATCTCTTCGCTGAACGGGCTTAAACAATACAACGCTTTTAAAAATTGGGTGCCTTTTAATTCGTCTAACCCAATTCGTCTAAAACAAGTTTATCTAATGTCAAATTCGTCTAAGGAACAATTCATCTAATCGCAATTCGTCTAATGTAAAGTTCGTCTAAGGAGCAAGTCATCTCATCTATTCAAATTAGAGGCTGAATAAAGAAAACACTTCCTTTTTATAATACTAACTAGTGTACCCGCGCAGTCAGAAATGACAACGAAGAATTTGTGTTGATCCTGCTTCATTAACCATGCTTTCCTTCAGACAATTACCAACTTTAAAGTTCATGCAGGTGGAGTTTCACGGCTTCATAATCACTCAGCAGCGACACTCTTATTTTCTTTCTCTGACATGACTGCAGGCAGTTCAGCGACACTGAAAAGAATTGATTCGATTTGGTATCATAGATACCCTAGTAGCTATGTCATACGTATTTATCCGAGTTTTTTTTTATTATTGAAAGATGTTTCATCGACAATTGCAACAAAGTTGGAAGAATAGCTGTTGATGCAGCGAAATCATCTCTGGGAAGAAACTGCGAATCAAGATGCACGACAGTGCTGATCAGGAAGCAAAGAGCGTTGCATTCTTTGCTTCCTGGTGCTGATGGAAGCTTAAGATATTTTCAGTGCTGCGATTTCAACTTCGGGAACGCAAGAAGTGCATTCATACGTAAGGTCGCCCTGTACCTTGCCATAGATTCGATATATGGAGAAGATAATACTCGTACAAATCAAATTCAGCCCTCGATATCTTCATTGTTTAAATTATTTCAACTGTCCCTGATTAGACATATATCAGTAGCGTGAATTTTACTTTGGCAATTGCCTTCATGATTCAGAGCGTTTGAAAGATACCCACCTTAGGTGACTACATAGCTACCACATTATCAATTGCATCAAAATTTTGAGTTCGAAAGACGTGCAGGCCGGCACTAAATATCTTAATTAATATAGCCGCGCGCGCGTTAGTTTAAGTTAGTTTAGGTTGGTTGAGTTTAGGTTAGGATAGGTTAGCTGATTTACTTTAGATAAAGTAGTTTTAGACGAATTGCGATTAGATGAATTGTTCCTTAGACGAATTTTACATTAGATAAACTTGTTTTAGACGAATTGAGTTAGATGAATTTGTTTAGAAGAATTGAGTTAGACGAAGTATACTAGACCCAAAAATCAATTTGTCATAAAGCAATGACCTTTTCAACTTAGTTTCCTAAACTTACTAGAAAATGTCATGACATCGCATTTTATATTTTGAAATTTTATTTGTCCACCGTCCTGAATCGCTCACTGATCACGCTAGATCTCCTGTGGATGGAAATCATGTTGCGGTTGTGACCACGTTACGGTCGTGATCAGAAACACGTCAATAACTGGTCACAAAAAAGGAGGAATTACTCGGAATCTTCTTCAGCGTGGACACAAAAAGACGCCTGCAGTAGATAGATATGACGGGCGCTAATACCCTTCGCCGGTGACGTGCCGCATCCAAACAAGTGAGTGACTATGCATATCATCCGTGGTTTCATTCTACATAATCCGGACCATGCTTCGCGTCCCAGTTTACTGCCAATAGCTCCGTGTCCAGTCATTCCCAGTCCAGTTCTCTTTTATATCTGCCCCTAGATAAAAAAATACAGTTGAATGCTCTTTATCCTGCAATGCTCCGAGGAAGTAATTCACTCCACTCATGTAAATTCAACGAGTCTCTGATTCCACTAATGCTAGCTGACTAGCCTTCATCTGGTGAGTGCTATCTACGAAGAATTAAGATACTAATACCGCACGAAAGAGAGCTTGGTCGTCTCTCGAATAAATAAAGGTGGACTGAGATACAACGGAATTATTCGTTCCATCTGGCACGTCAGCCATTGAACACACCTACATATTAACTACCTCCGTCTAGGAGAATATATGTTTTCGTAGTGGTTGTCTGTCAGTTCGTCTGTCTGTCTCTTTGTCTGTCACCAAGATAACTCAAAAAGTAAGTTATGGACGGATTTCAACAGAATTTACAGCGATTGTTAGGCATATTAGGAGGAACATATGATTAACTTTTAGTGAAGATCCGTCCTTCCGTGTGTTTGTTTGTTTGTCTGCCTTATTTTTCTTGTGGCCATAACTCAAACAGTTATAGACGGATTTTTATGAAACTTGCATGAGTTGTTAGGTGTATTACATGAAGTAAATGACAAAATTTTTGTGATGATCTGTTCGTTCGTTTGATTGTCGCTGTGTTTAATTTTATGAATGTCAGCACAACAATTCAAAAAGTTACGAACGGATCTTCAAGCAAATTACAGAAACTCTTTATGCTGTTAAAAGGCACAATGATTAGATTTCGGTGTTGATTCGGGGAAAAACATGGTTTCAGAACCAATTGTAATTTTTCATTACCATGCCTTGTTTGGCGGAGGTATGCGCTGTCAGAGTGCTCTAGTAAAAGATACTTCCGCTGGATTCTAGAGCAGTCAGAATTAGTTTGCAAGTTTTCTGCGGATTTCGCCGCAAAACTTTTTAGTGGCCGATGGTACACCGCGTTCGCCGTTGTAATATTTGTTTTGACTGTATATTCACGAAAATAACGAATGTATACCAGAAGAGAAATTCTGATCGATTTCACGGCCATGGCAATTATGTATATGTATATATATATATGTCGTGCGCGAACGATGGATTTGGACAATCGATCGCGCACAACAAATATATACACATACAACATGCACAACGTCAACGAAGGAGAAACATAAATTTACACATACACGCTGCAGCTCCGAGGTCACATCTGACTGTGCGTTGGTACGCTGATGTATGCAATTTT
>LQNS02278097.1:15697257-15713877 GCA_001587735.2 Parhyale hawaiensis
TCGATCGCGCACAACAAATATATACACATACAACATGCACAACGTCAACGAAGGAGAAACATAAATTTACACATACACGCTGCAGCTCCGAGGTCACATCTGACTGTGCGTTGGTACGCTGATGTATGCAATTTTGAATAGTAGTGCAGTGCTACTTGTATTTTTATTGTATCATTGCCGTAGCTCCGGATTCGGACTCGCGAGGGTGCTGTCCAGTGCTGCGAGAACTTAATTTCCACATCGACTTTTTATGGTCAGACGTAGCTACGTAGTGGTTTTCTCCTGTCAAAACGTCGTTGTGAGACGTTTTATTTTAAGTGAGACGAAAAGTTTTAGGTACCACGGAAGGTTTGTGGTAAGGCATTGCGTATTAGGTAAGGCACTGTACCTACATTAGGGGAGACAAAAGGCATTTGATGAAATTCTCATGGCCCTGGAAACGGATGAGAAAGTTCATCAAGAATCTTTTAAATATCCAGAATTTGAAACGGGTTCATTCAAATTCAACTGAACGGGTTTGCGGCATTTGACATCCGAATCGACGTCAGAAAAATCTCCAGCTAGGTAAATTTTTACTTTAAGTCCGGCAGGGATTTTCGGTATTTTGAAACCTTGTCTAGATAGAAGAAGCAATTCTAACACGTTTTTCATGAATATCATTTTTTGGGCACTCTCTTCGTTTTTGACATATAGCGCAAAAAAGTTTCCGTTGTTTTTCTATGGAGGAAAATAACCGACGTTATTACAGGCATGCTAGCGGCCCCATAGGAAACTAACCGAACCTACCTAACCTAACTCTACCTAACCTAACTCTACCTAACCTAACTTTACCTAACCTAACTTTACCTAACCTAACTCTACCTAACCTAACAGTACCTAACCTTACCCAACCTTATCTAACCTTACCTAACCTTACCTAACCTTACTTAACCTAACTTACCTAACCTAACCTTACCTAACCTTACCTAACCTAACCTTACCTAACCTTACCTAACCTTACCTAACCTTACCTAACCTAACCTAACCTTACCTAACCTAACCTAACCTAACCTAACCTAACCTAACCTAACCTAACCTTACCTAACCTAACCTTACCTAACCTAACCTTACCTAACCTAACCGAACCTAACCATATCCTAGCCATACGTAACCTAACCCACCAAACCTAACCACACCTACCTAACCACACCTACCTAACCACACCTACCTAACCACACCTACCTAACCTAACCATACCTAACCTAACCATACCTAATCTAACTGAACCGTACCTAATCTAACCATACCTAATCTAACCTAACCATAACTAATCTAGCCTAACCATAACTAATCTAGCCTAACCATACCTAATCTAACCTAACCATACCTAATCTAACCTAACCATACCNCGCATATCAGCAACTCGGTTCGTCTGCTGCTCCCCCGTCTTTTCCACCAATCAGCGTTTCAGCCATAAGAGATCTGGTTGACTCGCTGGCAAGTCTGTAACTGGGCCACAAAGCTCCCTCCTTCTCTATTGAAGCTCCTTGGGCGCGATCGATCGCGCGTCGCAAACGATCGATCGGGCGTCGCAAACGATCGATCGCGCTGCGCAAACGATCGATCGCGCTGCGCAAACGATCGATCGCGCTGCTCAAACGATCGATCGCGCTGCTCAAACGATCGATCCATCGTTCAAGCGCCTAACCTAATCTAACCTAACCCAACCTAACCTAACCTAATCCCATCTCACCATTGACTAAAATTGACGGTGCCCGAAATTTTAAAATAATAATAAAAAAAAAAAACAGGCCTTGCCTCCCCTAACCTACCCGATATACTCAGAAATAGGGGGAAAGTTGAAGAAAAACATTCATTAGGTTAGGTATTTGATCGATCGATCGCTTGCGCAGAGGGATCGATCGATCGCGCAATTCCATCTATCGCGCACAACACATTCATACGTAAGGTCGCCCTGTACCTTACCATGGACACGATATATGGAGAAGATAATACTCGTACAAATTAGATTCAGCCCTCAATATCTTCAATGCTTAAATTATTTCAACTGTCCCTGATTAGACAAATATCAGTGGCGTGAATTTTACATTGGCAATTGCCCCTATGATTCAGAGCGTAGCAAAGATACCCACCCTGGTGGCTATATAGCTACCACATTGTCAATTGCATCAAAATTTTGAGTTCGAAAGACGTGCAGGCTGAAACTAAATATCTTAATTAATATAACCGCGGGCGCGTTAGTTTAAGTTAGTTTAGATTGGGATAGGTTAGCTGATTTACTTTAGATAAAGTAGTTTTAGACGAATTGAGATTAGATGAATTGTTCCTTAGACGAATTTTACATTAGATAAACTTGTTTTAGACAAATTGAGTTAGAAGAATTGAGTTAGACGCATTATACTAGACCCAAAAATCAATTTGTCATAAAGCAATGACGTTTTCAATTCAGTTTACCTTAATATACTAGAAAATGTCATGACATCGCATTTCATATTTTAAAATTTTATTTGTCCACCGTCAAGAATCGCTCACTGATCACGCTGGATCTCCTGTGGATGGAAATCATGTTGCGGTTGTGACCACGTCACGGTCGTGATCAGAAACACGTCAATAACTGGTCACAAAAAAGAACGAATTACTCGGAATCTTCTTCAGCGTGGACACAAAAAGACGCCTTTATTAGATAGATATGACGGGCGCTGATACCCTTCGCCGGTGACGTGCCGCATCTAAACAAGTGAGTGACTATGCATATCATCCGTGGTTTCATTCTACATAATCCGGACCATGCAGCGCGTCCCAGTTTACTGCCAATAGCTCCGTGTCCAGTCATTCCCAGTCCAGTTCTCTTTTATATCTGCCCCTAAATCAAAATTACAGTTGAATGCTGTTTATCCTGCAATGCTCCGTGAAAGTAATTCACTCCACTCTTGTAAATTCAACGCGTCTCTGATTGCACTAATGCTGGCAGACCAGACTTCATCTGGTGAGTGCTATCAACGAAGAATTAAGATACTAACTAATACCGCACGAAAGAGAGATTGGTCGTCTCTTGCATAAATAAAGGTGGACTGAGATACAACGGAATTATTCGTTCCATCTGGCATGTCAGCCATTGAACACACCTACATATTAACTACCTCCGCCAAGGAGGATATATGTTTTCGTAGTGTTTGTCTGTCAGTCCGTCTGTCTGTCTCTTTGTATGTCACCAAGATAACTCAAAAAGTTATGGACGGGTTTCAACGGAATTTACAGGGATTGTTAGGTATATTATGAGGAACAGATGATTAACTTTCAGTGAAGATCCGTCCATCCGTTTGTTTCTTTGTTTGTGTTTGTCTGCCTTATTTTTCTTGTTGCCACAACTCAAACAGTTATCGACGGATTTTTATGAAACTTGCATAAGTTGTTAGTTATATTACATGAAGTAGATGACCAAATTTTTGTGATGATCTGCTCGTTCGTTTGATTGTCGCTGTGTTTAATTTTATGATTGTCAGCGCAATAACTCAAAAAGTTATAAATGGATCTTTATAAAATTTACAAAAATTGTTCGTAATGTTAAAAGACATAATTGATTAAATTTTGATGATGATCGGTTTGTCCGTTTGTGTGTTTGAGTAATATTTGTTAGAATGTTAGTTAGCAGCATATCTCGAAAAAGTTATGAACGGATCTTCAAACAAATTACAGAAACTCTCTATACTGTTAAAAGGCACAATGATTAGATTTCGGTGTTGATACGGGGAAAACCATGGTTTCAGAACCAATTTTAATTTTTCGTTACCATGCCTTGTTTGGCGAAGGTGACGTGCTGAGTGCTCTAGTAAAAGAATACTTCCGCTGGATTCTAGAGCAGTCAGAATTGGTTTGCAAGTTTTGTGCGGATTTCGCCGCAAAACTTTTTAGTGGCCGATGGTACACCGCGTTCGCCGTTGTAATATTTGTTTTGACTGTATATTCACGAAAATAATGAATGTATACCAGAAGAGAAATTCTATTGATTTCAAAGCCATGGCAATTTTATATATATATATATATATATATATATATATATATATATATATATATATATATATATATATATATATATATATATATATATATATATATATATATGTACACATACAACATACACAAAGGGAGATATGCCGTTCTTGGTGATGAGCCTCAACCTGAACAAGAAGATGAAACATAAATTTACACGTACACGCTGCAGCTCCGAGGTCACATCTGACTGTGTTTTGGTACGTTGATGCGTGGAATAATGAATAGTAGTGCAACGCTACTTGTATTTTTATTGTATCACTGCCGTAGCTCCGGATTCGGACACGCGAGGGTGCTGTCCAGTGCTGCGAGAACTTAATTTCTACATCGACTTTTTATGGTCAGACGTAGTGGTTTTCTCCTGTCAAAACGCTGTTGTGAGACTTTTTATTTTAAGTGAGACGAAAAGTTTTAAGTACCACGGTAGGTTTGTGGTAAGGCATTGCGTATTAGGTAAGGCACTGTACCTACATTAGGGGAGACAAAAGGCATTTGATGAAATTCTCGTGGCCCTGGAAACTGGTGAGAAGGTTCATCAAAAATGTTTTAAAGATCCAGAATTTGAAGCGGGTTCATCCAAATTCAACTGGACGGGTTTGCGGCATTTGACATCCGAGTCGACGTCAGAAAAATTTCAAGCTAGGCCTAGGTAAATTTTTACTTTAAGTCCGGCAGAGATTTTTGGTATTTTGAAACCTTGTCTAGATAAAAGAAGCAATTCTAAGACGTTTTTCATGAATATCATTTTCGGGCACTCTTTTAGTTTTCGAAATATAGCGCAAGAAAGTTCCCGTTGTTTTTCTATGGAAGAAAATAACCGACGTTATCATAGGCGTGCTAGCGGCCCCATAGGAAACTAACGGAACCGGTAAAATTTTACTTTCACTTACACATGTTTTTTTTTGAGTTTTTGTTGCTTTCAGTATGTTAATTGGGTCAATTTAAGACAATTTACATGAATAACATTTCCGTGCGTTTACGAATCAAAAACTCTATAATCTGAAACTTCAAGGGTAACAAAAGGATACCCTCTTAATAGCCGATGTCATCACAGGCTTTAAAGGAACCAAACCTGGCCTTGCCTAACCTAACCTTACTTAACCTAACCTTACTTAACCTAACCTTACTTAACCTAACTTTACTTAACCTAACCTAACCTTGTCTAACCTAATCTTACCTAACCTAACCTTACCTAACCTAACCCTAATTTTGCTTGTTTGGGACCGCTCGGTATTTTCTGCCATAGAAAAACAATGGAAACTTCAAAGTCATATATCTCAAAAACTAAGCATTTGCGACGAAAACTTCTTTCATGTAAAATGTCTTGAATTGACCCAATTTTCATACTGAACACAAGAAAAGTCATGAAAATCATGTGTAAGTGAAAGTAAAATAATACCACCGAACCTACCTAACCTTACCTAACGTAACTTTACCCAACCTAACTTTACCTAACCTAACTTTACCCAACCTAACTTTACCTAACCTAACTTTACCTAACCCAACTATCCCTTACCTAACCTAACCTTACCTAACCTAACTTAACCTAACCTTCCCTAACCTAACCTTACCTAACCTAACCCAACCTAACCTAACATAACCTAACGTAACCTTACCTAACCTAACCGTACCGAACCTAACCATATCCTAGCCATACGTAACCTAACCCACCAAACCGAACCACACCTACCTAGGCTAACCTAATTAACCTAACCCTACCTAATCTAACCTTACCATACCTATTCTAACCTAACCGTACCTAATCTAACCTAACCATACCTAATCTAACCATACCTAATCTAACCTAACCAAACCAAACCTAACCTAACAATACCTAACCATACCTAACCTAACCATACCTAACCTTACCGAACCTAACCTTACCTAACCTAACCATACCTAACCTAACCTAACCATACCTAGCCTAACCATACCTAGCCTAACCATACCTAACCTAACCATTCTTAACCTAACCATACCTAACCTAACCATACCTAACCTAAGCATACCTAACCTAAGCATACCTAACCTAAGCATACCTAACCTAACCATACCTAACCATACCTTACCTAACCATACCTAACCTTACCATACCTAACCTTACCATACCTAACCTTACCATACCTAACCTAACCATACCTAACCTAACCATACCTAACCTAACCATATCTTACCTAACCATATCTTACCTAACCTAACCATATCTTACCTAACCTAACCATATCTTAACTAACCAACCATATCTTACCTAACCAACCATATCTTACCTAACCAACCATATCTTTCCTAACCTAACCATATCTTTCCTAACCTAACCATATCTTACCTAACCTAACCATATCTTACCTAACCTAACCATATCTTACCTAACCTAACCATATCTTACCTAACCTAACCATATCTTACCTAATCATATCTTACCTAACTATACTTAACCTAAAATAAGTTAGTTTAGGTTTCTTGGGGTCGCCGGCTATTTTTCCCATAGGAAAATAATGGGAATTCACTTGCGCTATATCTCGACAACGAAGCGTTTTCCCAACAAATATTATTCATGAAAATCGTCTTAAAATGGCTTCTTTAGCTAGACAAGGTGTCAAATCACCGAAAATCTCTGCCGGACCCAAAGTAAAACAATACTTTCCTCAAGCTCTTACATTTGTGCTGAATTTTGAGGATGGAGCATACTGCATTTATACCGTGACTCTCCAGTCAGCTGCGCGGAAATTTGTAAACCGTCATTAGTACCAAAATAGTGGTAGAAGTTGCGGTCAATTTTCCGAAGTGCGCATTAATCACATCGAGTATCTTTTTGTCCGCATTTTTAGGTAATATAAGGCATTCTAATATGTTTTTCATGAATAACGTTTTCGCCGCAAATTTTTAGTCTTCGAGATGGTTTACTTTAAAGTTCCCTATGTTATTCTATGAGAGAAAAGAAGATCCGCCATTACGGCTAGCGCGATGTCTCTGTACACTGTTTTTTTTCGTATCTCATATATTTCTCGTAGGATATTTGGAGAACCAGTCCTTGCTTGTTTAACCTAAATAAGTAAGAGCCGCGTTGTAGCCGAAAAACTATTACGAAACTTTGTTCTAGATGGCACGATATGGCCTTAATGGCGGATCTCAATAGAAAACAATGGGAATTTTAAAGCCAAATATATCGAGAACTAAGCATTTCCAACGAAAATGTAATTCTTGAAAAGTCTTACAATGCCTTATTCTACCTGAATATGCCAACGAAAAACTAACCATTAGGTATGAAGTCACTAATACCGGTAAAATAGTGTGTCTCGCAAGAAGCACACACACCGCACCATTGCTGAATTAGTTACTTAGTTAGGATGTGGCTCTGAATTAGTTGAAGATTGAAGTGTGTTCCAATAATACAGCAGTCTGCAGGGGCGCGTGTTCCAATAACGAGTGCTGGCCGGCGAAACAGTCTTACAGATACAGAAGTACAAAGTTTCCAACGAAAACGTTATTCTTAAAAAAGTCCTAGATCGTCTTATTCTACGTAGCTACATATCTATCAACAAAATAAGCTCGACATTGCACAATTGTTTGTAATTGCACAATTAGTTAAAGACTTAATAGGGTGTGTTCCAACAACGAGTACGAGCATCGCGCTTCTGTTGATAAACAAAGGTACAACGCGACATGACTGTAATGGCGGATGTAATAGAAACACAATGGGAGGTATGAAGTCAAATATCTCGAAAATGAAGCATTCGCAACGAAAACGTCATTCATGATAAACGTCTTTGAATGTCTTATTTAACGTAGACATGTCAACAAAATTACCGTATGTGATTAATGTGTACCTACTTCTGAAATTTCACCAAAGTTGCTCCTAGTCACGGCAGCCAATGATTCTTGAGGTCCATTGTCATAGATTTCGAGTTGTCAGTAGCAAAATGAACGGTTATTAATAATTTATAATTATAGTTGTCTTGCTGCTGAGTCAGTAAAACCATGATAAATGGTGGTCGTCTGAACGGAATTTGAAGCCAGGCCATTTCTTCTCGTGACCACGGTGCAAACCCGCCTTTAGCAGTTTCGGCATTCTTTAACTTCCATGCCGTTTTCAGTCATAGGAATTCTGCACTTTTTGTTAGTTCTTAGTTCTTAATTTCTTCCCTTCAAGCCCAGACAATTTATGAGTTGATCTTGTAAATGTTGAAGCGCTAAACAAGAATTTACAGGGTATGACGCCAAAAAATAACTGTCAGAAATTATTAGTTTTCGAGATTTTGATGTGTTGAGTTCATCGTCATATGGTTACCGGAGTGTAGTTAAAGTCGGCGTAGTTGCATTTAGCGACGATTGTTGGATATTGTTTCTGCATGTTTTATTTTTTGGTATTTTTGCTGTTTAGGACCTCCAGAGATTTTCGATATTTTGAAGTCGTATAGCTATAGGTAGAAGGACCCATTTTAAGACTTTTTTCATGACTGACGTTCCGTCGCAAATGCGTGGTTTTCGAGAAGTTTGACTTGGAAGTTCCCATTGTTTTCCTATGGGAGAAAATAACCACACTCGTTCTGTGTTACGGAAAACCTCTTTTTGTNGTTAGGTTAGGGTAGGTTAGGCATGGATAGGCATGGTCAGGTTAGGATGAGTTAGTTAGGTTTTTTTTTATGTTACTATAGGGTCGCTGTGGTCGCAGATGATTTTGCCCCGTAGAAAACAAAGGAAACTTCAAAGTCATATACCTACCTCGAAAGCTAAGCATTTGAGACGGAACGTTATTCACGAAAAAGTTCTTAAAATGGGTCCTTCTACCTATAAAACACTTCAAAATATCGAAAATATCTGAAAGTCCTAAAAAGCAAATTTAAATTTTTTTTATCGATTTTGTACAAAATTGTTTTAACCCTAACTTCTTTTAACCTAATAAAGCGTACACTAACGTAACCTATCTAGCCAAACCTAAGCTGAGCTACCTTTTCTATCCTAACCTATCCAAATTATTCAAAACAAGGTAAATATAACGACAGAGGCTAACAATCACACTAAAATGTGATGACGAATAACTGAGTGACGCTGAAGTAACGTTGAACTTAACATATCTTATTAACTAATATTATCCGACGGCTGGGGACGTTAAAGTCGTGTTAAACGCATCAATGCCCTCTCGAAATCTGCTTGAAGTTTTTTAATTTCATTGGCAGGAGAAGAATAAAGTAATGTTACGGGAATCTACCATCTACAACTTGTGCAAGTTATTCGTTTTCGAGATATTTGTAAGGTCAATTCAACTATTATAGTTTCACAGCGTAGTGCATTTAATATATCTTGGCAATTAAAAGCAATTTTTTCTCGTATGCTATGTAGGAATGTATTAGGTACATGAATTTCTGATTGATTTACAAAACTAAAAGACCTTTACTTTTTAATGTACCTATTGTCGGTGTAAGGAGAGTGGAGAACGAGGCCGCCAGGACGGACGGTGAGGGTCAGCCCCTCAGTTCCTGATGGCCTCATCCACTTATCAGCTGTCCTCGAAACTATTGTCGAATGTAATTTCTATGATAAAATGCATTGATTTTTGTTAGACTGCTATCCATGAGAGAAGTTGCGTAAACATAGGCTAAGTATTGTTTTGTATTATCAGGCTGCCTACATATCTACTGCTCAGTGTCACTGTCTTGGATGTTATAACTTATAAGTGAACTAACACTATCGGATAATTTAATTAGTGTATTGGATAATGCACGGTAATGCCGTAAATTATGGCAATTCCACAATTATGTGCTATCTTGAAATTAGTATAGGTACATATATTTACTTTTTCCTTAATAGTGTTTGTTGTTGCGCTTGAAGGCGCTTGGTGTTGCAAGAAATACATCGTTAGCGTTTTAGGCGTTGTAATGAATGTTAGCAGCGGCGAAGGTGGTGCTGTGGTAAAAGTAACCGTTAGCGCAGCTGTTGTTACAGTGAAAGTTGCCTTTAGCTCATCTTGTGTTGTAGCGAAAGTGGATAGTGCGTGTAATGTTACAGGGAAAGTTAACTCAATCGCGTACAGTGTTGTAGTTTACTCTTGGGCGTGTTGTGTTAGAGGGAAAGCTATTACAGCGACTATTATTGCTACTTCCAAGTACATGCGGTGTTATAGGAAAAATTAACGCGTAGTGCGTGTAGTAGGTACCTAGTGAATGTTAACCTATGGGGTCATCGCCCGTGATGTTGCTATAAAATGAATGTTAGCCCTCGAGCGGTGAGACGTATTACGTTGGTGCAGAGTTGTGGCTATCGTGACTGTTACCGTACTAGTGAAGTGAGTTCTCAAGAAAATACACAAACGGTGATGAGAGAAGATCTCGTCAGTGCCCATCGGACTGCCGCACCATCGTAGTACCGCCTCCGGTGACAGCGTTGGTAAGTACCCCTCTGCTGCTTGTAAACTTGGAACATGGTGCCTATACGGGAACAAACTGTACCTCTGCAGTTTACAGTTTAAAATATCAATTAACAGTTAGTTGCTGAATATAATTCTATTCTTACTTTCTGTAGTATTCTCTAGAACGGGTTCTCGGTCGCGTTCTAGTTTTTAGTTAGCATTATGACCGCGGCGCAGGAAGCCACTTAACTTGTCAATTGCATGAACCTAATTTGCTACAGCTGGCAATCCGAGACTATTTAGAATTTACATCTTGACGAGCGCGATCACAAGACATAAACTTACTGTAAAGAACAAAATGATTGTAGCCTATCGGGTGATAGCCCTTTACATAAATCCAATCTACTGTATTTGTAAAATGAAACGTGTCCCATACTTTATTGATGCCCAATTTACCACCCGTTAAAAAGAAAGTCAGTCCTTGCGCATAGTTTGTTCCCAGGCTCTGTGTAC
Source organism: Parhyale hawaiensis (assembly GCA_001587735.2). NCBI lineage: Eukaryota > Metazoa > Arthropoda > Malacostraca > Amphipoda > Hyalidae > Parhyale > Parhyale hawaiensis. The sequence goes on from LQNS02278097.1 coordinate 15,708,167, forward strand.
CGTGATCCAGTCTCTTCACCTTTTCCATTTTGCAATTCAGTACTATTGATGTTTGTCCAGTGAAGCGTTGTTGCTTCTCGGGTTTCAAGAACTAACTAATGGATAGTTGTTAAAATGAATTCCATGTAGTGAATTGCAAAATTAAAAAAAACCTAGTTTTTTCATTCACGAATCAGTGCCTTGCTATGATGCATACAGTACTTGGTAACCTTGAAATTTAAGCATGTCTTTGAGGCTTCTGCTGCAGTATATTTGCTTACTACTTTTAGTCACGAATTCCCAGAACAATTATTTCACAAGTTATGTTTGACCCAGTTTACGTTTTTTTGAGCAATAGTATCGAATTTTGGAGATATATCACCTAACAGCTGCTAGAGATTTTTACTATGCAGTACAGTAGGGTTTTGAAATAAATATTTTAAACGTAGTTCGTACGCTTGATGCTTAGAAAAGCGACTACAAGAGGGGGGCACCGAACTCGCATTAGCTGATCTGCGTTGCGTGAGTTTAATCTCTCTGTTGGAGCTGGAGCTTATAGGCAACAGGGATTGTCGTCTACAAAGGATTCAGTCATCACTAGGCTTGTTTCCTTTATAAAGGCGATCGTAAGTGCGGCGTTTAAAAACGCTAGTGTGTAGCGGCCCTTAATTACGATGTACAGTTGCGAGTAAATGAAGGGACAAAAATACTCTGTAACCAAAAAATCTGATGATAGTTTAGCTAAAAAATTTGATATAAAAGAGATAATAGTAAGTATACTCGATAATTCCACCAAAATTTACCGCCTCCCCATGGATAATAAAAATTATGTTTAATTTAATGGATAAATTAAGTGTAGAAATAAGGGACACATTTAATACATTTTACATTTGAAAAGATTCAATAATCTTATTTTCTTGCTTTTCCCTGTAAGAAACAGGTTAATAACGTCCTCTGTAGACATTGCTCGTACGTACTACGCTATGGCTAAACGTGAAAACGCTTGAAAAATCTCTCGGAATGACCGAGCCGTTCGGCAGCAGTTCACCTATTCTCAACTAAACACAAATTTTCGTAGCACTTGGCAACGGAATATAGCTATTATAATGAGGCCGTATAATTCTGTTAGCGGTAAGATGGTAATTTTCTATTTTTTACTGATTTTTTCAGCTTTATATTTGAAAATAAACAAATAAATCTTCAGTACTCGCAATCTGTTGTATTAAATCACTGAACTTGTACCGTCCGACCCTTATCAGTTTATCCTCATGGTCGTCCCATGCAATCAGTTTCTGGATCTTGTCCCAGGGCCTAATAGCGTACTTTTACCTGTTGATTCTAGTAGGTCACAACGTACAGCACCATTAATAGCAATAGAACAGTAATGTGAAAGACCTTTGGAGCTGCAATCAATTTACGTGGCATATCTGTTTAACTCTAGTCCTAGAAGTCATGTTATCTAACATGGAACATTTCATGAAGTAAAAACAAAATGCGAATTGAGCAGAGCAAGTGCATTGTGCAGTGAATGAAAAGGTGTCTTGTGTCTTTATTTTCTTCTTCTTACTTCTTGCAGCATGTCCCAGCAACAACGTTGTGGCTTTCGTATTTGGGCGTAGGACAACCGTGCATATATTGGGTTCGGTTAATTTGGGTCACAAGTTAGGTACTTATGAATTAACTTCTATTGGAGTTACTCTCTCCCAGCCTAGGTAATCTTTACCTAACTTTGTCCATAGTCTGCCGAGACATTTATCTACCCGTGCTTACTTCAGGTGCTTCCTTCCTTTTCCGGCTATTCTTGACAGTCGCTGTTTTGTTCTTTTCCTACTTCTCTGACTTCCTGTTCTCTTGTGCACTAATTTTCCGTGCATGGGTCCTTCACGAAAAAAATTTTTGTCAACCCAGAGGCGTTTTACTGTTGTAGCTTCAGTGGCGGTCAATATTCTATTAGGGTTCTTGCGTACTGCTCGCCAGTCTAGTGCTCGTTAGAGATTTCTAGCTTTCGAGTATCTATGATTATAATTGCTGCTATTAGCTATATAGAGGCTTAAACATTGGAAATAATTTCTCAATTTGCTAGCAAGTTCTGTTATTTGAGTACGTTGCGCTTTAGGTTACAGGTAGTTTTCTTGGAGTTTTGTATCGATTCGCAGATAAAAGCCAATTCACAAAAATACGACACACATGTATGACAATCATGTGCTGAGAGCCGCCGACGTTCTTGTTGGGGCACTGCGCAAAATCTTTCCAATTCTTAGCACTTAGACCGCGATCTTCACGAATTCAATCCCTAACTGAATATTCCGCTGCCTCAGAAACTTAGGCCTAAACCGCCTGGAGCAGCCAAAAATTCTGATAAGGATGGAACGTTTGAATTCAGATAATTCTCTGTGCCCAGAAATCGAACAACACCCGATGTTTCTATCCAGACCACTTTTTGAGCGCCCCAAACCTGATTTTACGTTTTAGCTGTTGCAGCGGTTTAGAGTTCTATAGGGGTCTACGCTCCTGTTAGACGAGAAACAATCCATACGCATGTTAACGTGTCACTGCGTATTGCACAGTTTCTGGAGAGCGAACCATGTTGACTGCTTATACTCCTTTGAATGTTAACTATTCGGTTTAGAGAAGTATACAAGTATATTGCAATAAATAAACATATTATACTGTTCCTCTGGGTACCAACCGAAGTATTGATTCCTTAAAAAATGTGATAATCTCGGTCTAAGTGTTAATAAGGCCTGGGTAGGTACTTTATATTTATTGTTCTCTGGTGCATGAACAATTGTTTATTAAATATAAGTAAACAAGGACAGACTGGATAGTTCGGAGGTCGAGTGAAAGACCTCAATGGAATTTTATAAACTATAATGACGGTTTTAAATGGTCGCCTAATTAACGTTATTGTTGCTGTAGTATTGCGACATTACTTGAATAAGCTTTATTCTGGCAGTCAAATGAGTGTTCAGTATTTTCCAACCAACCTTTGAACATTTCAGTTTACCCATAAAGTATATTTTTGTCCGATAGATTCGTTCCGATGTTGAAAATAATTTCGATCTCCTTCACTTTTTGTGCTCTTGCCATAAACCTGTTGGTTCGTTCACTGAGGGAGAATCAATTAATAAAGAAAATGTACACGCTTTTCATTGCGCTTCTCTGGAATTATATTGTTGCTAATTCACGTTAACATTTTTAAGATACTACCGAATCAAATATTTGGACAAAAATATAGCAAATATCGTGTTATTTTCCGCTTGATCGAGATCTGCACCATCATCTAGCTGGCTGCTGTAGACGGGAAGGTAAGTGCGACATTCTAATATTGTGCTTTGTTTACATGTGTGAATCATTGATATTACATATAATATAGAGCCTATTTCAAGGAGAAATGTGTAAATAAAATAAGACTGGTAGCAGTGCGCTGGATCTCGTTATGTTAATGGCTTTCCATTTGGATGGGATGCAGAACATCATCTTAGGTATTGGCAGTAGGCGTTCGAAAGCGATGGTCTAAAAAAATGGAGCATTGCGACTCATTTCGTGGACCGGTGTATTCTACCGTGTTTGTAAATGATTGATAATTTTGAGTGAAGAAGATCCCCTGTTAAGTTTTATTTTAGATGCGAGAACATATGTAGTGCCAGTCACCGATAAGAACACCTGCCATGCAGGTAACGAGGTAATTTTTAACCGTGTCAAAAGGAGGTAACTTTTATTTTTTATTCAGCAAAAGGTTTTACGGAAGCATCTCCGCACAGGCATTCCTCATCCGCGGTAATTTATCAAATATGATCAACGATTGTACGTCAAAGTCAACTTTTCCTCGATAATTCTGTAAATCGCCCATCATAACACTACATAAGAACACGGATTTTTCGCCGGTTTCTGCCCTGAATAATAGTTTTTTACTGCGAAGCTCATCTTCAACCGAGTCTTGGCAATCTTAGAATGCCCTAGACTTGCTGATGATCTGAACCCTTAATAAAACACTGTCTGCCTAGACTCGTTGGCGTTTATCAAAAGCAGACGCGCTCCTGATTCAAGCAAAAACTTGATGGTACACCTTCACTCGAAATTGCTGTTACTCATTTTCAAAACGCAATATAGAAAACCGGTTCACCAATCGGTATGCACTTGTTGACTCGACCAACTTCAAACTTGCACTGACGGTTCATCAAGCATTTGCTTGCATCCCAACCAAACGGAAAACCATAAGTGTTTCCAATCTAACACATCGCTACCTTCTCGTTACTTTATTGACAGACTCTTACAGGATGATAGGGAAGTCTCAAAGTGCTTGTTCTCATATGTAGTTTGTATTACGGGTGATTTAATTTTCAGTTACCGTACTATTTCTTGCCAGAAAATGCAGTAGATTCGAAAAAATATGTTAATTGTATAAGATATTATTTTGGCGAAATTCTTCATTGTTCGGTAGCCCAAACTTGATGTTGTAAACCCGCGTTTGTTGCCTTCATTTTAGATGCTTTTCTTCAAAATGTAATTATTGCCTGACGGCCTGCATGATACCGGTAGATTATATATCATTAATTATTAGACTTCAACTACGTTCGCTTATTCGATGCTAACTAGGCGGAACATTCAATCAGCCAGCGTACTCATTGTATGAAACTATAGGGTGGCTTACTCGATATTATGTACGTGAGCGCTCACTCGACTTGAACTGGTTGATTGAAGAAATTCGACTTTTACTAGGGTGATTAAATAAATAATACGGTAAACTTGGGACTTTGATTTTTACTATGATAGTTTACTAAGTAATATTTATAGTATAAGCTAGGCTAGTTTAACGAGTATAAAAAGGTTAGATTTAATATAACTAAGATGGATTAGATGATGTTACTAAAAGAGAAAACCGATTTCTCGTTCAGGCCTTGCTTTTGCATTGCAATTGAGTACCGCACCTATAGTCAGGTTTTATTGTGTTGCAATCTTCTCAGTCGGACTCCAATTTCACACACTTACTTGGAACCTATTCTGTACCACAACTTTATAGTCTGCGCAAGGTTGAACCTTACAAAATTGTAGCTTGTACCAAATTAGTTTGGTGCTCACTCATTGAAATTATACAGGACACTCTAACATATTTCGATTTTGGACACGGCTGTGTTCGACATTTAGCTGATTCCTCGCTGACATTTGATGATTATACAATTGTTCTTTCTGGATTACGTTGCTCGTATGTCAGACAAAAACGGTCATATTAGTTCATTCACTCGTTTATTATAATGCACTTCAGCTAATAATGTAAAGGCATCCAATGGCTTTTGTGGCTAGAAATCCATGTGTAAGGATAAGTTTAGTAACTGTAAATTAAGAGGAAGAGGAGAGGTGTCCCTTGTGTGGTTTGGTTATGTTGCAGGACTTTTAGGTAAATTATTCCATTGTGCTCGTGTTACTATTTTTTCTTAGGTAAAAACTGGAATTGCACCTGTTGTAATGCCAGCAAGCATTGAAGTGTAGTAAACAATAGCGTATGTGGGCCAGCACCAATCGAGATGGCAGCCAACATTACAACACACAATACACAGCTTGTGGGCCTGCACCTGTCGAGATGGCAGCCAACATTACAGCACACAATACACAGCTTGTGGGCCTGCACCTGTTGAGATGGCAGCCAACATTACAGCACACAATACACAGCATGTGGGCCTGCACCTGTCGAGATGGCAGCCAACATTACAGCACACAATACACAGCATGTG
>LQNS02278097.1:15732751-15759082 GCA_001587735.2 Parhyale hawaiensis
GAGGAAGGCTTGAACCTTTCAATATCATGTTAAGTAGCCAGCGTATTGTCAGTTTTGCAAATTGTGCCGCGAGCTGTGTACGATCAGTAATTTTGTTTAAGTGAGCCTTACGCATCGCCGTCGCAACTTATTGCTGTTTCTGCAGCTAGTAGCGTTCTCTATAATCTCCTACCTAATGCTGCTGTTGCTGCTGTAGTAATGCTCTCTATAATCTCCTACCTAATGCTGCTCTTGCTGCTGTAGTTATGCTCTCTATAATCTCCTACCTAATGCTGCTCCTGCTGCTATAGTAATGCTCTCTATAATCTCTTCCTTATCGCTGTTTTTGCCGCTAACAACGCTGTTTCTAATCTCCTACCTACTTATCCTGGTCTTTACGTCATCGGGTAATTTTCAAAAGTTCTAGGCGGTTCTTTGCAAGCTTGACAGGAGCTGATAGTAATGCGACAAGTAATAGCTGATTAAAATTTTGGTGATGATCCGTTCATCCGTTTGCTCTTTGTTAGTGTCTTTTTTTGCTGCCTATTAGCAGTATATCCAAAAAGTTGTTAATGAATCTTTATGAAATTTACTTGATTTGTTAGGAAAGTCACAAGAAACAACTGATTCAATTTTGGTTATAAGCCGCCGTCCGTCCGTCCATATCTATATCTGGCTACAATTCCGTCTTTAAGGATTGCGTAGCTTGCAGGTATGCCCTCTCGGAGTCTATAGCTTCAGTTGCTACTATATGATCCCAAACATTTTGCTGTTTTCACGCTAGTACCGCTCCCTATAATCGTCAAACGATGTACCGTACCTAATAAAGACCATGGTATTTATCTGTTTTTTTTTTAATTATCTGTTTATCTGTCCATTTTCTGTCATGTTTTCAGAAAACAGGCGGTGAGTAGACTATTGGTTGAAGTCTGTGGCCATCCTGTTACGTTCTGTTGATAAGATAAGCGATGGTCGAAAACGGACCAGTTACTAAAGGAAAATAACTTATTACTAAGGATACGAAACTATAGCATTCTTACATTCTAGACCGCCGTATGGCGCACTATTTGGTCTTCGTCTTTTAACAGTATGTCCTGCCGTCGGAATTTTCAAATAAATTTATAGCATGGTCCTATGCTCTGCACGGTACAGATCAACGCACGCTCCCTATTGTAATCGTCCCCTTACCTTTCCACATGATGCCTCTTATTTTACTGCTTTACATTCGTTATCAGTTCCACGGCGGAGTCTTCATGCTGCTGGTCTCATAAGCGGTATTGTCAACAACTCCTAGAAAAGTACGACTTTATTTTGAAGTTATTTCTTTGAACCGTGATTGATATCGCGCTCCACTTCCTGGTCGCTCTTGTGCCTGGCAACATAATNTTTGAGGCAATTGTCAACAAAACCGACGAAACATAAGTTTTCACGGGCAGTAGACAATTATTTCTTCTAGCTTACTGTTTTCCTCTGACGAAGCAGTTTTCTCTTCATAGGTCAAATTTGAGCACCTCAAATGAATCAGATATTTGAGGTGGAAATACGGTATCAACGGTATCCTTGCTACCGAACGAACACATTGTATATAAGCTGCTATTTTGTTTAAGTTTGTTGAAGTGTTTTACTCAAGACGTTACTAATGCCTGTATATATAGAAGACCTAAGGATGACAGCACGACAAAGGATCAATGAAGAAAAGAAGTAAATTAGGAAGCAAATAAGAGAAGAGGAGATTCCGCACCGGACTAGAGGCATTAGGCAAACGTATAGGTTATTGCGTGAATTCTTCACGCACGGGTCCACTAGTATAGATATAAATTTCGATTAGAAGCAGTTAGAGAAATTTTGATACCCACGACGCACGTTTCGCTGTTCTCCAGCTTATCAGGTGGGAGGGTCAAAGTTGGTAAATTTAGTTCTTGAAATCTTGCGAAATTTAGAGATGTTGCCATAGGAAGGTGTAACTATGATACCGCCTGTTCCAAAAGTATAAATGAAATTTCCAATCAAGCAAATGTTTCGTCAATTCTCAACTACAGTTCGCTGCGTAGACTCCAATTACTGCACGTTGCTGACACACAGATGTACCGAGGGCGACAGTTCACACCCTGTTGTACTGCTTCTAATCGAAATCTACATATATGCCATCTTTAGAAAATAATATATCAGAAGCCAAGGCAAGTTAATTCAATTTGTGCAGCAGGCAGCGGAAAACTGCAAATGTTTTATATGAATGCTGCATCTTGAAGAGCTTTCTACCATCACCAGAGGCCTACCAGCGCTTCAAGTTGACTATCAGCTATTGTGTGGTGTGTTTTCGCCAATTGTGGGATTCGTATTTGGAACGTCCAAAAATAAGGGACAATGAAGAAAGACTAAATTGCACACTTAGTCCAAACGGCTTCATTTCCAGTGAAGAAAAGTTTTTTGCTGGCTATTTGTAAACATTGCAGCAGTGGACTTCTAAGCACCACGTCAAAAAGTTGATGACTCCTTGAGACAAGATTTTATTTTGTTGCACAGGAAAAATTGCACTATTCGAAGGATTTGAAATAAGGTAAACGTTCGAAAAGTGTTGTGGGTAGAATTATGATGTCATATAAAGAAACTGGCTGCATTGTCAGTCCTTAATAAACCAACAGCCCTCGCAAAACTTCAGTTAGAGAGGACAGGCTCATGCAGCTCATGACATTAAAGGACCGTTTCAAATCTTCAGCAGAAATAGGCAAGCTAATGAATGACACAACATTTGTAAATGTGTCAAGGCACACCGTCTCCAGACGACTATAAGAAGTAGGCTTATTTGCACGAAGCTCACAGAAGAAACCACATGTAAGTTTCAAGAACAAGAAGAAGATATCGGCGTATACAAAGAAGCATGTAATCTTTCCATATGATAATTGGTCCCAAATGTTTTTCATGATGAGAGCCAATTCAATCTCTTTGGAAATGATGGTAAGAACTTTGTTAAGAGCCGTGCAGGTGAAAGATTAAGCGCAAAGTCTACAAAAAATGCTGTGAAATTAGGGGGCGGGAGTGTGATGGTGTTTGGTATGTTTTGAAATCATGGGACAACGCCTCTCATTCGCGCACAAACCCGTGTAAACGCGCAGGTGTATAAAAAACATTCTGAAAGATTTTGTTGTGCCTACTACTAAAATTCAGGAGTGGATATGGCTATCTTCATGCAGGATAATGCACCCTGCGACAAGGCAAAGACTGTGGTGAGTTACCTGAACCAGTAAGATATTGAAGTTATGGATTGGTCACCGCAATGTCCTCACTTGAATTCTATTAAAAATGTTTGGAAGACCCTAGGAATGAAGTTATGGCAAGAAATCGCACCAACACTGAGGATTTGAGGATGAAACTTCAAGAGGAACGGTCGAAAATCGTCAAGACCTTATTCGTTCATGTAGTCGACGATGTGCAGCTCTGATTGAAAGCAAGGGTCTATCTACTAAACATTGATTGTGCATGACATTTTCAGTTAATATTTTTGTCTAAATATTTGCTGATTACTGACTTAAATGTATTTGTCCCTCAGTTTTGGACGTAAGAAATTTTTCAAATAAAATTTTTTCACTCATAAATTTCTTATCTTTTACACCTGATTCAAATATTCACACATTAATAAACATCTTAAGAACTATTAATTGTCAAAACATGAGATGTGTGTGATGAAAAGAAACAAAGTTATAAAATTTTGAAAATTTGTCCCTTAGTTATGGGCGGTACTGTATAATTACACTGGATCAGTAATATTATTGTTTTCTAATTGTGCAGTGTTTGAAATCGCATCATCAAGAAAGAAATTACACTGATTCAGTCGTATTATATTTTTCCTAAAATCATAGCGCTCAAAATCCTATCTCCAAGACAATTACAGTCTCACTAATACTGGAGTTTCTGCTTTTAGTATAGCAGCGTCGACAACCATACCTGCAGCATGCACAGCAATGATTTTGTATGCAACTTTATTGTTTCCAATTCACACACCAAAACAACAAAATACAAGAACTAGTAAAAAACTGAAAACTAACTGACTAAAAAGGCATTCGCACTTATGAGGCGCAGGACATTTATCTATCGGCATAATTACTTAAACAATAGTTTTTTAAATTCTCTCCTAAATGATTGGCGGCTCATTGGTAATAATAATTCTTCAGGTAATGAACTAAAAATCTTGACACACTACTGAAAAAGAGTACAGATTAAATCTATTACTCCTAGCATTATACTGACTGGCTGATATTAAATTGCTAAAATGATCGTTAAAATATAGGTTTTATCCAGCTATAGTCATGCTTAAAAACCTCAGAAGAGAGTAATGGTAAATAATCCTAAATTTCAATAGCTTCTGCTTCAAATACATATCATTGGTAGACATAACAGGAATATTATTGTTGTCCCGCTTGACGTCTTAAGTAATTCCGAGTGTTTCGTTCATGATGATGCTGATACGTTTTACATGATTTTCAGTTGCACCACCCCAGATTATAAGACCATGTATTAGTTACGGATATAAAATCGAATAATAAAGAGTCGCCAATGCTTGCCACGGTAATTATTTCGCCACCGAATATATTGTACCCCGTGCTCTACTCAACCTATTACACAACATCGATGTATGCGAAGAAAATTTCAAATTATTATCTATGATCACTCCTCAGTATTTAAAAGGTTCAGTCCATTCTAACACAACAGCACCAAAATACATATCAGGGACAGAGTCAACTTTCTTTGCACTAAAAAGCATAAGCTCAGTCTTGCCTGCATTTGGAGTAAGTCAATTACCTACTTTGTAACCATTGAGACAAATCGTTAATGAGGTTTGATAATTTCTGTAGGTACAGCAATCTGAAAAGAGTTCTCAGTGACTGCAAATACCGCAAATAAGAAACATTGCAGCTTATTTTCTTATAGCGGCAGCTCGGCAAATCATATGTACTGCGTAATAATTATTTTCTGTGAGCAACATGGGAACTTGTTTTCTTGGAGTCGCAGTGGAGAGCAAGATTTTAGCGATATCTCTCATCTCGCCATAATACCCCAGGCTTTAGCTCTGCCGTCACCTGGGCGATGGGTTGATCGTTCCTATAGCAACAGAAGTCTCACAAACACAGAGATAGAAGCTGCTACGATTGGTTCAGGAGCTGCTGTCGCACAAACTTATTCTTTTCAGAGACTCGAGTTCTATAACTAACAGAAGTGCGAAGGAAGAAAACATGCGTTAGAGTTAGAATTGCATTCCAGTACTAATATTATCTCTGCACATGTTAGCTATTGTGCTGACGGTCTGCTCAATTTCTTATCACATAAATGAAAAGAATAGATGGGCTGATTTGTATGATGGAATTTATAGTGCTCGGTACAGAATCAAGCGTCGGAGAACTGTTTTCTTTCGGCGCTACCCGAGCCGCTTGCGTTAACAGTTACGTGTGTGTCAGTATAGGCATTATGCCATCTACGGCGCTTGCGACCTTGTTTATTTTTGTGGCACATGAGCGTTTCGTCATCTATGCTGGTTTTTGGGGGGAATTTAAGGATATTTGAAACGGATCTGCTAGTTTGTTGCAGAATCTGTCAGCATGGAGCTTCTCTTTACGAAGACGCGAGTCTTGTCTCCGCATAGGCCTAAGTCTTGTCTCCACATAGGCCCAAGTCGTCTCCACATAGGCAAAAGTTGTCTCCACATAGGCCTAAGTCTCGTTTCCACATAGGCCTAACTCGTCTCCACATAGACCTCAGTCTCGTTTCCCCATAGGCTAAAGTCGTCTCCACATAGGCCTGAATCTTGTCTCCACATAGGCTCAATTCTGTCCCCACGGCGGCCCAAGGTTTCTCTCCACAGTGGCTCAAGTCTTGTCTTCACGTAGCCACGAGTCTTCACAAACAAGCGAGCCTTCACAAGGTCACGAGTCTTTACAGAGGCACGACTCTTCACAGAGGCACGAGTCTTCACAGAGGCACGAGTCTTCACAGAGGCACGAGTCTTCACAGAGGCACGAGTCTTCACAGAGGCACGAGTCTTCACAGAGGCACGAGTCTTCACAGANAGGCATAAGTCTGGTTTCCACGGCGGCCCAAGATTTCTCTCCACAGTGGCCCAAGTCTTGTCTTCACGTAGCCACGAGTCTTCACAAACAAGCGAGCCTTCACAGAGGCACGAGTCTTCACAGAGGCACGAGTCTTCACAGAGGCACGAGTCTTCACAGAGGCACGAGTCTTCACAGAGGCACGAGTCTTCACAAAAGCACAAGCATCCTCTCCACCACGGCACTAGCGTTTTATTCACAAGGATATTAGAGAATTGTAAATGACGAATAGAAACTGTGCTTGTGCTGATAAGTTAGTAGGCACGTGCCCTGTGTATCTTCTCTACAGTCACGCTATCGTCTCGTCATCTGATCCTGTTTTCTATGCAGTGTACTGTAATCCAACAGAGAATTTATCTTGATTAACCGTTGCACAATCTGCAGTTCCTCAATTTATTCCCTCCTTCCCTCCGTCATGGTAATAATGATTTAGATAGGAGAAAATTCATCTAGTTAGATTGTGAGGGTCTAAATTATCTGTAAGCACTAACTGAGAAATTTTTACGGGTCCCGCTAGTCGATATATTAATACGCTTGCACGTACCAATCTTTTGTGTTACGCTCTTCAATAAGAGATAGAAGGAAATTAGAGATTTGACTTCAAATGTGAATCATTTCACCTGTATCATATCTACTGCTTTTCGTAATGTCTTTACAACATTATACTCGCTTCGCTGGTAGTGGATGGCATTCCTAATAGAGCCAGATGCGTATCTAGGATACGCTACGGGAAAACAGATCAGGTGATGTCGGGTATCTCTGCTCAATAGTATTTTTTACCTCCGCCAAGGAGGTTGTGTTTTCGTCGTGTTTGTCTGTCACCAAGATAACTCAAAAAGTTATGAACCGATTTGGACGAAACTTACAGGGATTGTTAGGTATGTTAGGAGAAATAGATGATTAGCTTTTGGTGAAGATATGTCCATCCGTTTGTTTGTTTGTCTGCCTCACTTTTTTCAATGCTATAACTCAAAAAGTTATGGATGGATCTTTTTTTTTTTAAATTAACACGAGTTGTTAGGTATATAACAAAGAGTAAATGACCAAATTTTGGTAATGATCCGTTTGTTCGTTCGTTCGTTTGACACTTCTTATAATTTTATGCTTGTTAGCCCAATTACTCAAAAATTACGAATGGATCTTATGAAATTTATATGGGTTGTTAGTAATGTTAGAAGACATAAATGATCAAATTTTGGTGCAGATCGGTTTGTTCGTATGTATTTTTGACTCATGTTTGTCATAACGTTTGTTAGCAGTATAACTCAAAATGTTATAAACGGATCTTCAAGAAAATTGCACAAGCTGTTATTACTATCATAAGGCACGAATGATTGAATTTTGGAGTTTATACAAAGAAAATTATGGTTTCAGAGCTAATTTGAATTTTTTGCTACCGTTGCCTCGCTTGGCGGAGGTATGCACTCTCAGAGTGTTCTAGTTTTTTAAGCGAATGTGTTGCTGGGAGAGTATCCGCGACAACAGTGCGATGTCTGAGGAAATAGAATGGCATCTTGAGAACAGAAGATTACTCTGCAGAGACGAAAAAGTTTACCATCTGCTGTACTTTATTGCATGGCTATCACATTAATCAAAGCAGAAAATTATGGGATACCAATCAATATCTACGGGTTTCAAATTAGTGAACAAAAATCTGATATGCCGACAAAAAAATTGAAACGTGTAAGATGTTGAAGGGCTAAATGATCTGTTATTAACTGTGGGATTGAGTAACGAAAGACAGGGTTAAGCGGCGGACATTAGTTCAGACGGGGTGGGTATATTAGTAGCTCTACCTCAGGTTCATTTATGGTAAATGTAAACATTAATTAACCGTGGTAGTTCTACCGGTCCCGCTAGTAATATTTGAAGACACATTGTTTTTATTATAGTGTTTTGGCTATTGTAAACACTTTAGCTAGTGTTATTTACATTTGACCCAAAAACTTTTTCAGTAATCCACTAAGGAGTAATCCACTGTGGTTGCTTGCTTCCTCGCTTGCTTGGTTAGTCCGTTTTTCCGTCATGATGTTGAGGATTTAGATAAAAAAAATCATCTACATATTGAGCTGGTAGGAAACTGGAGTCTTGAGGTGCTATATAGTAGCTAATGAATATTGCTTCTGTAATATTCTCGAGCTTCTTTTTTTTTGAGCGTGGTAAATGAGAGGCTCAATCTTGCATGGAGTTTTCGTTCCTGACGTGCATAATGCGTTTCGCTTCAGCTTTCCTTTGTTGAATTTCTTCCTGGTAGTTGAAACTTCACGCTGAGCCGAAGTCAAAGCATTTTCACTTCTTATTGCAGCCAAATTTCGATACTGATGGTTCAACTAACTGCTGGTATCTAGGTTAGAGTAAGCGCTGGCCATGTCCGTTGAATTCTTTTGATTGAAATATGTTTTCTTGGTGCTGCTTAACTTTCGAGTATTTAAAACTGACATTCGATGCTTTACGTGCAGGAGGGAAACTTTGCTTTCGCAAATTCATGACGGCACAACTTTCTTTACTTTAATTTATTAATTAATGGAAGATCAAGCCGTACACGATTGTGGAATATTTGCAGCAAAACTCCTACCACAAGCAAGAAAAATAAAAAGTTTTTTCACAAAATCATTACTGTCATTTTGACGGCTGGGTACTTAAGTATATTACAAAGTTGTACGAAGTTGTACTGATATTCTTGATAAACAACTGATTTGGAATAAGTGCCTAAATACGTTCAGTTACATTAGGTCTATTGTAATATAGACACGCTATGTCAGCTTGTTTTTTTTTCAAGTAATGTAGCTAGCTTCAACCGAATCATACGGCGGCTACGATTAATAATTGAAGGAACGGTTCTGGCAATTGTTACAGTAAAGTTTAAAAATGAAGGAGCAGAGTTTACCTTTCCCTGAGCAGATCTGCAGAACGTCACTTGGGGACTGCTAATGCAAGGCTCTGGAGAGCAAGAGAGAGACAGGAGAGGCAGCGAGAAGGTGAAACTCTAGCGTCTCGCTTCGTGAGCTGCACGCTGATGAGGGCTGTGTAGTACGGGTTAGGGAGCATGTCTTCAGTATTGGCCATGATCGCTACTGACGTTGTATCAACATGCTGTTATCAGCTCACTGCTGCCAATTATTGCGCGCTGTTTCTTCGTCTGCAATTTTTGAAAGTATCTCCATATAATTATTAATAAATTATTTTCAGGAGCATGGAGATAGATCTCTCATTAATCTACTACCTACTCTATATAGTACGAGTTACGGAGTATGTATATGCTGACTATTGGCTACTCTAGCTATAGTCTACTACATGTCCCTAACCTTTCTTCAGGCACCATCTCGCGTGTGGCAAAGCTCAGACGGGCGTTAAACTTGACCAAATTCTGGGCCGCCCCGCAAACAATACTCCTGAATCAAGTTTTGGGGTGGCCACAAATTCTGATTAGGATTATGATTTTTTAAAAAATCTAGGAAACTAAGAAGTATGGAGACTATTGCATGAAGAAGAGTTTACGATATAGACTTCGCATGAAACTTTTGAATTATGAAATATATGGTGAATAAAACACGTGTGACACTAGCAGACGACCAGTTTTTGAGCGTATTACCACTCATTGAGACCCCATGATGTCCTGATGCGTTTGATTAAAAGGAAAAAGCTAAGTGCAAAGTTAGCTCACGTCTGACTTTGTTCTTGCGTTAATGGCAAGATGACGTTACTTACACCTGGAAGACTCCCAGCTAAAAAGTTTCAATTTAGGTTTTTGATGAAACGAAGCAGTTGATGCAGAGCTGATGAATGTTCTGGTGTATCCATTACATTTGTATTAAACATAACTTCTCAGGGGGCATAGCATAGGTCATAGGGTTAGTCTAGGTTCGCCCATCCTTTTTTATGGTGAACAGCGCTCCCATGGGGGACCCTGAAAATGATTATCTTAGCCATTAGATAGTAGGCCCTCGACACTTCTGTCTTTTGTGTCCAATTTGCTTCCTTTCGATTTCTTCTTCCTGACTTTTCTCCCAACTGGCTGTTCCCATGCACGTTGATCCTGTGTGGGAACACCGTCGTGCATGGGTTCCCCGTTTCTATCGGCATACTATATGTCCCTTTCTCTTTCCTCTGTGATATCGTTCTGCTCGGGAAAGGTGGCCGCTCTGGTGAGTATTATTATGACTCTCATGGTTTCTGAAGCTAATGTCACAAACGCTTGCTTGAATAGTAATGACAATAATGCTGCCAGCTGACGTAACAAAATGAGGACATTCTTTAAAATTGAAAACTAAGTTCTCGCCGTTTCTTTCAAACATTATAGAAGATTAAAACCGGTTAGAACTTAGCTTCTGACCTAATATTTGTAATTTTTAACAAAGTTCATCCATAGATTGTCTTCAGCGTACCGATATGCCGTAGTATATTTGGCCTACTTGAGATTCTGGTACCTATAATAAATGTGCCTATAAGTTTAGTTAGGCAACAATGCTAGTTGAACCAAACCTGTTCCAACCTATTTTAAACTGCAGCACTCTGAGAGCGCATCCCTCCGACAAGCAAGGCAACGTTAACGAAAAAATGAAATTTATCCTGAAATGAGAATTTCTTCTTCATCATCAACACAATTTGGTCATTTGTGCCTCTTGACGGTAATAACAATTGATGTAATTTTTTTTAAGATCTTTGAGTAACTTTCTGAGTTATGTTTTGACAAACATTTGTCAAACACACACACGGACCAACCATTCATCACCAAAATGTGGTCATTGGGGTATTTTAACGTTTGCAATAAATACTGTGAATTTATTGAAGATCCATTGGTAAGTTTTTGAGTTATACATCTAACAAACATTTTCACAAATATTAGTCTAACACATAAATGGACCCATCACCGAAATTTGGTCATTGTGATTGTTAACGTGTTTAACTATTGTGAGAAATCTCATGACAATCCATTCATACTTTTTGATTCATATTGCTGATAAACAGAGACAATTAAACAAAATGACAAGCAGATAAGCACAAAAATTTGGTCGTTTGCTCCTTGTAAAATTCCCAACAATGCCTGGAAGTCTGCAAATTTCATAAAGATGGGTTCATAACTTTTTAAGTTGGCCCATCGAGAAAAAAAACGACAAGCAAACGGTTAGAAGAATCTCCATCAAAAGTTAATCATCTCTTCCTCCTGACATACCTGACAATCCCTGTGAATTTCGTAAAGATCCGTCCCTAACTGTTAAGGTTATCTTGGTGACGGGCAAACAAACTCCACAAAAACAAAGCCTCCTTGCCGGAGATAATTAACCTAAACTCTTATAGCCTAACCTGACGCGCGCTCTGAGGTTGACCACATACTATTATGTAGGTATATCGTGTTGTCTATGGTACAATTGTATGAAAAGCCATACTTGTCTCTTTCCCTAGGGCACTTTATTTCAATTTTGGCCCACACCGAGGTATTTGGTCCAAACTTAAACTTTTACCCTAGAGATCTAGTCTCGCTTCTGGTGGCTGCAGATGTCATCACAGCCCATTGTAGGCATTTTTTTTACCAAAATTTGGTCATTTGTGCCTCTTGGCATTGATTATAGTTCCTGTAATTTTCTTGAAGTTCCTTTGTTAACTTTTTCAGTTATGTTCTGACAAACATGCAGTCGAAGACACAAGCCAAACCGATCATTATCGTCAAAATGTGCTCTTCTTATTGTGCCTCTGAACGTTTCTAACACTTTCTACCAATTTCATGAAAATCTGTCGATAATTTTCAGAGTTATGTTCTGGCAAAACATAAAAACATAGTTACAAACAGACTGACAGATCATCACTGAAATTTAGGCAATTGATCTTCGTAATATTCCCAACAATTACTGCAAATTTCACGAGGATCCGTCTTTAATGTTTTAGTTATCTTGCCAAGAAAAAATAGGCCGACAAAGGAACGGTTGGACGGATCTTCAGCAAAATTTAATCATCTATTCCTCTGAAAATACATAACATTCTCTGTAGATCTTAATTTCATAAATATCCGCCCATAACTTTTTGAATTAGCTTGGTGACAGACAAAATAAAAAAAAAAAAAAACTCAGACAAACTCCGACGGAAACATTACCTCATTGGCGGAGGTTATACTGCGAATTATATTATTATGCTAATTATGGACTATGCTTGCAATAGACAAAAAAGGCGCATCGTAACTTTTTATCCATCCATTTACTTTTACAAGTTATATATCTATAGATATAATATATATGTTTTTGAGTTCTGTCACCAAAATAACTCAAAAAGTTTTGGACGGATCTTTATGAAATATTCATACTGAGTATGTCATATAAGTTTGGAGGAACAGATGATTAACTGTTGGTGAGTTCTCTCCCATCGTTTGTTTGTCTGCCTATTGTTTCATGGTAACGTGACTCAATACGTTACAGTCGGATATTTATGAAGTTTACAGGAATTTTTGGGAATGTTACGAAAAGTATATTATAATTGACCAAATTTTGTGATGATATGTCTGTTATTTTGCCTCGTTGTTCTTTTTATATTTGTCAGAACGTAACCCAATAAATTATAGACGTACATCTTCATGAAATTTGCATGAATTGTTAGAAATGTGAAAAGGCCCAAATGACTAAATTTTTGCCATGATCGGTTCGTTCTTTTGTGTGTTTGTCGGGGTGGATCTTCAAGAAATTTACGGGAACTGTTATTATTGTGAAGAGGCACAATTTAAATGCCAAGTTTTGGTGTAGTTAGAAAGAAAATCCCGGTTTCAGGACCAAGTTGAATTTACTGTTATCATTGTCTTACTTGGCGGAAGTCTGCGTTCTCAGAGTGTTCTAGTTTATTGAAATTGAAATTTATCTTGAAATGAGGATTTCTTCTTCATCATCAGAAAAATTTGTTCATTTGTGCCTCTTGACGGTAATAACAGTTAATGTAATATTTTTTTAAGATCTTTGAGTAACTTTCTGAGTTATGTTTATACAAACATAAAGCGAGAGACTTTTTCTTACACATTTGCGTGCAGAAAATTACTTATTTTTTTGATTAGGTACAGGAAATCCACTCAAATCTAACAGGAGTAAACTCAAAAGAAAAGAAGTTTTCAGATCAGCAAATTTGGTTTCGCACAGTTTCCTAAATATTCTACCTTATTTTAAAACAATAGCATTACCCTCTCTCGTTACTCTCAAGACTCATGACTTTTTAGTACCCCATATTAAAATAAGATGCAGCAGGTGTTGACCGTGGAAGGAGGGGACGCGCTTCCTTTTAGTGTAATGCAGTTTCTTCGCTCTCCGCCGTTATGCGATTAATTAAAACTGAGGTCTTATATCGCCCTGTCCCAAAATAAAAAGATGCAACGGTATGACGGTCGGGCACCGCTTCCCTTTAATTTGTTGCAGCAGTTTCGTCCTGTCTCGTTACCGCCCTTAACCCTGCGCTTTAGTCCCGCGTGGTGTGGTGTTACCCCGAAAGTTTATCTTATGCTTAATATTTCTACGGACTGCCGATTTTTAAATATTTTTAAAATTTTTGTTTGGTAGCAGGTGACAACACAGGGCCTAAGGACGCTGCTTATTACAGGATGCGACATAGGGTTAGTTAGGTTCGCCCCCGGAGAAGCCTCAGGCTATCTTATCCTTAGCTAGCCTACGGGATGTCTGTCTGTCGTGCCCACTCTGCGTTCTTTCATTTTCACACTCCTAATGGTGTTGTACTTCTTCTTTTCCGACTTAGTAAGAGTACTCACGCGAATGGGTATCACCGAGATCATCTCTATCTCGACGGCCTCGGGTTTCACCCGTCTTTAGACATACTCCACGCCCACTGCTTTCTTTAAATCATCGTAGTTGTCTCTCGGGAAGATCTAACAATATATCCATTTGCTAACTCGCTCTCTGGTTACTAAGTACAACTAGAGGCATCTCAAATCCTTGCACTAATTTTAAAAAGATGAGCCAGTAGACAATCGAGTGCCGCTTGCTTTCAATTTAATGTAAAACTTTGGCCCACGTTCATTTTAATTAACTACCTGGGCCATGTCCACTTGGATTTTTTTATGTTTGTGCCAAAATAGCAAGATGCCACAGTTATCGGTCAGGGGCCATAGAGTACAGAAGTAGAGATTGATATTTCACTTCACGTCCCATTGATACGTGCAATTTGGAGACATAATTCCCCCAGAGACCCCGAGACACAGCTCAGCATGATGTCTCGCGTCAATGTTGTGCTGATTGCGAGGCAATTACACATGGAATTATCATTTCCGAATCGCTGATTTAACTTTTAATTCCCCAGTCTTAGACACCATTAGGCGGTTTGCAAGGAAATTTTACGTGTCACTAAATCGCTAAAGAGACTCGTTCGCTATCGCCTGTATCTTCCGATATTACTCTCAATTTTAATTAAATACCTATCCTAAAACACGTTGTTTTCTCTTCTGAAATCACTGACCGTTTTTCTAAAAACCGGCGAAGGAAATTGCTAATTATTGTTATCGTTTATGAATGAATTATTGCAGCAAGAATAAAGCATGGAAAATATGAAGCTGACCCGAGAGACGTAGCTACTTCATCTAGTGGGCGGGTGAGTAGGTGAACCCTCATTTGAAACTGGCGTGACGGAATCACCGTCAGCATTTTTTCAAACGGGTATATGAAACGCCATCGGCTGAATATTTATAGCGAATATTCCAAAAATACAGAATTGGAAAGTTTATAGACTGACAAAGCTACGCGCGAATATATGAGGCTTAACCCTATCCGTTACCAATTTTTTCAGCCGCTTGAGCGCTAAGGCAAGACAAATTTGTACCGCCCACTAAAAATGCTTAGAACTTCATCAATATATACGCGATTTTTTTTCTGAATCTCAAAAATTATTTATTCACTAATGCCTAATACTGGATTTAATGTAAATAAAATTTGAATGTAAGAAAATTTCACCCTTCTTTACAAGGTGAATGATCCGGCAGAACATCTGCAGCAGTTATCATAGTTTCGCGGTAATTACAGAAGCTGCAGTTAACTATGCAGTGGAACTGCATTGATAATTACTGCAAGGAACAGTTAGAAGTGATCAGACTCCAATCAAACCAACTTTTCTTTCTGATATATTTAGGCTAATAAATTATACACTATGCTAGGACTTCAATGATGCCTCATCTATGACAGCGAATTAGTTCTGCTGACAATGTTCTGCTCCTACAACAAGCTGTATGTTGTAAAGGTAGATCACGATCTCTTACTTCAACGAGCTGAAGTTATATTGCTTCTGTTTTTCATTTCTAGCCTGGTTGCTGTCTTTCAGTTATAAATTCAAAATTTCTTTGAAAGGAAATCTACGAACGCACGTCATTCAAACAGTGAGGAGCGTGTGGGCCACATTATCTCAGTCCTTACTTACTAGTGGGCAATTAATAATGCATAGCTGCTGCTGTGACGCTGCGTGACGTAGGTCCAGTAGCGGACATTTACGGACATTTCTACAGTATTAATATTTATCAGGATTTTTAGCAAAACTCAGCGGATATATTAGAATTTCATTGATATTCATGAGAAATTAGGAAAAGTCACTGAAGTACCTATGGGCGCTGAAAATCATTGGGAGTAGAACAGGGAAAGAAAAAAGCGGGGTGGAACAATTTTGTTTCGCCTCGGAGCAGAGAGTTCTGCAGGTTCGACATTATTCAAAGAGATCATATATTAATAGGCTATTTGCGATGCTCACCTCTTCCTGCACTTAACCGAATTACTGACGATTTCCAGCACTTTATGTAATTATGAACCATATGGAGTACTTGCGATTTTCAGCACATCCAGTGATTAATGGACTAGGTATGTACAATATTTAGCATTTTTCTCATATAGTAAACTTTTTGGATTTTCAATACACTTATAGTGCTTTGTGGACGACTTCCCCAAGTTTCAGAACTTCCGATTCTTAATGATTTACTTGTGATTTTTAACACTTGGGGAAGTTAATGGACTCCTTACAATATTCGGTATTTTCAGTACAGTGGAACCCAGTGAATAGAAAAACACCTTTTATTTTACTCATCATAATCGATGTGTTCTTATTTTAATTCGAACTATGCTTCCTTCCAGCTCCATACTTCTGTCAATAATGCTTAGCTCTGTTCTTTTTTTTTTATCCCGAGTTACAGTTTTCATACTCGCTGACCTTGTGTGGGAATATCCACGAGCAGGGTCACCAGAAACACGGAAATCTACCGAAATCAGCCGAAATCTACCGACTCGGAAGCGAAAGGGAAACAGCTCAGCAACGGCAGAGCATAAGCTATACTCCAAATAAATAATAACCCCCACCCCAACACATTCACACCTCTGAGAGGTGTGCTCACACCTATAAGCTGGAAGTGATATGTTAAGGTTTTAATTGAAGTTTTACCAGGCAGATTGATGTTGGTAAGGGTCCCTAGACCTTTCGAGCGGGGCCCAGTTCGAGCGAGCACCCAAACGAGCGGGGATTATGCGAGCTTGATAAACCAAAGCTCTTTGAATCGTCGATGGTTTCTGGCAGCGAATACATATATATATATATTTCTTTTTAATTGAGGCACTATAGATCGATGTGATAATCGCTCAAAAACACTTCAAAGTTAACATATTCACTTCTAAGTTTCACTTCATGCTTCAAGAATGCATTCTACCTACATTTTTGAGCATTTATTCGTAGTTTATTTTCTCAAGTTAAGTTTTCATACAACATGAAGTCGGTTACTTGCAGCCTTGGTTAAGATACGAGATGGCACATGTGGTTAAAAGCGTCACATGCGCGGCCATGAGAAAAAAAAATGATTAAAATATCATCAATAGAGACTATATCAAAAGAATTAAAACTCGGTTATAAGCTCGATTACTTTACGAGATGCGATAACACAATGGATAGCTACTAGTCACTCAACTCTGTAGCTGGTATGTAATGCGCACCAAATTTTGTTCCAATTCCATGAACAAATGAGTGTACCACGTACCCCTTATACTGACGCCTCTGCCATCTGCACACTGTGTTACTTATAGCTTCAGTTTAGAAAATACCTAGTTAGATCGACATTATAAAAGTTATAATTATGTATTATTAGTCTTTGTCGTCACAGCAGTACTGTGAGATGCTATGAATCTCATTTTTAATTAGGTTTAATTTCTTTTTTGCATTTTTTACCCAATCAACCAACTGGAACTTGTTCCCCACTCTTGCAAAAATTAGGTTTAACAACTGAAAAAAATCCTTTACCGACCTGCATGAATATTTTAGTGAGTTATCTTCAAACTTAAAGTTATTTCACCAATATTTTCTCAGGAGTTGCATAGCTTATAGCTAATTGTCACTCCCCCATTTACAACACTAGATTTTGTAGATACTAAATTCTTTTTTGCAATCGCCTTAGTTCGTGATTTTTCACTGTGTTGTAAAAATTTTAAGCTTGAGGAAAGCAAGAAAAACATGTTTTATAAGTATTTTCTCTAGTACACTAAAACAAAACTATGAAAAACTGAGTGTGCATATTTCCGCCCAGCAAGACACTGGTAACGAAAAATTCAAATCAGCTCTGAAACCATGATTTTCTTTATATCAACACCAAAAATCTGATCACTGTGCCTTTTGATAATGTTAGCAGTGGCCGCAATTTTCTTGGAGATCCATTCATGTTTTTCGAGTTATTGCGCTAACAAGCATTAGTCAAACAGACAAACGGACCTACTGATCATGACCAAAATTTAATCAATTATGCCTTTTAACATTACTAACAATTCACGAAAATTTCATGAAGATCCATCCATATTTTTGGAGTTATTGCACTAAGAACATTTTAACAAACATTAATCAAACACTCAAACGGACCTACTGATTCATCACCAAAATTTAATCTATTACGTCTTTTAACATTACTAACAAGTCCTGAAAATTTGATAACGATCCATCAGTGATTTTTTGAGTTATTGCGCTAACAAACATAAAAGCAAACACAGCGACAAACAAACAAACGAACAAACAAACAGATCATCATAAAATAAACTGTAATAAACCCAACAACTCGTATAAATTCCATGAAAATCCGTTAATTGCTTCTTAAGTTAGTGCACTAACAAAAAATTAGACAGGCAGACAGACAAACAAACGGATAGACAGATCTTCACCAAAAGTTAATCATCTGTTGCTCCTAACATACCTAATAATCCTTGTAAATTTTGTCGAAATCGGTCCATAACTTTTCGAGTTGTCTTGATGACAGGCAGACAGAAAGAACAGTAGACAGACAGACAGACAAAGCCGACGAAAACAACCTCCTTCGCGTAGGTAATTAGTATATAATTTCACATGAAGAAAATATGAAAAATAAATTGAATAGAAAATCAATAAAGAAAAAACATAGATTTTTTATTTTTTAGTAAACAAATTTCTAACCCTATCAGTAATGGTCCTCATTTAGCATGGGAATTTGAAAAAAAATATATTTTAAGTGAAAATCGGTAAATTTCGGTGGATTTCAGTCGATTTCGGCGTTTAGGATGACCGCGCGTGCATGGGTTCCTCATTTCTCTTGCCATACTATGTATGTGTCGCTTCCTCTCCTTTCCTAGAATAGTTAATTTGTGCTGGGATTCAGGAGGCTTAAACTAAGTAACATAATAAGAACATACATAGATTTTAACGATATTAAGGCAAATCAGAATAAAGTGAACCTCTTGTCAGATTGTCACATTTTAGTCAGTGCATTAAATTTTGTCTTAGGCAGTGCGGATCGCGTTCACACCTCCTCAGATTACGAAATGGGACGGGTCATTTATAGGGGGAGGTTAGTTAAATTCGCCCTTGTTATGTTAAGAGCAACCTATATGCAAGCAATTGTTAATCCATAGGGAAGTATTGTCTGTCAAACCAACAGTATTTTTTTTTGTGCCCTCCTACTAATGATTGTTTTCTTCTCTGAGTTTTCCCCAGTTTGCTGTTTCTATGCATGGGCTCGTTTTTTTTTTTACTCCATACTCTGCCCATTCCTTCTTTCTCTTTCTCCCTTCTGTCTCATCGCACACTGTGGAAAGTGAGGTTTGTTATAATTGAGTGTATACGAGTAACTAGAGCAGCTCTCTGAGAGCGCGCGCCTCCGCTAAGCAATGCAATACGAACGAAAATTTCCAGTGATATTGGTCTCGAATCCAGGATTTCCTTTTGATCATCGCAAAAATTACATCGTTTGTTCTATGTAACAGTCATAGCAGTTTTTTTTTATAAGTTTCTTGAAGATTCATCGGTGACTTTTTCAGTTAGTTCTCACAAATCAAAATTCAAGCGCAGAGATAAGCACACCAACGGATTAATCACCTGAATTTGGCCATTCTAGCATTTGCTGAAAGATTCATTCATAGTTTTTATCTTATGTTGCTGACGAGCAATAAAACAAACTTATCAAACAAACAAACAAACAAACAAGTAAACAAACAGAGTCACAGACCATCATAAAAATTTAGTCATTTGCTCCTAGTATTGATTAGAATTTGAAATTTTCGTAATGAGTCTATGTATTCAATAGTTTTGCGTGGCCCTGTACCTAACATTCACTATTAATTTCGTGAAGATCCATCCATAACTTTTTTAGTTATCTTGATGGCAGACGCACAAACGCCGACAAAAAGAACGTCCCTAGCGGAGATAATTATAGAAGCAAATAATACGCAATATTTTCTCGAATTCTTCATCACTTACGATGATAATTACGGAGGGCTTAATATAATCCTGACAGCGAATGGCAATATTATGGCGCTAAAAATAGTTACTTTGAATATCTTTCTCGAAACTCCATGTTGCCATGACAACATTATTGGCGTAATTTCGTGGCACAGTTTCGATATGATAATTTATTTTGCTGCCAGTTTGCAAACAAGCGCATCTTACGAAAAAATTAATTGGCATATTTGCCGATGTATACTTGCGTCAAGCGAAATGTAAGACAGGAGAAAGAGTTACAGAAGGCGGACTGGCGAAATCGACAGTTAAATGAATTAGCTTAGAGTCCGAATGCAAAATAATTCACTCTAAATTGAAAGAAATGTACAAATCTTCATTAACGCATTCACTTGCTACGCTAGCTGACGTAACGATAAATATTGTAGCAAGTCTTTTGCTAGACACACGTCTGTGCTCTAGGACCCAATAAAGAATTCGGACCTTAAAGTGAGAGAACACGGTCGTTTGACTGTCGTGTAAACCCACCTTGGCAAGCGATGGATCGTTTTGTGACGTAAACAGTATGAAGTGTTTGAAAATTTTTCAGGACGACAAAAATTTTCAGCTGTTACAATTACATCCCAGTAAACGAGAAATTCAATAACTACGGCGTATGAACCTCAAGGGGCTTAATTTGTGAGAAGTTTCTGAATATCGAAACTGGAGGACCTATTTATTGATGAAATAAAGTAGGATCTATTAATAATATTTGCCAAGTATGAACTTGATCGTTCATGAAGTTTTGTTATGGGTATAGTTGTGTACGGTATCCGTGCTCAGATCGTTTCTGGAGTAGTTGAGCAGCATTTGTTGCCAAAACTAAACCCACTGACCTACTCACTGTGGGCTAAGTGACGGCAGAATAGCCGCCATTGCACAGACATCAGAGTGACCTAAAATTACGACTTGCTTGCATCTTTAACAGAATTTTCTCAACAGTCCCACGGCCCTTTGATGTCGCTTAAACCAGCTCATACTCCAGGGTCCTCGAGGTAGCTCGAAATCCGTAGCAAAGCACAGACTCACGAGGCAGCAGGCACCCATGCAGGCTGTGATGAGGCTCCTCAAACAGACATTGCGGCCACACTGTAAAAACCGCATACTGCCGCCAGGAGAGCTTTGCTTGGATATCGCTTCAGCGGCCTGCAGCTTTTATTGACTAAATTATATCACACGCGACGATCGAATAGCTGTTCCAAAATACCTAAAACGCGTAAAATAAGTTGCCAGTGTAAATATAGCAAATTATTTCCTAGGGAGGATTCATTACCAGGAATTTTGAGTACAAACGCAAGCATATAATCCTGCGAGTTCGCCATTGCTTAGGCGTTGATGTTCAGTTACTGGTAAATTTTTGCTTTAGCTTGCAAACGATTTTTGTTGTTTCTACGGCCTTGAGTATCTTAATTGGGTCAATTTAAAACAATTTTCACGAATGCACCTTTCTTCGGAAATTCCTAGTTTTCGTAAGATTTGAGTTTGAAGTTCCGATTGTTTTTCAATGGGAGAAAATAACCTGCGTCGTTATAGGCTTGCTAGCGACCCTATAGGAACCTAACCAAACTTACCTAACCTAGTGACGCCTGTTATCTTCTTCCATTGAAAAACAATGGGAACTTCAGAGTCGAATCTCTCGAAAACTAAGCATTTCCGACTTAAAGTGCATTCAAGAAAATTGTCATAAAAATTGACCCAATTAAGATACTCTAGGCAAGAAAAAACATCGTATGAATTGAAGTAAAACAATACCCAGTTATCGCCACCGCACATCCTACGTTATATGGGAGCAGGACCCCTGGGGAACTTGTAGGTTACCCTATCTTAACCTTAGCTAGGCTTGCGGGAGGTCTTTCCTCCGTGCCCACTGTGCCTCTTTCTGCCTTCATACTCCTACTGATGCTGTTTTTCTATGTTCCTCCTGTTCTTTCCCTACTTTTTGCTCCCATGTCCGTTGACTCTTACATGGGTTCCACGTTTTGTCGGCATTCTGTATGTTCCTTCTATCTTCCTCTCTTTGGATCACTAGTGTATACGCTTTGGGTAGGGAGGCTTAAACTAAGAGAATATTGCTACTCAATTCTCGTTACCGCATCTCTGTAAAGATATTGATACAATGGAAGAATTCCATCGCATTTCCGCAAAATATTAACCCTACAGTTTGGAAATAAGCCTCACATGAGCGGCCTCTCCAGTCGAACTCGTCTCGCTCGAATTCAACTCGCTCAGGGGCTATTGATGGAAACGTTAAAGTACTAGAACGGCTTCAACGACGTCCCGGCAGTGGGACTCTTCAATAGAGATGAAGATGGTCGATCGTGTCCGAAACAATGGGCAAATGCCTCAGAACGGGCCCAAGCCCAGTCCTTGGCTACTGTTTTTGAATGGGACTGTTGACTCATCTACTGCACATTATTGAATCAATACATGCATTCTACTCTGATGTATGTCTTCGTGATTATAAAATCCCACTGAAGCCCCACACTTTGCAGCTCAGCTATTTATTCAACACAAGCAGTGTTTTACTATGAATGTACGGATTGGTATCTCAATGTAGGTCTTTTTGCCATTTCAGACTTTTGATTTTTTACCTAATGACATTATCTGGTCAGTGCCGACCACGCTATCGTGAATTGTACCTATGCCCTGTATTGGGATAGTCGTGTTGTAAGCAAGGTCTGATACCAAGCAAAGATTTTGCTTAGCACACCCAAAGTACGCATACGAAGTTGGATTTTGTTCAGTGTGAAATTTAACACGAGGCATTGATGTACATTTCAATCTTTGAAATATTTAGTTACTTTCCCAGGAAAATTTCGTATCGGCAGTAGTCGGTGAGTTAGAATATGAAGACTGTTGCAAGCAGACGATTAATATTACGGTACTCTTTCATCACAATTAGCGAATGAATTTGTACTAAGTTCCAGCCAGGCCTACGATTCTCGAGCATGTCGAAAACGACGTGAAACGTTTCGTTTTTACAACGTTGGTCTCAAAGACTCTTAAATTCGCATGATTACGTCACTTTTTTAACGCATACTGTGCGATTGTGAACCTAAGAGAATAATATTAATATATAATTCTAGAGGAAGAGATGCAGTATATTAAATTCAGATAATAGTCACCGCCCTCAGGACGAATTCCTAAAAAAGACTATGCATACAAAATAAAAGTGGAGCACCTGAGAGCGCATAGCTCCGCCAAGCAAGGCAACGGTAACAAGAATTCAAATATGTTCTGAAACTATGATTTCCTTTGTATCAGAACCAAAATCTATTTATTTGTGCTTTTTGGCAGTAATAACAGTTTCTGTAATTTTCTTGTAGATCCGTTTAGGTATAACTCTTCGAGTTATGTTGCTAACAAACATTCAGACAAACATTATTCAAACACACCAACAGACCCTCCGATCATCACCAAAATTTGATCATTCATATCTTAACATTTTTAGAATTGTAAATTTAATATAAATTCGTTCATAACATTTTGAGTTATTTTGTTGATAAGAATAAAATCAAACAGCGACATACAATCGAACGAACAAACAGATAATCACAAGAATTTGGTCATTTACTCTATGTGATATACATAACAACTCATGTAAATATCATGAATATTCTATAACATGAGATGTTGTACTAAGAAAAAGGGACAAACAAACGGTTGAACAAATTCTCACCAAAAGGTAATAATTTGTTTCTCCTAATATGCCCAACAATCCCTATAAATTTCCTAAGGATTCGCCCATAATTTTTTGAGCTGTTTTGTTGACAGACGAATAGTCAAACAGACAGACGTACAGACAAACACGACAAAAATATAACCTCCTTGGCGGAGGTAGAAATAGCCATAGTAGGACGGTGGTGCGCATGAACAAAGAAATTTTTGCCTTCGCTTCCTGGACTGGGAGGAGAATAATAATTTTTGGGGTACTCAGGGTTGCTGCGTCAGCGTCTCACAATCACTGTACAGTCCATAACGAGAGCACTAGCCTAATACGCAATGGGATGGAACAAAGAGAAAGAGGGGGGGGGGAGGAGATCGCTGATGTTTGTTGTCACGTGAGTCTTTCTTCTTTGACACTGTATCTCTGACACAGCATGCCAACTTAAGATGATAGCCACTGTTAGTACCCTAAGAGAATTTTTAGCTGCCCCACAAACTGACACGGTTTTAGCTGTTGGAGCGGTCCAGAATTTTGTTAGGGTAATGTAAATTTTATTAACCGATGCCACCCTATACGCTTGGGATTCTACGTGCAGCGAAACAGAACGTATAAAGTTCATTTGATGCCAGTGTGCACTCGGAAAATTTTATACCTAGCCCTGTTCGCGTGGGAATTTCTATAAAATGACCCACCACGTGCAAAGTTCAATGAATAGCCACAGTTCGCACTGCGAATTTCGCTAAGACGAGCCACTATGTATATTATAATATAAAGTTTAGAAACCGGCTCTAACATCCGAGGGTCGTCGCCCCCCTCCCGCTGCTGATGGCTTCAATATCATAAGAGAACAATCGTAGCGCAGAAATTTCCGTCGCGTCCATTAAGATGAGAATAAAGAAAGCTTCCACTGCAGAAAGCCATTTTGGGGGTCTTAGAATTTATTAAATGCGTTGCGCCGCTGCCTTTGTTCCTCAGCAATAAAGCCCAGCTCGTGTGAATGAACTTGAGGAACTCTTAGTTGTCCCTCAGTCCTCCCGGCCACCGAGGGACCTCCCGCTCAACTTGTGAGCGCTCTGCAGCCATGGACGCTGCAGCTCAATGGAGAGCTTCCACCAACTTCTGCTTAATTATTGGGGGTCGTTTTTTGTGACTTGGGAAAAATAATCTCCGTTTTTAGCGGCACTCTTATTAATTTATAAATGAAGATTCGGTTGGCCGCACCCCCGACGTGGTTTATGACCTCGGTGCGGTGGTGAGGATTCGACCTTCATGGTCGCGACAAGTGAGGGGAAAGCATAGGTCCCGGGCCTTTTTTTTTTTAGGTGAGGTGGGGCGAATGCAAGGGTACGTTAATATTTATTAAGACATTGCTGCAAATTGTTGTCTCTGTATCTGCTTATTTTTGCTGAGCCATGTACCTTCTGGAATAATTATTAAACCCATATTTGGTCGCAATCAAGAATAGAAATTCTATAATTAGCAAAGTGTTCAGTGACATTCCGGACACCCCATTTTACTGACAGTACGTACATATAAATGCTCCTACATACATTCCGTAATAAAGTCATGAGCATTATTTGTCCTAGGGTTAAACGTAGTTCATTTATTGCGAATTTAGTTATCCATGAAGTTATATATAGATCATAATATCTACACTCAAACTACAGTCTTAACTATTGGTAGCAGCGGCAGACTGTAAGTGGCAGAATTAGCTTTATCTTATTTTCCATCCCGATTTTGTAGGTGTTAACCCTTTTGAATAATTCTTTGTTCCTCACGGGCATGCGAAGGGCCAGTTAGTTCAGTTGCGTTCGCCCAACTTGTGTCACGTGGGGTCGCTCCGCGATGGACTCCATAGGTTACCATATGTAGTTAGGCCCTCAGCATATACGGTACTTGTTGCGTGTACGCTTGCTTCTTTACACTTTCGTACTCTTGTGTTTTGTTCTTCCATTTCTTTCGCGTCTTACTCTTCCCATGGACGTTGATTCTGTGAGGGAACACCGTCGTGCATGAGTTCTCCTTTTTTCTATCGACATACTATATGTACCTTCCTTTTCCTCTCTTTAAAGAGCTTAGTACTTATTTAGGGAGGCTTAAATCTTCTTATACTACAACTATGATTTTACTTCTCAATTTTTCTTTTTTTCGTGTGGTTTTATATTTTTTTGCAATAGCAAGATTCCACTGTAGGCAATTTTGTGGGCAAATATTACGAGGAATTTAATAAAAAATTACGCACTGCCAGTGTCGCTAGCACGTAAGGTATAGACATTAGAGTTTCCTTAAACATTAAATAGCTTCCTCGTCAAATAACCGATCGTGTAGCTATCTAGTTTGCCAACGGTTTTTTCCTGCAATAGGTAGATCATTGTTTTTTCTGGGACATGTATTTAATTTGTGTGCTGTGACTCATATGATTGCAATCTGTGGTAATTTCAAGGAGATATGTTTTAATTAAGGAAATATCTGTGCCCATTTACGGCGCTTTTACGTCTTATAGATCATAACGATATTAGGGGAGGCTGAGGATTTATTGGGCTTTATTTTTGTACGAAAACTGTGTGGTAAGCATTTGCCTAAATAAACAAAAGAAATAGGGTTTGGAACGTATTCAATAATAGTTTCATAAGAGGAATGGAACACTCGTTCCAATCATTATGCAGTTTGTACTGTATAAGGGATATATGTCAATATCAATCCACTTTATGAAGTATTCACATGCAGGGGCGGTACAATAGATATATTAAACATAGCTTATCACTAGACTTAAATTAGATACAGAAAGCGGTTGACAGTCTTAGTACACGCTACACTGTATTTCGGCTCATTGTTTGGCCTCTGTTTGGTAAGAGTATC
>LQNS02278097.1:15759512-15780560 GCA_001587735.2 Parhyale hawaiensis
TATTATATTCAATACAAAGTTTACTAGCTTCAATCCTGCAAATTGAAAGTAGTTTTTTGCAGGCGCTGGGCTGGAGAGCAGCAAGGACCATGTCATCAGCATAGCTTAGCGCATTTAGTGCTTTACCATTAATATGGCGCCCTACTCTGGCTGCGTTCAGTTGGTGTGAGTATTGACAGTGAATATATTAAAGAGAAGCGAGGAGAGTGACTCTTTCTGCCTTATGCCATAAGTCATTCCAAACGTTGATGGGTTGCTGTCACAAAGCACTTCTGAGTTTGGAACGAACATTCTAGTCTTTTAACGATGTACTGAGGTATTTGTCTCTCGATCATACACTTGAAGAGCGAGTATAGTAGTGAACACGGTTAAATGCAGCTTTAGCGTCTAGAAAACAAAGGTATATACGTGGGAGATCCACCGTCAATGAAGTAATTTATAACAGCCATTTCCGTTCCATGTCCGGCTTTAAAGCAAACTGGTTAACCGCGGTCATCACGAATGGTGACATGCGTTTTTCTAGCACAAGTTCATCTACTTTCGGAAGAGAAGTAGCCACTGCAGTGGGTAAATAATTGCTCTTGTCTGTTACACATTTGGCTTTGCTTTTAACTATTGGTGATATATTAGGAAACGGTATCATCTAGGCAAGCAACTTTACGTTATCAGTTATTCTGTAGACAAAAGGCAATTATTTTCACATTAATGAACGAGCCAAAAAAGATAGTGAAACTAGTTTACGTATAATTCTAGGTTTCTTTATGAAGCAAATTTACTACTCTATACTTCTCAGTCAAAGTTATCGTCGGCAGCACCGTTAATTATCGGCGTACCCAGGATTTCATGGGCTATTACGAGCGGGTGATCGATTAACAAGTTTTTCAACGGTATGTCACCTGAAATATCTCGAAAGACGAGCCTTGATGATAATGGTCGATTTCCTCCAGCACAATCGCCCATGATGATTAGCGATTATTGCCGACTTTACTCCTAATTAAGTTTTCATGTTTTTGAGCATATAACTGCTTTATGCATATATATCGGACGTCAAAAGGGGCGGGTTTAATCCATTGCCCCGTTTCAATAATTAGACAAACCCTTACAAAATAATATAGCCGAAATTCCCTCTACAATCGATCAAAATAATGTTGTATGAAGTTAAGTTTGAATGCGAAGTGTCTGATAATGCTTACGATATTATAGTGTATTTTTATGGCGTATTTTCAGTTTTTTCTTTCCTATCACTGAATAGCAAAACTTGAACATATGCATGGACGCTAATCATCTTAATATTATTTTCGCTTATTCTTTCCTAATTTCATAGAGGCTTTGCAAATTTAGCATAGTAACCTATTATTATTGATTACCTACCTTTTGTGTTCTTCTTAATCAGTATTACAATCATTGATCGAATATAACCTATTTTTGTGTTCAATTCATCTCTATTTGCTGGATTTTGTCAACAAAACATCCCCATTAGGTTTATATAAAATTAAATTCAGTTTTACACTCTATTTAGGCTTACGATTCCTGGTAACGTGTACGGTCGAAGTTTCTACAGAGACGTAATTGAGCTGGAATAATTGGAGGAAGTTCCTGTTCTAGCCTTGGTCTGAAGTTCAAAACTCGTGACCGTTGTGAGCTACAGGCCTAAGACGCATGCATGACTTAAACATAGTTTTTGGTTTAGAAACAATTATTCAACAGTAACAGGTACGCCCATCCTATCCTACTGTTTTTAATTTATATGTAACCGCACGGGTTAAGGCTAGTATCTTCGCCACTGCGCCTACGTAAATAGCCAATTCAGTATGGTGCCCCAACTACCTATATGGACGGATTATGCTATAGATGAAATATCGCTACTCTCGAAGAAGAGCCGCCTATAATTAAATAAAGGGCGATGTCTAAAACAAAATTAAGAGTATATTCGCCTGTTTAAGGATGGCTTTTCTGCTGAAAACGACGAATACGCCGCGGACATATCCCAACGATATCAAGTCAATGATTGAAGGAGATTTCAATAGTTTGGTCGCCTAGTTTTATTGGTGCAAATAATTACCTACGCTGCCAACGATAACTTCTTACTGGATTTAAAATAGTAATTCAACTGTGGCGTTCTGTTGGTAGAGTATGCCGCTGCCGTACGAGATGTATGACTAACAGTCCGCTTCATCTTGAAATGAAAACAAAAAATAATGACTTCGGCGGAACCTTCATTGTTCATCTCTTCTCGCTTCTGCCTTTTTCTCTCATTGATCTACACAACTTGCGCATCATGAGTTCAATATGCAAAGCAAGCTTCGCTGCAAGAAGGAAGTGAAATTTAATGTACTCGAGTAAGAGGCATTTATAGATAGAGTAGTCCTGCTTATATTTAAATTTACTTCTTTTCGATAGTGTTACTCTTCCTATCAACTGCAGGGTACCGTCAGCATCGTCTCTATTTCGCCGAGTCAACCATCGCTCCAACATCGCAGTAAGGCACATACTTGCTTCCTGCTTAGAGCCTGTATGTTATTTTCATTTGCTAATTTAATTCCGTAATGGCAACGAATAGAAAATATTTAACACTAACCAAGAAATTGTTCTTATTAGCGAGCACATTATGGTTATGGTGACCAAAATCGTAGGGCCCGTTGTCGGCTGATTCAGTGGAAGCAACTGCACGTTTGTGCTACCCCTAAGAGGTGCTTACTTTAGACGTTATCAACAGTAAGGTTTTTAGCTCTGCCCAGCACAGCAACGGCCTCACTGACGTCGAACAAATGAGCTTCTCTTATGTCATATTGAT
This sequence comes from Parhyale hawaiensis, assembly GCA_001587735.2. Classification (NCBI taxonomy): domain Eukaryota; kingdom Metazoa; phylum Arthropoda; class Malacostraca; order Amphipoda; family Hyalidae; genus Parhyale; species Parhyale hawaiensis. The sequence goes on from LQNS02278097.1 coordinate 15,762,307, forward strand.
TGAGGGAATAGGGAAAAGACGTCAGGTAGATACTGTATATATTATTATAAGTATAGTTTGATATGCTCACCATATACACACAACGTACTACTAGAAATTTCTAATTTCTTCACCCCATTGTCTTTTCCCAGGCTGAACATCCTTGATATTGCATAATGCTATTAAAATTGGGGCAATTAGCCGCTTGCAGCATTGACTCATATGTTATTATAATTGATGACTGAATACAATAAAGTTCTATTTCGGGTATACAATGTGGGTTCCCAGGATAATCGCTGCTTGCCATTTTTGCTAAGCTTTGTATTCAGACGATATTTCCATTCAATTGGCGTAGCATAGACGTTTTTATGTACGTATATTTATATACAGCGAGAAGTTGTAGGCCATGCTTCCGTGTAGAAAGTTGTTCCAGTTACGTGACTCTTGAATCTTATGTAGAGTTTGCTAGTTGTATGTAAATATACAGTGAAAGAATATGTACAGTATATGGTTGCATATAGCTGCATAATTATTTTATAGCCTCTTATGCTCTTAGGCAATAACTTGAGTAGATTTACAGTAAGTTAGTAGGTAAACGAAATGTACAAGGACTATTAACTAAAAATGGTTTATGTATTTAAAACATTTATGCAGAAATGGAAAGCGTATTCTCCAGAATTACAGTGGAGCTCACTTATACCAGTCAGTACATAGGTAACTCAAGATGGACGCGGTCCTTTTTATTTCTTGCAGCTCTAGCCACCAAGCCGCTTTTTTTGGGATGGGGGGGGGTGAGGCAAGATTTGCGCCAAATTTCGCTCAGTCGTTTTCAGGTTAAAAATTGGAGTCATAACCTTCACGACCTTTAGTTGTTAAAGACTTGTAATTTCCAAAGAAAGTGGTACGAACTTACCCACCCACTGAAAATTCAATTCATCGTCGTATATTGCTTTAAATGAAAGGCTTAAAGGACCGCTACCCGTAAGACCCACTGTAACTGGGCCACAACCATAGGTATAAAGCCTCCAGAAATAGAACGCAAGGTTTCGGAAGCTGGAATTAAGAAGCCGCTGCCATGGGGTCGCCCTCCATGCAGCTCTTCAGGCAACACTGCGCAATTTTACGAAAGTTTTTCAGTTTGTATTTTGTTACCCACAAGCTACGGCTAGCTTCATGCATCCGGCCGATGAGGATTATTCTGAGTTAGATCTTTTATGACCTGTGAAAATATTAGGATATTTTGTATGGTATATGCGAGACATACTACGTTATACATTATTCGCATGTTTATGCAACATGATGATTATTCTCAGAAAGTTCTTCTTATAGTTATGAAGCAGTAAGGATTTCGCTTAGTATATTTGGCATAATACAACATATGCAATGAATAATATCGCGTCAGTTCCTGCAACCGGATGCTGAACGTTCCGAATAAGTTCTTTAGTTAGCAATGAAGAAATTAGGATTTTGTATGCAGTACTTTTGACCTATGTAATACCCTACATCGAATATCATCTTATTAGTTCCGATGAGAAGCGTCAGCCGCAGTGGCTTAGGCAAAAGATAATTGCATGGTACCTACGTCAGTTGGAACAACAATGTGCCGGAAAATATTAAGTCCACCTTGTTAAAATACTGAGACCTCGTCTCGTCTTCCAGCTCTTATTTGAACTAGAAATTGGTGGAGTAAATAGGTAGCTCACATTAGTTAGCCAGTAAAGTCTGCTCTCTACTGAAAACTCCAGAGTCTCATCTTAATGTCTGATCTGTTTGGTGTGTCGAGTTACTCAACTAAAAGGGTACGTGCCACTGTGTATAATGGTGTAAGATTTTTTATTACGGTCATTGTTTCCAAATGCAGCCGATAGAGTAGCTGACATTAGCGTATGAATATCGCTCTATTTACAGTTTTATGGTCTCATTTTCTAGTCTTCTTTTACACGCTTTTGTATATTGAGTTGCTCGCATCATTCGACACCAGGAATTGTTCAGCACTTTACGTGGCCCCCTGCCAGTCTTATTTAATACCCCAGACAAGCATTTTTATGCTTCAGAACCTTAATGACTGGATAATGCAGTAATTAATTAAAACTTACAAAAGTAATAACTTTCCTATGAGCTTTATTTGATCAACATGTGTTTAACTTCAGATCTCTGAAACCTTTATCTAATTCGTATTTAACACCTAAAGTCGTGAGTTAAGCTCGCACAAGGGTTTCACTACCCGTATGCCTGGTTTCAATACGATATTCGCCTAGCGTGCAGGAGACGAAATAATCGCAGAGATAACATAAACATGATCTGTCCATTGAGAAGATACTAAAAGACCAGAAGTTCTCGGTTACCTGTACCGCCCTGAAGGTCGTGATATTATTAACGAAAAACATTAGCAACGGAAGAAGGGCATCTTTAAAGCAATACTGCAGCTCTTTGTTACTCCTCCGTGCACCACAGCCATATCTCATCTTCAGGAGCCCGGCCGTGCTACACTTCAAGGACCTCGCAGGCTGATAGATTGACACCCTCAAGGAGAGCAAGATTCTCGATATTTGTCAAACGGGCCAATTTTCTGAGGTGTAGCTCTGGCCTGCAGAATTTTCGCGAGGCCAAGCATCAATCTTGAAACAGAACGCCGGGCCGTGGCCATCAATTCCTGCAGAGACTCAAAGCTTGCGAGACTTGAGGTGTGGAGGCCATTAGTCTCTCGTACGTGCTGGGTATGGCGGCCATGCTGCAGGTGCCCAATATTGGCCGTGTACTGTGTGCTGGGTATGGCGGCCATGCTGCAGGTGCCCAATATTGGCCGTGTACTGTGTGCTGGGTATGGCGGCCATGCTGCAGGTGCCCAATACTGGCTGTTTACTGTGCGCTGGGTATGGCGGCCATGCTGCAGGTGCCCAATACTGGCTGTGTACTGTGCGCTGGGAATGGCGGCCATGCTGCAGGTGCCCAATATTGGCCGTGTACTGTGCGCTGGGTATGGCGGCCATGCTGCAGGTGCCCAATACTGGCTGGGTATGGCGGCCATGCCGCAGGTGCCCAATATTGGCCATGTATTGTACGCTGGGTATGACGGCCATGCTGCAGGTGCCCAATATTGGCCATGTATTGTACGCTGGGTATGACGACCATGCTGCAGGTGCCCACTACCAATGCTTGTCTCGGCATTCGCCAGTCGTTAAATATTATGCTCGCCTATAAGAGTCCTCGCAGTACCGCTGNAATTTACGCTCAAAACTGGCAATGAATTCACTACTAATGCGAGTCGTCTTAAGCTGCCAGACAATCGACGAGGGAATTTTCAGGGAATGACAACTGAAATAGGAACAACTGACTTCGAAACCCCTATGAGAGACACCAGTGTTCAACAATGCTCATACATTTTGAAGACGAGCATCCTGAGAGCAGCTGAACGATACATCCCAAGGAAACGCGTTAGTATTGATCCCCTCTGGATGAATCGGACAGTCAAATGCTGCATTGCCAGGCGACAAGTGCGTTACAAAGATTGGAAGCGTAATCCAACAGAGGAGACAAGGTCCAGTCACATAAGGGCATGTCGGGAAGTAAAGACAATAGTCAGGACCACAAAAAGGGAAAAAGAAGTATCCGTAGTCACGATGGTAAAACACAACCCAAAGTCATTCTATAAATACGTAAATGAAAGAAGAATCAAAAAAGAAACCACAGGTCCGCTTAAAAGACCTGACAGTACAATCGCCAGTGACCTAGGAGACAAAGCCACAATCCTGAACGACTATTTCACCTCTGTATTTACTATTGAAAATGTTACAAATATTCCTGAACCAACACTGATGCAAGTTGCTCCCATAAACACGTGTTTTCACGGAGATCGCGATCCTGCGAGAACTGACCCACCTAAATGTGTACAAATTTTTATGGATAGCTTGGCACATAGACCACACCATACATGTATGATGTGGTCTATATGCTTAGGATTATCGGCACCAACTTGTTGTATTTACAGTAGGTATTGTTTACCATTTTAGCTTATTTTAGGTTCATTACTAAGGCATTAAGTTTGACTTCGGATATCACTTAAACAATTTTTCTGAGCCTAATCACACCTTGCACAAAGTCTAATATGGTGGCAAATAACCCACAAGTACGTAACGTGTGGAGCTGTCGTACCCTGGCCCGGTGTTCGAGACAAGCCCCTAACACCTATCTACATTACCATACTAGTGCAGATTAGATTGAGATTAACTTGTCGGATTCATGTACACTGATATTCCAAAGTTACACAACACAGATACACAATCAGCAATGGTGGTTAGGCATGCTGGCGGATACTCAGAGTATAACTGGGAATTACTGACACTAAGGTTTATGACTTGTATCTTACACCACATTTAGTCTTCGCTACTCAGTCGTAATATAGCATCAGGCAATCGTCCAGGGCAACTTTCAGCCTTTGGGTGGATAGTGGATACATGTGTGTTTCCTACTGCGTGTTTTTTAATCTAATGTTGCTACTAGAGAGCACTCTGAGAGCGCATACCTCCGCCAAGCAGGGCAACGAAAACGGAAAATCCAAATTAGTTCTGAAACCGTGATTTGCTTCGTATTAACACCAAAATCTAATAATTTGTGCCTTTTGATAGTATTAACAATTCTTTTAATTTTCATGATGATCCGTTCATAAGTTTTGAGTTATGCTGCTAACAAACATTATGACAAACGTAAGTCAAACACACAAAGAGACCAACCGATCTTCAGCTAAATTTAATCGTTTATGTATTTTAACATTAGTACACCTGTTTGCACAATGTTTGTTTCATTTTGCATTCTCATTTGTTAGAAAGGTAAATTACTTATGAAATACCTAAGTGACATTCTAAAATTTGAAAGGTCAATACCTCGAAAACTAACATGTTGTGAAATATTTGGTGTTCATGTAAAAGTGTTTATTTTGAGTGTTCCTATCATCTGTGAAAGTTTGCACCTGCTGAAAATTGTAAACCCTGTATAGTGTGGATTGGGCCACTGCTTCCTGCAGTTGCTGGGCAGTGGGGGGAATTTTACGAGGTATACATTGAGGTTACGCATCCGTCGGAAAACCCTCCGGCGTGCGCCACTAGCTCCTTATCCTCTTAACTCGTAAGGACTAGAGGGCCCAGCCGTCAAAAATGACGGCAAAAATTTTGTGATTGATCTTTTTATTGTTCCGGTTCCCGGTATTGGTTTTACTGTATTATAGGTCTCATCCCTGCAGGCCTGATCTTCCATTAGTTGTACTGTACAACCATGAGTTTTGCAATAGCAAAATATCCCCCCTGCAAGATAAGGCATGAATAGCAGCTTGGAATAATTGATCAAACGTTAAGCTGCTCTAAGAAAAATATAGTTCAGTCAGAAGAATTCACTGGAAATGCCCAGGACTCACCGTATTGTGGATACCAACTGATTGTTGAACCTCCAGCATCGAAATTTGGCTGCGCTGTAAATTCAATATAAAAAGACGTCTGCTCAGCGTGAAGATTCAACTACTACGATATCATTCAGCAATGAAAGCGGGGATCCAGAGGCTAAAGATCCAGAGGCTGGGGATCCAGAGCCCGGGATCCAGAGGCCGGAGATCCAGAGCTACGTTTGTCATCGGTACTCCAAGCGCTGAAATTGTATGCTATCTCAACTTGTTTTTCAGTACATGAATTTTCTCCTGCGGGGTGGAAAGACGGACCAACATTGGAGCAAACAAGGGAGGGAGCAAGGGAGCAAGTAAGCGACCAACAACTGTGTTTTATTATGTAGTGGATTATATTTAAAGTTATTACCTAGCCATTCTTCTACCTCGTCTTGGTTACTGGTCAGCCTGATATTTTTGAGCAGCTGACCTAGTCAAGAGTCACACACGTGTGAATGACTAATAAGAATTTGCTAAGCGAACATTAGACTATAGAAAATCGCTACAAGTATCTAAAGAAACCTATATTATTAAAAGTAAAACTTATGGAAATGGAACGGACCTACGCCCAATGAAAACAACATATCCTTATCCACTTAATGAAAAAACATTGCTGTTGGTCGCTTGTTTGCTCCCTAGCTTGCTCCAATGTTGGTTTGTCTCTCCATCACGCTCTATGGGAATAAGATAGGAATAAATTCAAGGGCGTAGCGATCCGATGAATGGGAATAAGGTAATTGGAAATTTGGGCTCTTGTTGTGGATCTCTGGCCTCTGGATCCAGGGCTCTGGATCTCTGGCCTCGGGATCCCGCGCTCTATATCCTGGGCTCTGAATCCCCGGCACTTAGAGCAGTTAGAGAAACTCAGTCTCGCTCCTCAGTCTTGGAGTTTTCGTTCCTTCCGTGCATAATGCATGCCGCTTATTCTTTCATTCGCTGAATCATATCGTAGGAGTTCAATTTTCACGCTGAGCAGACTCCTTTTTATATTGAATCTGCATCGCAGCCAAATTTCGACGCTTGAGGTCAACAATCAGTTGGTATCCACGATACGGTGAGCCCTGGACATTCCCAGTGAATTATTTTGACTGAACTATATTTTCTTATTGCAGCTTAACGTTTGCTCAATATTATTCCAAGCTGATGTTCACGCCTTATTTTGCAGGGGGGATACTGTGCTATCGCAAAACTCATGGCTGTACAACTTGCATTTCACTAATGAAAGACCTGAGACCTATTATACAGCAAAACCTGTACTGGGAACAGGAACAATAAAAAACTTGATCACAAAATTTTTACTGTCATTTTTGACGGCTGGGCCCTCTAGTATATAATAAAACGCATCGTGTATTTATTATATACTAGTTGTACCAGTGAAATTTTCACGGTCTACCTGGCTTATAATTTTTATATACCTATACCGTGTGTCCTCCTGACCCAGTAGTCCTTGCATATATATCCTCCTGACCCAGCAGTCTCTGCATAGATATATTCTCCGGACTCAGCGTCCCTGCATACATATCAATACATTACTGCGGAATTTCCACCTGAAAAGCCCCGGCAAGAAAGTTTCACGGTCTACCACGCTTGCCACACTTTGGGTTCCTGGTGTCCGTTAAGGGTTACGCCTAAGAAAAATCCTTGATAACGTTAGAATAGAAGTTTAATTTTCTTTTCAAAGTATGATAGTATTCAAGCAATAAGCGAAAAACTAACAAAAACATGGGAGAACGGGACATTTTTGGCTAAGTTACCAACTTTGNAAACTGGCAATGAATTCACTACTAATGCGAGTCGTCTTAAGCTGCCAGACAATCGACGAGGGAATTTTCAGGGAATGACAACTGAAATAGGAACAACTGACTTCGAAACCCCTATGAGAGACACCAGTGTTTAACAATGCTCACACATTTTGAAGACGAGCATCCTGAGAGCAGCTGAACGATGCATCCCAAGGAAACGCGTTAGTATTGATCCCCTCTGGATGAATCGGACAGTCAAATGCTGCATTGCCAGGCGACATGTGCGTTACAAAGATTGGAAGCGTAATCCAACAGAGGAGAACAGGTCCAGTCACATAAGGGAATGTAAGGAAATAAAGAAAATAGTCAGGACCACAAAAAGGGAAAAAGAAGTATCCGTAGTCACGATGGCAAAACACAACCCAAAGTCATTCTATAAATATGTAAATGAAAGAAGCCTCAAAAAAGAAACCACAGGTCCGCTCAAAAGACCTGACAGTGCAATCGCCAGTTACCTAAGAGACAAAGCCACAATCCTGAACGACTATTTCACCTCTGTATTTACTATTGAAAATGTTACAAATATTCCTGAACCAACACCGATGCAAGTTGCTCCCATAAACACATGTGTTTTCACGGAGATCGAGATCCTGCGAGAACTGACTCACCTAAATGTGTACAAATCCACTGGCCCTGATAATCTTACTCCCCGTGTGTGTTTCCTACTGCGTGCTTCTCAATCCAGTGTTGTAACTAGACAGCACTCGTAAAGCGCATACCTCCGCCAAGCAGGGCAACAATAACGGAAAATCCAAATTGGTTCTGAAACCGTGATTTGCTTCGTGTCAACACCAAAATCTAATCATTTGTGCCTTTTGATAGTATTAACAATTCTTTTAATTTTCATGAAGATCCGTTCGTAAGTTTTTGAGTTATGCTGCTAATAAACATTATGACTAACGTAAGTCAAACACACAAAGAGACAAACCGATCTTCAGCTAAATTTAATCGTTTATGCAATATAACATTAGTAATAACTCCTGTAAATTTCATCAAGATCCATCCATAACTTTTTGAGTTATTGTGCTAACGAGCATACAATCAAACATAGCTACCAACAAACGAACGACCAGACACATCATCTAAAAAATTTGGTCATTTAGTCTTCGTATTATAGCTAACAACTCATATGTTTCATGAAAATTCATCCATTTTTTTCGAGTTATGGCCTGTAGAAAAAAAATAGGCAGACAGACAAACAAACAGACAAATGAACGGATTTTCACCAAAAGTTAATCATCTATTACTGTTTACATGCCTAACAATCCCTGAAAATTTCCTAAACATCCGTCCATAACTTTTTGAGTAATCTTGGTGACAGACGCACATACAGTTAAACAGATAATAGACAGACAAACACAACAAAAAAAAATAACCTCCTCGGCGAAGGTAATTACTATGTTATACGTATATGCCCGTAGCATAATGTTTCCGTCGGGCTCAGGAGGCAGACACTTTTAACAGTTATTGTAGATTTGAATAGAAAACGCACCTGTTTGCACAATGTTTATTTCATTTTGCATTCTCGTTTGTTAGAAAGGTATATTACCTATGAAATACATAAGTGACATTCTAAAATTTGAAAGGTCAAGACCTCGAAAACTAATAAGTTAATTGTGAAATTTTTGGTATTCATGTAAAAGTGTTAATTTTGAGTGTTCCTATCATCTTTTAAAGTTTGCACCTGTTGAAAATTGTAAACCCTGTATAGCTGTGGATTGGGCCACTGCTTACTGCAGTTTCTGGGCACTGGGGGAATTTTACGAGGTATACACTGAGGTTACGTATCTGTCGGAAAACCCTCCGTCGTGCGTCACTAGCTGCTTGGCCTCTTAACTCTTAAGGGCTAGAGGGCCCAGCCGGCAAAAAAGTTTGTGATTGATCTTTTTATTGTTCCGGTTCCCGGTATTGGTTTTGCTGTATTATACGTCTCATCCATGCAGGCCGGATCTTCCATTAGTTGTACTGTACAACCATGAGCTTTGCGATAAGAAGAAGAATTCACTGGAAATGCCCAGGGCTCACCGTATTGTGGATACCAACTAACTGTTGAACTTGGCATTGAAATTTGGCTGCGATGTAAATTCAATATTAAAAGGCGTCTGCTCAGCGTGAAAATTCAACTACTACGATATGATTCAGCAATGAAAGCGGGGATCCAAAGGCTAAGGATCCAGAGGCTGGGGATCCAGAGGCCGGAGATCCAGAGCTATGTTTGTTATCGGTAGGTACTTCAAGCGCTGAAATTGTATGGTATCTCAACTTGTTTTTCAGTACATGAATTTTCTCCTATTAAAGTCTTAACTGCGTGACGGAGAGACGGACCAACATTGGAGTAAACAAGGGAGGGAGCAAGGGAGCAAGCAAGCGACCAACAACTGTGTTTTATTATGTAGTGGATTATATTTAAAGTTATTACATTGCCATTCTTCTACCTCGTCCTGTTTACTGGTCAGCCGGATATTTTTGAGCAGCTGACCTAGTCATGAGTCACACCACGTGTGAATGACTCATAAGAATTTGCTAAGCGAACATTAGAGTGTAGAAAATCACTACATGTATCTAGAGAAACTTATATTATTAAAAGTAAAACTTATGGAAATGGAACGGACCTATGCCCAAAGAAAACAACATATCATTATCCACTTTATTATTAAAACATTGCTGTTGGTCGTTTGCTTGCTCCCTTGCTTGCTCCAATGTTGGTCTGTGTCTCCGTCACGCTCTATGGGAATAAGATAGGAATAAATTCAAGGGTGAAGCGATCCGATGAATGGGAATAAGGTAATTGGAAATTTGGGCTCTTGTTCTGGATCTCCGGCCTCTGGATCCCGGGCTCTGGATCCAGGGCGCTGGATCTCTGGCCTCGGGATCCCGCGCTCTATATCCTGGTCTCTGAATCCCCGGCACTTAGAGCAGTTAGAGAAGCTCAGTCTCGCTCTTCAGTCTTGGAGTTTTCGTTCCTTCCGTGCATAATGCATGCCGCTTATGCTTTCATTCGCTGAATCATATCGTAGGAGTTCAATATTCACCCTGAGCAGACTCCTTTTTATATTGAATCTGCATCGCAGCCAAATTTCGACGCTTGAGGTCAACAATCAGTTGGTATCCACGATACGGTGTGCCGTGGACATTCCCAGTGAATTATTTTGACCGAACTATGTTTTCTTAATGCAGCTTAACGTTTGCTCAATATTATTCCAAGCTATTCACGCCTTATTTTGCAGGGGGGATACTTTGCTATCGCAAAACTCATGGCTGTGCAACTTGCATTTCACTAATGAAAGATCAGGCCTGCAGGGATGAGACCTATAATGCAGCAAAACCTGTACTGGGAACCGGAACAATAAAAAAACTTGATGACAAAATTTTTGCCGTCATTTTTGACGGCTGGGCCCTCTAGTATATAATAAAACGCATCGTGTATTTATTATATATATCGTGTTCACACCTGAAGAAAATAGGCCAGGTTGCAAATTTCATAATCAAGTTGCGTTGCCATGGAGATCGATGACCAGGTTGCAGAAGTTGGCGAAAGCGGGGTCCTTATCGCATTATCTGACGGCGCTTCTGGCTTGAAAGTGGAAACGCTACTTGAAATCGAAACAATGTATTTTCTGCTTATGGAGGCTCATTTTATGCCTTATTTCTCTCAGGTCACGATGTATAAATTCGGCAGACGATCTAAGCAACACGAAGCGATGATTTTTCACTTGCGGTTGACAACTATTTCTTCCTGCTTACAGACTTTCTTTGGCGAAGCAGTTTTTGTTTCATAACTCAAAATTTCAGCTCTCCAATGAAGCAGATAATTGAGTTTCAAAGACAGTATCATGGATACGGTTCGCTCACATTGCATATATATAAGCTGACTGGTGTCGCATTCAAGTTTAGTGCAGTGTTATACTCAACATTTTACTTATGCCTTTCAATATTTAAGAAGCACGAGAAAGAAAGAGAATGGAGAAGAAAGAACCTAAGGCAGTGTTTCCCATTGGAGGTGCATATCAATCTACTGACGCTCTGTGGTTCACGCACGGACCCCTACTGGTTCATGACGTTTAAAGCTTCTGTGGCAATATTACATTTATTTTGTCCCATAGATGATGAAAATTTACAGAATATTTTAAGGTTGTGAGAGGAAATATATAAGTTTAAATAGCTTATAATAATATTTTACATCATTTCATTGAAATTGAAAATTTTACAATGGCATAGTTACCCCTATATGCTTTTGCTCGGTCACAAAAACTTAGCATATTCTTTTTCGGAAACGGCGACAACAGCAAATGTTGACAATCATTCAATGCAAATAGTCATTTAGTACGCATTTATATAAACAACCACGGCTCATCAGGGGGTACCCACAGCACCGTAGGCGGTGTACGGACCGGAATCGGACTACCGTATCATGGTTCACAGGTCCTGCAACTGGTGGTGTTACCTTACATGGACACAGCACGTACCACGGCTCATCACCGAGTACCCCCCTGGAGGTCACCACTTAGCACAGCCGCACAGGCCAGCAGCACGGGACAACATATCAGGGGCCGCAGCCAATAATTCAGTGAGGGGCCGCAGACCCCCAGCTGCGGGGCATGCATTGCTGGCCTCATCGACCGCTGAGCTAAACTGCCAGTCTCATCCTGGCCGCTCAATGGTCATTGCGACCACCAACTCCCAACTTATTGCCAGTTTACCCAATTTACTGCCGCCATTGAAATACAGAATCTGCTGGTGCAGCTCGCGCAGGCTCCAGCATCCCTCCGAACAGCACGAGTGGGTTTCGGGAACCTGGCGGTCCTTGCAGTTACAGCGTATCTACCTTCCTGTCATGTGAACTTGGTCGGTTGGGATGTTCGCTACGTACGAGTTATTCGTCGTCATTTTTACGTATGTTTTGGCGAACTGTTTAATGCCAGGTTACGTTTGTTAGTGCATGAGAGGGGTGAAAATAACTTAGATTAGGGAACAATTAGAAAGCACCTGAAGAACTAACTAGGAAATCATTTGTCGATTCGTAAATTATGCAATGATAGTAGATAACTTACAAATATAGGACGCCATCTTGCCCATACTGTTTTTTAGTATTGAGTACAAAGAGAGGCAGTTTGGTTCCGCTCCGCTCATAAATATTTTCTTGACTCTGAGCAGGGATTCTCCTTTCTTTGTTTCCTTTGTCTCCGCCTCATTTAACAGAAGCCCTTGTGTTAAGCCGCGTCTACACGATCCATCACTTCATCGATCACAAACACAAGAATTGACAAACAAAAAAACAAACACTTCGCTTGCTTCTACCAACGGCATCAAAACCAGAAGCCACGAACACTTAAAGGTCACTATGTGCGAATTCAGCATTCCATTACTATAAATCGATATTCCACCCTCACTTTATCGGTGCGGGTAAATTTAATTAAAAATTGATGCTTCAATTACTAAATAATATTGTTAAAACAGACACATATATTTACAGAGCGAAATATAATTTGCAAACTTTTTGTTTGACCAACTCCGCGTGATCGTGCTCAAAGATTTCTAGCACTGCTGGCAAACAAAAATCACAAACTTCGAAGGCTCGCCGCGTGTGATTGTCGATCAAAATCATTCCGTGATCACAAACTTCGACGAAAAGATGGATCGTGTAGACGCGGCCTTAGGCACGCAATATTCCTTGGAATCTCTGCGAAATCCAGTCGCAGGGTACAATTATTCTTGCCGATGGCGATAAGTACGGTGCTTCTTTTCCTAGTGAATTTCCGGATCTCCGTTCTGATGCACCGCAGCTCTCGCTGTTGACATTTCACGATGTGTGGCCCAATTAAGATGGAAATGGGTAGGGCAGATCTGATCTAATGGTAGTTTCAGCAAGTCGAGTCGGCATGTACCCTTGGCACTGCAGGTACAATATGAAATTTATCGTAGTTACTGAGCTTTAGCCTTTGCACAGCGTATGCTTCTCTATGAAGTTTCGATATTACACGTAGTTAAGGGCGTACCGTTCCCTCCGCAGAGGTCCTGGCCTTATCTGAGCAGATGTTCTGCGTGCAGTGATCCACTTAGGCTGGCGCGGAAGGCAAAATCAGGGTTTTATGCGATTCTCCATTTTGAAAATAATTTTAATGAAATTTGGCCACGCTTGCTAACAGATTCTCTGGTCATAGAGGATGATAGATTGGTTGGGTAAAATCTGCATTATACATTATACAATTCATACTTTGTGATTCTGACAAATGCATTCTTTGGTTTAGATTTTTGGGATGTAAAATACCTGTATCTAATTCTTAATTTCATCGAGTTCTGTAACAATGAGGCCACTCTTTGTAACAGAAGAATGGCACCTTTAGCCAGTATGTAGTTTCAACGGTCACATGATCCTGGTGGTTCACGTCTTTCTTATGTTTCCTTTTCATGGTTGGCAGCGTGCTTGGTCTGAAAGTCCAAATTCCGTACAGAAGTTGCAGATATACAGTACTTGCTATCGGATCACACACTGTGTGCGACTAGGCAGGCAGAACATTTTATTGCTCTGTTTCAAGGTCGACATTATACTCCATTTCTCTTTTGCAACTGTAAGTGTACCCTAAGTTGCAAACGCAGTTAGGATGCCGCAGTTCTAGAGCCACAAAGATGAATTGACTTGCAATCAGGCTGCGCTTTGTGACTTGGCAGAATGGCACGTTACCGTTTTTTCAATGATCACAATCCACCTATGCTGCCCCTTTCGTATCGTCAGTGTCTTATATGCTGCAACTCCCTTTACATCTCAAAAGTTCTAAAGCTTCAGTGTTACGTTAGGACTACGAAGATACTTCATCTTTTAATCTCTGTCACTAGGCAGAAGGGTGCATTGCACTTGGGGTAAGGTTCACCACAGCCTTGTGATCCCTCGTTGCAGTGGGTGGTCAACATGCTCTCGATTACAATTGTAAGTTTATGAAGAACATAAAGTTCTAGGACTTCTGAGTTGCATTAGGATTACGAAGATGCTTTCACTTGCAATCAGGCCATACCAGTCACCATGGCGCATTCCACTTGCTTCAAGGCTCCCACCATCCAGTTGTTCCCTCCTTGCCACTGCCACCGGCTCTAGACAACAAATCCAAACACAACACAGAGGTTGCAGAGATACATTGACCGTAAATGGTTGAGGGGTTCCGAGTCCAGGTCAACTGGTTATAATACTCCAGGTAGGGCTGTTTTGCGCTGTCGCTCTCAGCCAATGGCAGAGCAGAACCCAAGGTCACGTGTATTGATCATCCGGAGGGACGGTACGAGCTAAAGAGCACCTTCCTGCCGTTGGCTTCCCCTCACCTCCCTCAGTCTTGGACCATAGTCACCATAGGAATAGAAATATAGATGGTATGAGAGATTTAATCTAATATGTTGCCTGTGTATTACTATTTTTCTTGTTTTGGCTTGTCGCCATATTTTGTGAAGAATGAGAACGTTGCTCGACGTCTAGGTTGGTGTTTTTTGATAGATATTAATAGACATTTCCAGACTTATTTCTATTGGGCCACGTTTTCGGCCCAGGTCTAGTTAGTGCCTTCGTCAGGGCGAAAATCTACAGATGCTGCGGAGCTAGATCACTGCGATCAGTTAACAACATACATGTTTCAAATTTTATCTATATATTGTAGTTAGGTACATAAACTATAAAAAAAACGGATCCTTGCCGTATTTGGACTTGCTCCTGTTACGTAGTTCAGTCATGGTTGTACCGATCTCGAATCTCTATCAAACGTAGTAGTTAAGATTCAGGGTAGACTGCCCCTTTTCGCAGTAATCTCCAGACAAATAAAATAAAACGTTCGTTTGATCCCAACATGGCAAGTATCTACGCTGTAATGAAGCTCACCCATTCAACTGGACAAAATTAGGAAAGTGCGTGTAGAACTACAGTGCGGTATTTCAAAACCACGACAATCTTTTCGAAAGATGTATCTTTGAAATATTTATTTCAGTTATTTATTGTTAGTCAAAAATATTTAAAATGCTCAACAATTTCAGTGTTTGTAATAATTAAAATCTCCTGTTTGACGTACAAAAACGTGACTGGTAATGAATTTCCTTTCAGTTATAGCACGTCAACCTACACAAGGGTATTAAATGTTGTATTAAGGAATACAACTCAATGCTTAGAAAAAAAAACGTACCTACTGTGTATTTGATTTCATGAGACGAGTCACCTATTCATGAATTCCGTCCACCTCTAAAGTAGGAGTAACAGCAGTAGTGTCGATTTCTAGGCTGCTGAAGACGATGGCAGGGGAAACCAGCCATCACTTCTCACCAATCAATGTTTGTTCATAAACACTCAGTATAAGCACAATGCAACTGGAAATTAGTAGTTCTAAAATTTCTTCGGGTTCGAGTAAATACTAATACCTGTCTTGGGTACCTCGGGCAATTTTAGACTATGTTTAGGTGGTGTTAGGCTATGGACGCTACCCATCTTTACGAGCTGAGGTCTCTTCATTTTGGCTGCGTCAGGTTTGCCCTGTAGGCTTTTCATGAAAATATTCGGCCGCCCCAGATAATCATGATTTTAGCTTTTGAGGCCGCCAAGATTTTTAATTTTTTTTTTAAGAGTGGTGATCAACGGGCGAACGAGTAGCGAGTTCCCTCCGCTGTGCACCTAAGCCCTGGCCGCTAGATTATGTGGCAGTCTTCGTAAATAAGAGTCAGCCAGGTTATAGGAAAGTCTCTTATACTAACTTAATATATTGGTAAATATTTATAGCGGTAGACGGTCGGGGGAGGGGGTATTCTGGGGCCACTAGCATACTTCATGCCTTCTGAGGTGTACGAGAGTGACTTCCTGCAGGGCAAGTGGAATCTGGCCGCAGCTGCTGATGTTAGTATTAACGTTTGAGAGGCAGTTTTTTCCTTCCTTGCTCTGCGTTTTATTTTTTCCTCTAGGAGTAGTGCACTGGCCAAACCTGACACATAGCTCGTGTAAATTCCCATTCACCTTAAAACCTTTCCGCAGAAATGCCTAGATGAATACAATTATGAGAGCCGACGCGATATAGGCTTATGCCACTGAAGCGCTAGAGGCAATATTTTACTACGACTTTTATTTCCGGCGGTAGTTGTTGATAGAACGGGAAAACGTCCTTTATAAAAGCAGAAATTCAACGTCTTCCTCAACCTTGTCCGTAGCAGGTGATGCTATAGGTATCTTGCTAGAAAAAGCTTTATCTCACTTAGCAACACATCGTGTGACAGAAATTGAAAATTCCACAGCCTGGTATGAATACAGTTAACTCAGGGCTCAGAGTGGCTGGTATATATTGTACTGATCATGAACGAATGAGAATAGATTAGAGCTGGCAGTAGACGGACCAACAGATCCATTCTCAGAGAGCCGCCGGGATTTACCCTCTGGCCCTCTATGATCTGTTACCATTATGTCAGTATGATTAAGTTGCCTGAGAAAGAACAGAAAAAACTCAGCCGATCCTGTAAGCACGATTAATTGCATTGGAGAAGTTAAATTAGTTGGGGCGTGAAAGATAATCGATTAAGGTGGTCTCCGAAGCCTTCCATGGCCATTAAGAGCTTGTGATTCCTGAAGCGACACTTTGCACAGCTAGGAATGCCTAGTTCGTAGTTGTAGAAGGTGTCGCTCTTAATGTTGGCTAAGCCGATTTTTAAAGGCGTTGACTGTCTCCGCACCGACAACTTTGGAGGGGAGTATTTTCAAGATATGAAGTACGAGAAGAACTATAGGTTTGGAGTCGTTCTCCGAGTTTTGTCTGAGTTTTTGACCGTTGTTTCATAGGCGATTATTAACGGCTCTCAAAATGTCCCGTTGTTAGTACGTCGTTGAAGCCTTTCAAGGACTTGAATATTAGCTACCTCCAGGGTCGTCTTTGCCCGAGAGAAACGAGTCCCACTTCCTGTAGGCAATACTCGAATGGCTTGTGTCGCAGCTGAGGTATCAGTTTTGGTGCTCTTTCTTGAATTCTTTCAATTTATCGATAGCGTTGCACTGATGGGGCGACCAGAAGTGAACAGTAAATTCTAAATGGGGGCGCACCAGCGCTTTCTAGAAGGGAATGATTATGTCCTTGGATTTTTACTCTAAATTCTTGGTGATGAATCCCAGTGTTGCATAGTGCTTCATTTGGGTTGCACTACCTGGCCATGGCAGCCCGAGTGTTGAGTATTGAAAATAACAATACTGTAATTAAATTTAGCTCATCTACCACGTTGGTACTCCATTCCATGAGGTGGTCCAGGTCTTGCTGGTGCTCAGCTCTCTTTCTGACAGGATGACAGAGTTTAGAATCATCTGCAAATTTACTGACTACAGCTGATATTAAGATCAAGATCATCGTGTAAATTATAAAGAAAAGTGGGCCAAGCATGCTACCTTGTGGAACGCCAGATGACACCGGCGTCCAGTCGCTCGTTTTCCATGCAGCTGCATTTGCTGTTGCCTACCAGTGAGCCATGCCCGGATTCAGCAGGAATAGTCTCCCTGGATGCCATGGGATTCCAATTTTTTTCATTTACTGTTGATGGGGGACTCTGTCAAAAGCCTTTTGAAGTCGAGGTATACGAGCTCCACACGCTTTTCTTTATCTCCAAGTTTCGAGATTTTGAAATGAAGTCCAGTAAATTACTTAATCAGCTTCTTCTCTCTCGAAAGCCATACTTGGTGCATCCTCAGGTGATCAGTGATGCGCTTCTTCAGGAGGCGTTCAGTAGTTTTGCTGACGACCGAGGTAAGACGGGTTTGTCAATAGTTACTGGAGCTTTTCTTATACCCCTCTTATGTATCGGGGTAACGTTAGGTAGTTTCCTATGCCGTGGAATTTCTCCCGTGCTCCAAGCCCAATTGAATATTTTTAGTAGTGGCATTGTGATAACTGGTGTATTTCTGTAGAACACGGGAGAAAGGACTCTAGGTCAGTGGATTTGTACACATTCAGGTATGTCAGTTCCTGAAGAACTTTATGCTCCGTAAAAACACGTGAGTCTAACGGAGCTACTAGCATCGGTGCTTGTTTCGGAATATTCGTAACATGTGCAAC
>LQNS02278097.1:15858003-15873332 GCA_001587735.2 Parhyale hawaiensis
TGATTATGATAATCTTTAAAATGTTTTGCATTCAAACTTATTCAAAGCCAATTTTACGTATTCATAATCTCAACCTGATACAAGGGTATCTTGTCGTAAAATTTTGAGTTGGTAAGAATTTTGTTTATTTTTGAAATAATTATCTATAAACTCATCAGGATATATTGATATTATTATTACTAAATTTATTTATCTACGTAAAATAGTAAAATAATTCAATAAAAACTTACTTCACACGTTAATTTTTCACTGAGAATGATAAAAAAAAAAAACATAGCCGTCGAGAATCTTCATTCTCTTGTTGCATCTTTTATTTGTCCTGACTTTAACAATGATATGGATAAACATTTTTTGCTTGAAAAAAGCTAATGTATTCATCTGTCATACGTACGGTACGTCATTTATTTTTCCTGATACTACTAGCTTTTAGTATTATGTGAATATCAGAATTCGATAAAATATGTAAAACCATGGGAAATTGTCTCGGATTTTTAGCTTTCAAATTACAAAATCTCTAAGTGGGTCCGTGGGTTCCCTATTTTGCCCAGTTGAATGATTGTGTTCTTAACTTTGTAATTTTCACCGGTAAATTCTTCGTGACATGCAGCGCGAGTTGTTACTTCTGGGTATGTTTTGTATTGTTGTTTTAAGAATTGAATATCAGAATTCAATTTACAGTTCTGTTTAAAAACTTTCTCCTTCTTCCTAAATTTAAAAAGACACACACTTGTCAGTTTCTTTAAAACAATATGGGAATAAAATTTTGTAATTCCGTAAATTGCTATAGTAAAATTCATGTCGACGTTTCGACCAAGTACGCTGGTCATCTTCAGGAGTAAAAACAATATACTTGTACAGTCATCTATCAAAATGAGAAAAAACAAATTAGGTCTACTATTGTCACAATGATCATGAAATTCAGGACTGTCATACCATTGCACAAATTTATAAAATCACAACATCAGGTACACAAAGTGAAGAGCAAGTAGCTACATGGAACTAGCTACAAACACCTAAAAGAGATATTGCACTAATGGTTTTTACTCTAACGCATCCTAACATCACCACTGTTACGACTGGAATGAGGGCAACTCTCTAGCGCGGCCTCTACAGTATATATAGCCGTCTTCCCTCTAGAAGGTTCCAGACTAGTAAAGTTTCAAGAAGTTCTACCCTTGGTCATATTTGGCGTTGATATACGGATTATTCTGCTTGATACAAATTGCTTCGGCTATTTTCAAGTCTATGGTATTAGGATTGGTGAACAGAGTAGAAAATGAATGATTAAAGTATCCGCTGGTGGAACATTCATGGGGTGCTCCATGGAATAATGCGAATAAATGCTGCTAGGGTTGCATCTATGTTGTTTGCAGCGCTTTGACAAGGCATTCGTAGTGTACCCTATATACGACGCATTACAGCGAGGCTCTGAGCAATTAAAGCGATACACTACGCCTGCCCGGTCAGCGGTTAGCTTAGTTGGTCGGGTGGAAGAGCATGTGCTAAGTTTGGGTGGCTTATAAAATGTAACTAAGTTAACGGACCTGTTACGGTTAGCGGGTTTTACATGCTGTCGAATGATATTTTTCAAAGCTTTCTGGTCAAATTTACAAAAAGAAATGCAGTCAAATCTTACATACAATTGTACTGCATTGTCATTTGCGTTATCTCCATCTGTATCTAATGTCTGGCTTAATGTTCTTTATATTACATCTTTGACCAATTTCTGGGGGTAGCCACAATTAGCAAAAGCTTGTTTTAGTCTGGTGATCTCACTGTGGAAGTCTGCCCATGAGATTGACAATTTCAACGCTTGACGGACCAGTGTTTTTACAACAGATTTCTTGCAAGTAGGAACCATGTGGGAATCGAAATGCTTATAAAATCTGCTGATTCTTACACGCTTCCCACTTACAAGAAATCTGTTGTAAAAACACTGGTCCGTCGAGCGTTGAAATTGTCAAGCTACACTAAGGCAAGCAATACGGACATACAAATCGCTGCTAAGATATTTCATAAATACATTATGATGTACTTCATCATTCTGAATTAATAATAGCGAAATAACATTGAGATTTTTGACATTTGCCATTCGGTAAAGACAAAATGCGATATTTAAATAAAATCAGAAACATCAACTGACACTTTATTGAAATTTTCGGATGAATTTAGTAGTAAATTGTCGCAAACGATTAGTTGAAGTGCAGTCTTTGAAAGGCCATGTGATTATCAGTAATACATGCTTATAATATTGGCGTGAATAGATAGTTAATTTTATTTGCAATTGATACTGTGTATAATTTTTGTATTCGTGATTGTTGCATTAAATTATTTACATCAAAATACATATGAAAGTATACATTTGGTTTTAGCCTCTTCGTGTGTTTTTTATTTCGAAATAAGTATTTTGGTGAAGCAGTCCAAAAATTATATTGTTCGCTGCGCTGCATTTAAATATGGGATCCGAATAAACTACTTAACTCGCTTCATTGTTCAAAATTTTGTCAATTTCTGAAGTAATATCGATCTCATATAGACGAAAGCTGGTGCCCTATAAAACACAACTAGTACTAGTAACACAACTAGTTATATTAGCTCACCAAAATTTTGCTTAAACTCATGCAATATGCTAAATGTTATGGGTTTTTCTTTGTTGTAAATTAGTTTTAACGGGTAATCGCTTTATTGCAGGTTTATGAAATACTCAGAAAAGGACGCTTGACGGTTTCCAATTGTTACAGGCCTTGCAGAAGGTTTCTCTCACATAAATTTAACCAAGGAGCTAAGGAGATATTGAAAAACTTTATGTTCATGCGCGGAGATCCCAAACACCGAACAATATAAGGAAAGATAACAACAGGAGAAGAACCCTTTCATTTCATATCGTAATATTCGAAAATTGTACGATGACCAGTCAGCAAGCATTCAAACAGTACCAGCGCTGCCATATTTGACAAAGCTGGCATGGCTCCTTTGTCTAGACAAAAACCCGATGAAATGTCTTGGAATAAATCTGCTTGGAACGTTACAAGCGTGTCTCCCGGCCTCCCTTGAGCAAAACCCACGTGAAAAACGCATTCCTTGGGCACGAAACTACGCGAAAACAAATTTGTAAAATGTTCTCTTTACGTATGAGCTTAGAGTTACCTTTGATGGCACGGATGGATGTGCCAAAGTGTGCAGTAGTTTTGGATCGCCCTGTTCCGCATCGATGACAACGCCAATAACACTAATTAAACCGGCACTGCCCGGTCATTCATTCTCTTCCTATTTTTCTATTTTCACCTTTCTTCCATTTTCCTCTCTACCTGCTAACATCTCTCCCACTATCGTCTAATTTTCTCCTCTCTTCACTCCACTCACCGGACAACGCCAAGGAAGTGGGGGTTCTATGCTATGTGCCAGTATCATTGGTGACGAGCATATCGGACTTTGCCGAATATGAGAGGGTGTCAAGCTTGCACTGCGTTTCTAAATGAGCAGTTGTCATCATGGCTCGATGACCTACACTAAGGAAAATTTCGATGCACGTATAGGTGTTTCATGGCGTAGTTTGTTTGTTGTGTCATCACAGCAGACAGAAAAACATATTTCCGCAAAAACAAAGTGAACAAAAGCTTTCCAGTTTTGTTACACGTGCGAAGCGAGACGCGGTTACATATACTAACACGCAGATCGCTATTGTTTTTCAAAGTTTTGTCTCTTCAGCTACATCAAATTTACCTGTTTTTGATGCATCTTGGTGCATCATCGGCTTTGTCACAAAACTGGAGCACGTAAGTGCATCAATTAGCCAAGTGCATCATAAGATACGAGATGCATCATCATGAGGCACTTTATTTTTATGATGCACTTGCATGGTTCGGTTTTGGGACAAAAAACGCATGTAATTTTGATGCATCGAAGTGCATCTAAATTTCCGTCAGTGAACCATCGTCACTTCGCCGCCAAATAATTTTCATGCACGACAATGTTCCATCTCATTCATCGAACGTTTCAACTTCATTCCTTGGAAATCTGGGTATCAGAAGTGAGTGTCTTGTGACTTGACCACCTTGCTTCCCTGATATTATAATCTCATTAGACAGCTCTGGTCAATAATTTAAAAATGGGTGGTTATGAAGAAGGAATCCAAGTTTCATCGTGAGTGAGTGTCTTGTGACTTGACCGCCTTGCTTCCCTGATATTATAATCCCATTAGACAGCTCTGGTCAATAACTTAAAAATGGGAGGTTATGAAGAAGGAATCCAAGTTTCATCGTTAGTGAGTGTCTTGTGACTTGACCGCCTTGCTTCCCTGATATTATAATCCCATTAGACAGCTCTGGTCAATAATTTAAAAATGGGAGGTTATGAAGAAGGAATCCAAGTTTCATCGTTAGTGAGTGTCTTGTGACTTGACCGCCTTGCTTCCCTGATATTATAATCCCATTAGACAGCTCTAGTCAATAATTTAAGAATGGGAGGTTATGAAGAAGGAGTCTAAGTTTCATCGTAAGTCAACCTGTTACTGAAAATTACTGGCGTTGCTGGTACCATATCATCTGCTCAACTTCACAGATAGCCTTCCTCTGTAGACAACAGACTGTGCCGTAATTTTAACAGACAGAAGTTATGTCGATATATAACTTATTTGTTTTACGCATAACTGTTCAATTCATTCATTATTTTATACTTATGCTGTTGCTGTGAGATTTATTGTTTGAGTGAAATACAATTTTGATGTTGAAACACTGTTTTATTGCCTTAATTGTAGATTTCAAACTAGCTGCAATAAATGGACGGTCAAAAATGGTTCAAAATACAGGCCAAACGACTTTAGATATTGCATGAATTCAAGCGAATTGTGGTTAGTTTACGTAGCAAGTTGTGTTTTTTATGGCACCAACTTTCACTTCAGAAATGAACAAAATCGTGAAGTGCAATAAAATGTGTTCTGTTAGTTAACCAGTAACAAGTGGTGGGTCTGCAGGTACACCTGTGAGTGCATTGCGTGCTGCACATATACCTAATTACCTCAGTAGTAAGAGTTGTTTTGGCGTGGCTGGTGCTGTTGTAAACTTCGTTAGGAAAAACTATAGATTTAAACAAAATTCCCTTCACACAAACAAATTGTGAGTACTGAATCATCATTGTGTGTGTGATTAAATTTTTTGGAAGTAGAAACCTTTATATTTTACCTTATTTGGCAATTAGCTTCCAGAATTGCCGTCGAAATTATTCTAGGGTGCCTTGGCTTGACCTGCTTAGGTGCCACTTTTACATTAACTTATCGTCGCAAATGAGGTTATTAACCTCTAGAGTTCAAAATAGATTTTGATTTGGACGGGAGGTGTTTCAGACTGATAGAATTGTTGTATACCTTGCGTAGTTAGGTGGTTTACATACAGGTGCTTGGATGGTGACGTGTCTTACCAACCCAGTGACTGCATCGGTGGCAAGAAAGTGAACGCGATAGTGACGTGTCTTATCAACTCATAGTGTTATTGGTGGCTAGAATATGAACGCAACGGTAATGTCTTATTAACCCATTACCGTTATTTGGGTCAAGAAAGTGAACGCGATAGTGATGTGTCTTATCAACTCGTAGTGTTATTGGTGGCGAGAATGTGAACGCGATGGTGATATGTTTTATGAACTTCAAGCGTAATTTCCCTGACAGCATCTTTATTATATATAGGCCCTACTCACCCAGGTGCTAACCTGAATACTTACCTTTCCGTATGTGATGCTGCAGCTGGCCGCAATTTCTGCTGACGACATTTGTTTGGTGAAGTTAGGTAGGGTCTCTATATTTCCCGTTCTGTTTCGCGAGGTTGGTTGTCGAACGAGATAACACGCCTAGTCCGCAGGACACCTATACTCTCTCTCGGGTAGAAGGCCACGAAAAGGGCCGTCCACTTCAGTGTCTCTTTTTCTGTTCTTTGCGCCTTTTTCCCGTCTGTGGTGGCTCACTCGGCCAACTGACACACACCGGCAGGAATGCCGAGATGAAACGTTCGAATACTGATGAGTCATAATAAACAGAATCTCACTGCTTGGATCACTTCGTATGACGTGGGTGCGGTGGTAAAACCAGGAATCTACAATATATAAAGACCGATGTGTATTTATCTGTTTGTTCATCCGTTTATTTATTTATCTATTTTCTGTCACGTTTTATCAAAACAGATAGGCGGAGATTGTCCCAGGTTGGCGGATGTCCATGGTCATCCTGTCATGCTACATTGAAAACTGAGAGGTAGAAAATCGGCCGGGTTACAGATTATAGCAAACGTATCTTAATCAGCGAGAGTTGAAATTCATACGATGAAGATATCGAATGCTTAGTGTGATTTGTGCGAGTATATACCTTCTCCATATACATGGCTACCGAATCTATGACAAAAGTATAGGGCGACCTTATGTCAGAATGCACTTCTTGCATTACCGAAGTTGAAATCTCAGCTCTGAAGATATCTGCAGCTCCCATTAGTACTATCAGTGGTCTGTCTTGAAGAGGAAGGTGTAAGAGAGAGGGGTTTAGTATACATTGGAGGAGACTCTGTGGCAGAAGATTCAACGGGCTGCTTGGTCAATAACATTTGTTGAGATTTAAGGGCTGACTGATTCAGTGGACGATAAACTATTCAAAGTAATTATGAATACGAGGACAACACGTTGACAATTAAAGCAGACAATCTTCGCTTGGTGTACCGATGACATATGCATGTCATGTTTTAAATGTACTCTCCGTTCCTTTGTTTGAGCTCTACGTTGGTACTAGGACTATATCTCGTTTTCTTCACCTAAACTCAACATTTTAGACATATGCTATAACGCGTGATAGGTTAGAAATTGGATCAAATTACATAAAGTCACATAACTCGACGTTTGCTGCATCTATGTTCTTGACAAAGTATCACTAAAATAACTTTCGTGGAAGCTTTCCTAGTATTCAATACCACTTTGGTATTGTGTCTTTGAACCTAAATGACTAAAAAAATCAACGTACAAGTGCGCGTGACACGTGCTATATGATGCATGAAACAGAGCGCTTAATGATACCGAAGCGTGAGTTCTTTCTTTTTCTTATAGTCTGCAGTGCCGGCGTCTGGTGATTGGGCCTCAGGTGGACTGGTGGATCCTACTTAGAATTTTTCAGCAGTAGTGGTTCACGGTCACCCATTTAAGACTGGTTCAAACGACAGTCAAAAGCTAAGAAAAAGCGTGCCAAGTGTTCTGCCCAAAAATTCTACACTATTCATGCTAGAGTGATGGTCAAACCACTGCGAGCTCCGTTGAACAGCCTGTTGCTTTAGTGGTTACGTGCTCAACAGCAAGGAAAAAAAAATGATATCCATTCACTTTGCACTTAATATCAACTATAAGTCTGCTTTGAAATGTCTTCAAGATTATACGCAGTCGCCCCTGTCGAGTGTAAATTCAACCGCGACTGTGATACAATTGACGGTTTGTTAAGAAAATTTTGCTCAGGTGACCTGTAAATTCGAATTCGAAATGCAAATTTTGTACAAATGACCTGTAACTCCTGATTCGAAATGCAAATTCTGTACAAATGACCAGTGAAGCTTGATTCGAAATGCAACATGCTCTAGTCTCAAAAGCACTTGCTTGACTTTGCCTGTTTCTGGTGTCGTCGATTCATAGGCCAAGCGCACAAACGCGTTCAGCAGACTCGTGTTAAGAGGTCGGCCTTATACTCAAACACGCTCGCACAGGCGCACCTGGTAACATGCTCTAGGTTTTACTTTCCACTATGGCGATCATGCTATCATGATTACACCTTACCGCGTTTGACTGTCACGCGAAGACTATGTGACCGTGCAACTTTAACTCAAAAGTAAAGGTACAGTATACGCTAAGCTGAACCACTGCGGCTTACCATAGCGTGAAAACTGCATCTATTTTAGATATTCATCTTAGTCAAGTGGTAGAGCCCGGTACAGGTCAATGCCTCGGTTGCAACAGCGTAATCGGCTGGGGCATTTTGTGGAGGCACAACTATTGCGTTAGTGTGCACCTGCCCTGATTGAACCTGACAGGGTACCGGAGGCGGGCACCTGCCGCCCATTGCGGTCGACTTAAAAAAAGATGCTGCAGATTTTGTATTTTTTTTTATTTCTGTGGCTGGACCGCAGGAGGCCGCAAGCCCCACCACTGCAGAGCGCTCGTATACATATTATCAACCTGCCAGAGCATTGTTTTTTTACAGATTCGCCTCTAAAAATTCCTTGCACGATGGTTCGGGCACAAAGCAAACAGCATTGTCAGCTGGCCAGCGGCGTCATTGTCGTCCTGGCCATCCTCTTTATCTACTCTTACGTTAGGAGTGACCGAGGTGAGTCTCGCCCATCGACCTAGTAGGTTACCATAGCATATCTGTGGCATAGACCGCAACAGTACTTGACTCTTAGGTCTGACGCTGGCGGCCAAAAGTCTGCTACGGAAAAATGGAATTTTCTCAACAGCTATTCTTTTCCCCCCATCTAATACTGAATAGAAAAATTCTAAGGTACCCAACATTTTTCTTGCGGAGAAGGTATCTTGGATACGGTGGGGACGCACTTGGCCGCTTGCCTGCAAGACCGTGTCTGAACTTGTTCTGCTTCGGTCTACAGATATTACTCCTCGACAACCTGGCCACACTGGGTCGTCCTGGCTTCAGTTTAATGTAGGCCTAACATACACGAGTAAACTCCTCTGTGCACGAGTATAGCAATATGCTATATGGGCCATAAAATAGGTATGGGTGTAAAATGCTTTGTGTTGAAATAATATAGTGATCCGTAAATTCGTTTAAGAAGCCTTAGTGAATAACAGTGTAACGCGGCCTGGGCAAACTTCAGTAGTGTTTGAGAAACGGACGTCTCTGCACACGATGGCTGCGGACAACCAGCGTGACTTCAAAGTCTACCACGGAAAGGAAATATCTGCTGTTTGTGTCGATAGGAATATGGTCTGTAAGGTTAGGGAGGCATATCATTTCCTTTTCGGTATAAGGTTAGTTTTATAACCAGAAGTATCGCATTGTCCAAACATGAGATTTACAGAACTCTTGCACGTAGGCTACTTTTCACCTTAGCACCTTTCGGTAGAAATGCCGATATTAAAATGATTGTAAGATGTATAGGCTTAATAATTGAAACGGTGGAAACCTTGTTACTCAACAACTACGAGCTACTTCTTTTCTAGTTGTCGACAAAGCGAGAAAAAGCTTTACCAAAAGGGGAATTCCACGTCTCCCTCATTCAATATCGTTCGTAAACCTGTGATAGAAATTCTTTACAGCAAAATGAAAATGCATGGCATCAATAGGATTAAATCAAAGCTCAGGTAGATTTCTTTAGAATAGATTCGACGATGTGCAATAGACTGACCTACTGGCAGCTTCTCATATAACATGCGGGACTTACAATCCGATCCTCGATCAATGAACTAAATTGTTAAAATGTCAGAATCATAGAGATAACTGAGGAAGAAAAGAAGAAGATGAAGACAGACAAACTCAGCCAAAAGTTGATCATGCCACCACAATCAAATCCTGCAGATTTGCAGAGCTCAGTGATGTTAATGACTGTGAGTTTAGGCATGAAAGACAGTAAATCACTGCGGCTTAGAATCTTTGGCCGGTTTCTGTTAAGGACTCTTGGAGGACGAGTTCGTAACCGTAGAGGATGTTGCTCCCCATGTTTGTCAAGACGATTTTTAAACGTATTGACCGACTCTTCACCGACTACTTGGGGATGAAAGAGTCCATTCCATATGTCCACTATGAAATACGGGAAGAACTGCTGGCTGAGAGTAGTTCGTTGATCTTTATGCTTGAGAGTCATAGCCACTGTTGCGCAGGCAAACATTAACGTCTCAGTCAGAGAGTCCAGTTGTCGGTACCTCCGTCTTAAAACCCATTCAAGCATTTGATTTTTATGTTTCTATCCTTACCTCCTGAGTCTTATTTGTTCGTGATAGAGGAGTCCCACTTCCCGTAGGAGACAATTTGCACAGCTTGTTTCGCAGCTGATTTATAAATTTTGTTGCTCTGGTGTATAATGCAACCTGCATGGGCGAATCACAACCAGTAGCAACGAGTTTGTGGACGGCAGCGTAAATAATTTTTGGTAATTTCCGACGACTGGATGTACCAAAACAATTTTTTTCCAAAGAAATATTCCTGCGTGTTCAGGTGCTACGATTAAACCTGCCGAACTCGGCGACCGGCCCCAGCCCAACCAAGTCGTGGATATGAACACGCTCATGGCAGGCGAGCCTGAGTTGCCCCAGGATCATCCTAAGCTTATCCAAGTACGTAATTAGTAATAGTAAATAACACATTCAAAAATAGCATATAATACATTCTATTTTTTCTACAAATAATACTCCGAAAATGAACTTGGCGTTATGAACTTACCTCTACATACATAAGCATTCACACGTTAACGTATATCTTGACCCTTCGCTTAGCGCTGCAATCACAAAATAGGATGCAAAGAGTTACTGCGATAAGTAGTACTAGATAACAGATTAACAAAAACTAAATTAATATCGTTCAGGTGCATATTTACAGAGCCTTACATTTTTCCAATGTCCTCTCCTCCACAGTAACACGCATTTGACAAAACACGCAGAGTACTCACAAGCAGGTAGCTACACTTTTCAGATCTAATATTATTCTCACATATCCTAGTTAGTTTTTCCACTGAAAAACAGCCAAAAGTGACACGGTTCCAGACCAGGACTGTAAAGTGGATGATCAGTGTATAGCTGCCTGTTTTTCGCCTACCATGTGCGATCGCGTTTCCGCATTATTTTTTTTTCTGTGCCGTTATGGTGCACTCCCTAGCGGGATGTGTGTCCAGAAGGACTCTAGTATTATAGGCGCGGTCACGCCTCGTAGGGCCCATAGCTCCCCATGCCCAATGCTACCAATAGAGTTAAATGTGCGTTCCTACAATGTGAGTGATGACTGTAGCGCAATGGAGATTTCAAATTAGGCTTCTCTTCTATTTTTTTTTTTTGGGGGAGGGGGACTTCTTTGACCGTCCATTTTATACATAATGTCTAATCTCTAATCGATATTCCGGACAGGTTATCCGGTCCAAGTATTTAATTCCCCCAAGCACCGAAGCATACAATCTTCAAGGAAAGTTTATGGACTCCCGAGGACAGGCCAACGCCATCAAAAAAATATTTAACAACAAGGTACGTAACTGTACTGCATTGGTACTGAGAACACCGTGTAGTGGAGGACCGTGCAGGCATAGGCACTGCAGAACTACCTCACCTTTTGCTTTCTCGGTCCAAAGAATCGATAACATCTAATATCAGTCAGGTTTTTTTTTTATTCATCAATATTATACACGGTGTCCAAAATCACTGAACAAATTTCAGTTAATGATTCTTTGCGATGAAAAATCGTATTTCACTCTGTAATTTCACTCTATAAATGCATGTCCGAAAGTGTTTCATTCAATAGTTAAGAAGAGTTAAAATTTGAGAGGTTCCATTTGCTGCACTTGAAAGTAGGGAGGGAGAGAAAGACAGGGGAAAGATGGAGGTAAGCGATAATTGTGCCTGACAGATGTTCAAAATTACGCACAAAGAAAATTAGTAAATGTGATGGAATGCGCTAAACTGTCACGCACTACAGAGAGGCTCGGTTGAGAATATGATTTTTATATACACTGTATGTATTGCATGTAGAATATCACGAGCAGTAAAGTAGCACAGATAATGACGGAATATCCACTGTGAATAATGTAGAGTGCGGCAGACGTCTAGATACACAAAGACATTTCGTCCATGTCAAATGTATTATATTAGAGTACAATGTCAGTGAACCTAATGGCTAGTATTACGGACAAGACATAATATAAAATGTTGATGTAAATCGTGGACGAAGCGGATAGGGCTATTAATCGGTATGGGGAAGTGAAAAAAATTACTTATAAAAAACTCATCAATTTGAATGGCAAATTAGTCGAACGCTAGTGAGGTAAACAAGTGCAACGACTGTATTTTATAGCTATATGATTGGCCAAATTTGTAAGCCTGTAGAGAAAACCATGAGGCATTCAGGAACTTGGACTCATCTCTAATGAAGATGACTCGGGGCAAGTAATTCAAATATCCTAGCACTTAAAAGGCGTGTGTTTGAGAGACGTTGATAACAGAGACGTTACTGATCGCCTCCAAAATAACAAACAAAAACTCAGATGTTGGCATCAAAGCACTACGTTCAGCCAGCAATTTTTTCCCATAGCCTATTTCATAGTGATTGTTTGGGATAGACTACCCTAGGAAGTTTTCGGAGGAAAGACAGTCAACACGTTCAAAAATCTTCTGGACGAACGCTGGGAGTAGCATCCTCCACAACCCTCAGCTCTCTTACATGACTCATCAACTCTTAACCTTAACCGTATAGAGCCCGTTTTGTTCTAATTGTCTTCCGTCTTCCAACCCACGCGGAATAGCAGCAACTACTCATACCTTGAATCCTTGAATGTAGTTCGAGCCAGGATGCTCCGGCCATGCTGGAGCGCTAACTTTTTAGTGCAGCAGGCGATGCACGGAGGTTAAGTTTGCGATCCCTGGGACTATTGCTACCGGTGCCCGGTGATAATGCGACCCTGGAGGCTGGTCTTGCACCAACACAAAGAACTTGTATAAGTTAGTCTTGAATGTCACCAAATCACTCTCAATTTCTCGGCAGAGAGTTGAACAAGTACGTACGGGCCCATCACAGAGAAAGACTTTTTGTGCAATGTTCGTTCACTATACTTTGTCCACTGCATTAAGGCAGTTCGGGCGTTGTCAAATTTCTAGACAACTTTGCCAATTCTACGGGCATTTGTGAAATTTCTCAACAAGCAGGTAGTGGGAGAGATTAAGATATGGGCCGAACAAAATCTCATAAATGCGCATAGAATTGGCAACGCTGTAAAGGAATTTGACCACGCCCAACCCACCTTGATGAAATGGATAGAGTATAGCCGATGCTCGGTTATTTAACGGGGGAATAACACAAAGCTTGCCAACGCGGATGTGGTGCTTGTGTTGATTCTGAATTCACTGTCTGTGATGTTATGAGCCAAGCTTATCATTAGTTTCCAGGTGTAGATTATTAACTTGCCTTCCCTTCGCTGCTGGAGAGAGAACAGTGAGAGCCGGCCGGCTGAGTCGCTCCCAATATTACGCTTGTTGAAGCTCGGAGTTCCTGCTGCGAACGTCTGCTAGATTCCTCCTCTCACCTACTGTCAACGGGTCTAGACCTGACAGCAATACTCTGGAAGGGGGAGAATAAGTGCTTTATACAATGTGAGCGTAGGGCTGGCGTCTATCGTCTTAAATGTTCTCCACAAGCACCCCATTTGGGGCGACGACGTCTGGCTACCACAGTGTTGTTAAGCTCATCATACTTTCCATTTACCTGTACGGTGACTCCCAGGTCCCGAAGTCACATTTGCCGTTCAATTACCTCGCCGCTCACCGTCATATCGAGAACCCATGGTCAGTGTGCTGCCCACAGCGAAGCAATGTCGGACTTATTAAATTTCATGTCATTCTCCTGAACCTAATTGTAAAGTATATTTTAACAGAGCATTTTGAAGCTTAGCACAGTCTTTACGATTTTATGGAGCACTAGTGTGTCGTCGGCGAAACAGGACGCTCTCAACTTATGGCAAGAACGCTGTCCATAACCGATTAGTACAGCAGGAACAGTAAGAGGCACCCCACTGGTCACCTCCGCTTTATTTGAGAGACATCAATCTACGACAATCGTCTGTCTCCGGCCAACAAGCTAGAGAACGGTAGATCCATCTCAGCTGGTTATCCCCGATTCCCAGCGCTGTTAACTTCCACAACAATGTACCAGCATGTCTTCTACCATGCTGGTACATTGCTGGTCAAAACGTCTTGGCGAAGTCCAAGCAAAAGAACTCTACATCCACAGCCTGACCCCCTTCACGCCATTCAGTCATTAGCCTCTAATGTTCCATCAGTTGAGAGATATGACTGTCCTCTCGGAAAGCCGTGGTGATTAGGCCTGATCCATCGAAATAATCAACCACGTAACGAAATACCACCCTGTCAAAGCCTTTTCCGATATTAGTGGTTAAGGTTATTGGCCTGTAATTTTTTTCAAATAATTTCTCCCCTTCTTTGCATATCGGGCCAATGAAGCCTAAGTTTAGCGAGCGTGGCTCCTCTTCTTCGTCAAAAGATTCTTGCTATAGCAAATAGAAAGCGATTTTTAACTGCTGCCGGCACTATTCTGTGAAGATTGGTAGGAATGCCATCTGGTCCTGAAGTAGATGTAAGTGCAATGTCCCTAATATCTTGCATAATCATTACTTCCGCTGAGGTTTTCTCTTAGACACCCAAATGTTTTTAGTTTGACATAACGGGAATAACTCGGAGAAGGGTAGGAAAGAGAGTCTCTGCTTCTTTCTGGGATAGGTTTGTTGGTCCATCTACTGCCAACTATCCAATCTAGTATCCTGTTGGAACTATTGCATTGCCGGACGAGTAAAACAGAAGGCTTAGAATTAAAATCTCCAGGTGCCATCTCAGTGGAATTATTAAACTGCATCCACTTAGACCATTTGTTGGCAAATTGAAGCTTTAATAGGGAGGGCAAAGGTCGCCTATCCTGCTATGGAGGGCAGTGCCCCAAGGGAGTCCCTTATATACGTTGTCTTAGCCTGAGTTAGGCATTCGGGTCGTCTGTCTTTCTATGATTATAAGTATTATTAAAACTCACGACCGGGCCACTACGGACAGGTAGAACAACACAAATGAAGCATTTTGTAACACCAAGAAGCCCGAAACGCTGTAAAAGAAAGTCCAACAAAAAGCCATTGACAGCTTCTTAACTGCCTGCAGGCCAACACTACCGAAAGCCGAGGTCGGTAATAAATTCCAAACCCCTACAGGCCACGAGGCACCAACTGAACTGACGAATTCTGTATCTAGCACTCTCCAAAGTGGATGAGTGCGCGTCAACTGCGGCACGTGTAATCCTCCCAAAGACCTTTAGGACAGCGAGAGAAGAATACTGCCGGTGTCCAGCCACCTCTCTCCTATGGGACAAATTCACTAGATCATTTTCGGCGCACAGACTGCTTTCTAAACTGACAAGCAGATGCAAGGGACTGTTAGCAGCCGAAGCCCGGACCGGTGAGCAATACTCCATCACAGGCAGCAAATAAGCATAAAAGCATCTGCTGACAACCTTACTGTCACCAAGCTCAGAATTTACCTTACGCAAGAGCCCAATCTCACTGGAAGCACGTGACACCAGTCGCCTAATATGCGGCTCATAAGTA
>LQNS02278097.1:15924880-15935352 GCA_001587735.2 Parhyale hawaiensis
ATGGTCTGAAGCGCTTAGCTCTAACTTGTCCAGACTTTCAATCGTGAGCCTACAGTTACTAGCAGCTGTGGATCGACATTCAAGTGTAACTTATTTCTGTTGACCAACATTGAGTTTTCGACCAACTCAAGAGCAATCGGTTGGTCACTATTGCCTGAAACTTGATCCGAGGTGGCGAATGAAACTCGCAGGATTGAACTTCTGGACAAGTTAAATTACTCGGATTAGCTCATCTACATTGGAGAAATCGAAAACAACACACACACCAACATCACACAAGTTTCACGCGGTCCAGCTACTAGCCAATATTGAACACCCTGTTTTGGGTCACTTTGCATAATTCGTATCCCTCTCGTGCAGTGAAAACGGGGTTTTCCAACGACCAGCACGTCGTCCTGTGCACCGACAGCAAGACCTGAAAGGCCCTTCATCATGAGCAGGCCACTGTAAGCCTGCTTCTTTTTGGATAACACTTTTATCAGAGCAGGAAACACTATTCGTCTAAGAGTTAACTACTATTGGTAGCAGTGTTCTCCTAGTTTAAGCCTCCCTACCCACAGGGTACACTGTGATCCAAAGAGAGGAAGAAAGAAGGGACATAATGTCAAGAGAAACATGGAATCCATGCACACGTCAACGTTCATGGGAACAGCAAGTCGGGGAAAAAAGAGGAAGAACAGAGAAAGCATCATTAGTAGGAGTATGAAGATTGAAGGAAGCAAAGTGAGCACGAGACAGACCTCCTGAAGGCCTAGCTAATGGTTAATGTACCCTATACAATCCCCCTGGGGGTGCTGCTCCTCATGAGACAGGAGGGACAAACATAACTAACGTAACCCTATGGCCCACCTCAACTACTTCCATTAGCAGTTGGTGCAAGATCACAAAGCTTCCCCTGGTATTCCGAACATTCACTTTCATTTCAGAGTTTTTTGCAAGAGTATGCACCGGAATAACGCAAAGCATTTTCACTTGTACATAATAAAGATGACAGCCACCGTAAAGTTCTTCCCTCTATAAAGAACAATGCCCTTATGGCGTCAATAGGCGAGATGTCGACTGAGATTACCAAAAAGAAGAAAGATATCCGCAGCCTGACGATATTACAACAATGTTCCATAGGACAGGCCCGTTGCCATTGTTTGGTGATGGTGGTGCGCTTTCGCCCGATGCAAGAGCAGTAACATGTTGGCTCATCTGTCAATTTGTGCTGCATCTTTGGTTAATAATCGTGAAGAGAAGTAGCTGTTCAAATGGTACTGTCCCACTGAGAAGAATAAAATCGCAAGCAACAAGCGACCCCCTGAAAGACAAAGTTCCGGGTATTCGTTATTATGACGAAGAGCTCATCCACTCCCACTTCGATCCTTTTACTTCTCTTACAAAATGCTCAAACTGAGTATATGAATAGATTAGCCTTATAATTGCGTTGAAAGCGCACCTTCTCCTGTACCGAAGTGAAGTGCCTGATTTGGTGTGCTCTTACAGCACGTCTATAGATCAGATTCTTCTGTCGGGTACGGAGAAGTCGAGCTGATTTGGGATATCACTTTTCTTGTGCGTATTCGGGGCGTCTTTGCTAAGCAAGGCGTTCTTTCACAGACAACAGGCCTCGCCGAGCGCAGAGGGCAAGTGTGCGGAGAAAAGTATTGTTCCAAAACCAAAACTAGCACGCGGTGCCGTGCAATTACGGAAAATCTGCCTGCCTTGACGTGTTTGCATTGCACGGAAACTTCAGGTTTTGCCCTGTAAGAGCTCACCAATTACGACCGATGTTTCCCGTCGTTGCACGGTGATGCGTGCTGGTTTTCGCACAATACTTTTCTCAGTGACATGCCTTAGCGCACTCACACAGCAGCGTGAAAACTACAATTTTCGTGCTGCACAAGCACACTAAAGCAGAAAGAAAACTATATATTTTGCTCGTCAGGTTGCTGCGCCCAACATATCATGGATGCAGCACCCTGAGGTATTCATTATTAAAGATAAACAGATATTTTTTGTCCATGTACGGGAACACCTGCTGATATAGGGAGCAAGATTGACCTCAGCTTTTCTGTCTGTGGACGCTTTGCTTTCAAATTTACTATACCTGCTGACGTTGTTTTTTTTTTTTTACAAATATTTTTTTTTTAAGAGGTACAGTTCTCAGGCGCAGCACTCGGGAAATGACATCCTTGGTTACCCAACATCCTACGTGTCTCTCGTTCTTTCTCTGAAAACTTATCTATGATATTGATAGGAAGCATATCTAAATCAATGCATTTGCTAACCTAAGCTGAAATTCGAATGACATACATAATGCTCAATGACGGAATATTTATAAAAAAGTCGATGTCATCGATGAGAAAGGCAATTGTCCCTGTCAGAGGTGACACTAGCAGCCCTGTGGTGCAGCCAAAGGAGCAAAGAGGCTCCATTAGCTTTTGATTTGAAGTCTTTTTATATTAGTGACTGAGCTACAGGGCTGGAAATAGGGCCGCTAGCGCCCACCTTGCTCTCGATGAATTAGATCAGGGCTGTTCAACTTCTACGCCATCGTGAGCCATTTCTTACCTCGGCAATTAACTGAAGGGCTGTTGATACATAAGTTTCACTAGCACATAATACGTATTCATGTGTTGAATAAGTTACATCAAAATGTGTTTATTTACATATGTATAAATGATAAATATCGGATAGCATTTGTTGTCGGATTAAATAAAAAAGTTATGAAGCAAAAGTACTACGCAGGTTCTTAGCAGGGTCGGCTAGTAAAAAATATTAAAACGTTGCAGAATAATATATAGTTACTGTCGAGGCCCATTCCTAATCAGCCGGCGGTCTAGCTGTGGCCCGCTGGACCGGCCGACTAGCTGTGGCCCGCGGACCGCGGCAGATCAACAGGCGAGACGGAGACACCCAGACAAGGCTACGGCCGGTGACGGCTGCAGAAGAGACAAACCAAAAGAAAAGGTTGACTCGACTTCCTTCTTCTTTCCAAGACGTGCGCGTTGCCTTGGGGGTTCGTCTTTGGCTCTCGCTGGCGACCAACTTTTCAAACTGCACAAACGACAGGGCGCTGGCAGCGGGCCAGTCACAGCGTTTCCATCACAGTAAATTGATTCTCAGAGGTAACGAGAGTAAATCAAGAGTAATCTTGCAATGTACACGCGTGATATCTACAGTACAAAAGACTGATGTACAGCTTGCTAGATATTACAGTGTTCCTTGACATATTGATACCCAATATGTATCAATCTGGTTCTAGCTACAGTAGTTAGTATCTGTCACGCTCTGAAAGATCTGACAAGCAGACAATCAGGTCAGGCGGAGAAGACGAGACAGTCGTTTGGCTGGCAGCTGTGGCCCGAAGTTTACCAAAGTATTTTATTTGTTTCAGAGACGTTAGCTACTGATGAATATTCCTAGTTTGCCGGCTAGAAGACTGGTAATGTATTTATTTATTTATCTATTTTTTTTGCAGCACGGGCTGAGTGAACTAGCATTGGCATATGGCTCAAGAGATAATTTAGCGTAGAACGGAAGGTATTCAAGAAAAGTCAAGTAGTATTGACGTGAGTTGGTCATTTGCATGTCACAACTCTGAACGATTAGCTCAGATGACCAATTAGTATAAACTCTTTTGCGAGAACACAGCGTAATGTTGCAAGGCATATGCAGCGAAAAGGACGTAGAGTATCGACCGAATCGTGGAACTCACGCACGAGAATGTCTTCATACTGACTGAGGAAGCATGGGAACAGCAAGTCGGTAGAGAACAGTGAGAAGAGAAATCTTCTTCATAATAGTATAAAGGAAGCACCGTTAGCACAGGAGTATAAAAAAAATCAAAGGAAGCCAATTGGGTACGATTGGAAGCCAAATGGGCACGATTAGAAGCCAAATGGGTTCGAAAGAAAGATATCCCAAGACCTAGTAAATGTCAACATGCTGCTGGGGGTTTCCCTGAGAGCCCAATTTCTTGCAACTTATCTACATAACATGACTCTATGGTACAACTCCCAAACTGCAGGTAATGTGACTGGGAATTTCGCAGCAAATCTAGAAAAAAGGAGTCTGCTTACACTCTCTAGCATGGAAGTAACATCAGATCAGTTGTGTCCAACATCTCTTGCTAACTTGCCCGAAATCAAAAGAAATGAGCGTCCTCGAAGAAGCCAACAACATGCACTATAGCACTACTGAGTCCGAACGGACACTGCCTGCGATGCGGCGACAGAGATAGTGACACTGTCAGCTATACGTCCTCACGTTCGCTTTGTTACAGCGGGCTGTTTGTAAGCAAAAAAACTCTTCATACTAAATACTTTTCCACCTTTTTACGGACGAAGATCGATGTCCGTTAACGGCTTCCACTTGAAATTTTTGTAGTCTTTTCAATAGTTGCTCGTGCAATCACAGCAGCCGCATACATCTACAGCGCTTCAGGCTTTTCCGGAAATTCTTTCAAGCAGGATGAGAAGTAGTTTATAGCCGAGGTTTTGTTTTTGTCAAGTTTGTGTGTTTCTTTATTTGCCTGTCTTTCTAACACCAAGATGCTTCAAGAAGTTATGAACGGATCTTTAAGAAATTTACTGGGGTGATAAGGTATGGTAGGAGCAACAGATGATTAAATTTTGACGATGAACCGTTTAATCGTTTGTTTGTCATTTTTCTCAATAGAATTACTCAAAAATTATTGACGGATTAAATTCTTCAGGAAATTGTTGGGGTTGTTACGAAGAGCAAATGACCAAAGTTTTGACATGATCACGCTGTTTGTTTGTCTTTATATTTGATTTCATGTTTGTCAGCAACATTACCCTAAAAGTTATTAATGGATG
Source organism: Parhyale hawaiensis (assembly GCA_001587735.2). NCBI lineage: Eukaryota > Metazoa > Arthropoda > Malacostraca > Amphipoda > Hyalidae > Parhyale > Parhyale hawaiensis. Next base: position 15,929,707 of record LQNS02278097.1, read on the forward strand.
TTTCTGAAATATACGAGAATTGTAAGATGTGCTAAAAAACACAATGAACAAACCTGGTGATGATCGGTTAGTTCCGTTTCTGTGTAGGACTAATGTTTGTCAGTAACGTAACTCAAAAAGTAACAAATGGGTGTTCGTGAAAATTGTACAAATGGTAAGTACAAACGACTAAATGTTAGGGGAAGATAATGAGGAAATTCTAGCTTCAGCTTCAGCTTCAATTTATAATTTTATATGCTCCATTAACAATGCCTTGCTTGGCGGGAGATATACGCTCCAAAAGTGCTCTAGTTTACTATTATTATTTCAGTGGCAGATACAGGGAAGCAACACCACGCAATCTGGCTGCGAGAGCTAACTATAGGTTCATCCCGTGCTTCGAGAACTTTCTGCGTGACGCAGTGCTCCCGTCAACACCGACAGGTGTTTTGGTTCATTCATTGCTTCGACAGTTTTCTGTTATGTGGGATACTTGCGTTTTAAAAAGCAAGTTTATACGTTGCTTGAACTTAATGCTTTGCTTTGAAAATCTTCCGTCAAGCCGGGCGGACAGTTGCCCCTTCGGGGATAACTGTGGCGTCACACTTTGCTTCGAGATTATTCTCTCAGATGGAAAAAATTCTTGTATCATCGCTTACAAGTACAGGTTCGCTGTAATTCATTCTTTACTTCGAGAACCTTCTCCCAGGAGAGATACTTTCTTCATCGCAGTCAGTTCTGCAGGTTCACAGGGTAGACGATTCGAGAACATTCTGTGAGACAAGATGCGCATGTTATCAGCACGAGTGTGGTGCATCGACCCAGGCAGCAAGGACAAAGCTTGATGCATTAACTAGCGAGGCCCTAAACCCCCCATTGATTTGCTATTGACTGTCCCCTGACAGGAGAAAAATGTCGACAGACTCTATTTCCAGAGAGCCCTTGCAGCTCTGTACAGGGTAACTGCCTCACACCTTCAGGGTCAAGTTTTGTACTTCAATAAATGATTTTGGGCCAGTAGAGCAGGGTTCAACACATTGATGCGTGACGGTTAATAAAACATTCTGTATCAACATTGCTGGATAAAACACTTTCACGTGTGACTGCCTCACACGTTCAGGGTCAAGTTTGTATTTCAATAAATTATATGGGCGCGTCTTTTACCGAACTCCATATCACGCAATGACTAGAACTCCGAAACTGACTTAAAATTTGTAATTAATATCGTTTCGGCGTTCTTACAAAATTTCGTTGAAAAAACTTATAAAATATCAACAACTTCAGAATTTATTTTCACGTTTCGAGGACACGAAATATTAAGTGAAGTATTATGTAGTTCATAGAGCAACAAATAATGTAAGCACTGTTACTGAATTGTTTACACTGGGAAACAAGCAATTTCTGTCTCGAATTCGTTCAACTGTATTTCCATCCATCAGTTCAACCCACTAATTCCAAATCTGAAGACCGTTTCTGTCGATCACACATCCCATTTTCGAGCAATTGCGTCTCGTTTCTTGTCTTTCATCACTGCTATTCTCACTGAACGCTCACTGGGATCATGTTCAGACGAGTCCTGTAAAGCTATTCCTATGAGAATGTTAAGTACGAATATCTAAATAACCTGACGTGCTGGCGAAATTCTACCTGCAGATATACAATTAGTGTCCAATAGCGACTTAGGAGCAGCTCTTAAATTTGAGGCAAGAAAAAAAATTGTTGCCCTGTGTTGTTAAATTGCAATGGCAAGATTAACGCCATGAAAGAGAGTTGTTCTCTTACAGAATCCCTGAAAAGTTGCATAACAAAGGGTTGTCCTTTTCTGCAATCTTCTGCAAAAGCGTAGTTTAAAAAATTATTAGCTGATTTCACGGGAAAATGTTAATTTAAATCTCTCCGCCCTTTCTAAAAAAAAGGTGTAATAGACCACCTGAAACAAGCACTACACAATATGGTTTACAACAAAAATAATGAGAGTTTGCTTCAGCCCTGAATCTGCGAGAGAGGTTAATAGGATTCTAGCACGGTTTTTTGCTAGCTGACTGTCTCTCGTCGGCTCAATCAAGTTGAACTGCATGCTCGGCGGGCTGTTAAAAAGACGTTGATAAATAATTCGTTATAGTGAGTAGCTTAAGCCTCCGTTTCCACACCAAGACGATCTCACAATGAAAGAAATGAAAGTCGGTGATAAGCAAAAAATGTGCAAAAATTAGACGAGTTTTCTAAACGGCACCTGCTATGGCAGGAGGAAGATTAGAGTCGAACGTTGTTCAACAAGGACAGCGGGTCTAATTGTTTAATTGCCATGGTAAGTAATACGAGATAAGCTATAAAGGTGAAATTTCGAATAGGAAATGGGTAGGAGTGCCTTTAAAACTTGGTACACGTACGTTCAATGATGGGGAAGGGTTTGAGTTGCGAGTGTCAGATCTCTGCTAACGGTAGACGGTAACGTCAAAACGGTAGTTGATAAGAACGCTTCTTTAAGTACATATTAGTAGCTACCTGTGATAAAGAAAGTCTGAAGTACCGTCTCCACAGTTACGTGGAATAACGCACCGTGTTATGCAGCTATTCTGGCGAGGCCAGCACTTGAACTTTAAAATACTCATGTAATGCGTTGGCCTGCCGGAAGCCCAGATCTAAATCCCGATGAAAATGGGGAAAATACTTGAAGCTAGAAAGCAAGAGTGTTATAAAACGCCATTTCTTACAGAAAAACTTCGAGAATAATGGGATAAATTGCTACTAAACAGAGCCAAAACTTAATCAATTCGAGTGGGTGTCGTTGTGAGAGATGTTAAAGACACAGTGGGTGAGAGTAGATGCAAGCTTGATAGACAAACTGATGCGTTTAAGAGAGGAAAAGTAAGGTGCATGTCGTATGTCGATAGAAATATGGGAGCCATGCAGAAGGGTATTTTCATAGAGGATCAACGCGCATGCGAACAGCGAGTACGAAAAGAGGAGACAGAACAGCATAAAGCATGAATCGGCAACTTCTCGCAAGCGGGCCAGATCCGGCCCGCAAAGGTTCTAGTGCCGGCCACTCTATCGTCTTTCGCGACCACTTTGTGTGCGTGTTTATGTACGCAGATCGTGTGCGTGTGAGCGGCGTTCAAGTTGGTGCGCCGCGCTGCTCGCTGTAGTATCGCTGATTAAGTTTGGTTAGGTTAAGTAAGGTTAGGTTAGGTAAGGTTAGGTAATGTTAGATAACGTTAGGTAACGTTAGGTAAGGTTTGGTAAGGGTAGAAAGGTTAGGTTGGGTTAAGTTGGGTTAGGTTAGTTTAGAAAGTTAGGTAAGGAGGTTAAGTTAGGTTAGGCTAGATTAGGTTAGCCTAGGTAGTGTTTATTTGAGTGGTGGCGCTCTCAGGAAAGCTTACGTGAACGTAAAGTGGTCGTGAACGACGATAGTGCTGCGCGGCCCACCCCCTTACTTTTCATTAACAAAGCAATCCGTGTGTGTGTGTGTGTGTTATATTTACGAAAGGTATTCACTTTATGGGAATTTAACTTATCACACTGGCCAGCGGCCCGCTCCTGAAAGTCTCATTCGGTCCTGTCTCAGAAAAGGTTGCCGACGTCTCTCATAAGGCAGCATCTGTAGGAGTATGAAGCGCGAGTATGACAGGCAGAAGAACCGACGACCTAGCTAAAGGTAAAGAACCTATGTGTTCCCTAGGGACCCTATATTTCCCAGAATATAAAGGGGGAAACATAACCTATGGCTCATCCAATGCCCCTTAAGGGGAGTAAGAAACAAAAAGATATACCTACGCTATGAAACTTGATATCTTTTTAGATTTCTTAATATATTCTATCTCTTTGCTTTTTTACCTTTTGTTATCAGTTTCTGTTGTTCTCCATTTACATGCCAATCAATATTCAAAATAAATGTGGAAATTTCCGAAATTTTTGCAACTATAAGCATTTTTTTAAACGCGTCTTTTACATTTGAATGGATGATAAGATAAATAAAATGGTACACATATGTATAAAAAACTCGAAAAGCTATGGTCGGATATTCATAAATTTGTGGGAATTGTAAGAAATAAATTAATGTTAAAAGGCACAGATGACTAAATTTTGGTGATGATCGGTTGGTTGGTTAGTTTGTGTGTTTGAGTGATGTTTGTCTTTGTGTGTGAAAGTATATAACTCAAAAAGTTACGGGCGGATTTTCAAGGGGATAACAGGAGCTGTTACTGCGGGTTTTAGGATAAATTAAATCTTTTCGTTAACAATGCCTGCTTGGCAAAGGTATGCGCTCTCATGGTGCTTCTCTAGTTATTCTAGAAATACTAAAAAATGAAGAAATTTTGAAATAGAATAGATGAACTAGAACTAGAAATACGGTGCGCATTATTAACTCAACTGAGCAATTGACTGCGACTCCACTTCATATGTGATGGACAATCGTTTTTAAACACGAAACATAGTCCTTTTGGACCATCAAAGTCATACTTATTCTTGTTACTTGAATATTGAAGTGTAAACGTTATAACATTAGAATATGTCGTTAACATCATCTTTCTCTCTCTCTCTCTCTACCTATACTAACATCACCAATTCTTCACCGTCATTTTTGACAGCCGGGTACACTAAATCTATATATATATATCATATGTGTACACGTAGGATCACGATGATCATCTCACATTTCATCTTACGCTGTATAAAAGATATCTATGCCCTTCAAATAAATTTTTACCTTCTACAGGGCTATCTACAGCCACACCTGCCCTGCTCGCCCCCTCGCAGCTGTTCCACAGCACTGTACAGCTGCTTATCGCTGCACCCTGCCGCCCCCCTGGGGCGACAGCTGTTCAAAGCCCTTGGCATCTGTGCTCAGGTGCACCAGTCGCCGCATCTATTCAAGTTTGGCCCAAACTTTTTTCGTGACTTCTAACGAAAATTCCTGCTCCGTTGCTTCGTTCACGTGACCCTACGAACATTTTTGCGAGGTTTAATGCCCAACAATGTCCAGTAAACACAGCTCAATTTCTTGTTTGACTCTTACAATAATATTAGGTTTAGTATTGAGAGGCGCACATTACACGCGACGAAAGGAAACTCTCGTTCCGCTTCTCGCTGGACTCCAGGAATATTTTTTTTTTTTTGTGATAGTTGAGACAAATATTCAGAGATTCGTACTATATATAACAAAGTCAAACTTATCATGACATAAATCCGTAAGCAATATCGAACTAATGACAATATTGTCGTGTGAGTCATACCCTATTAAGATGTAATGTCGAACTGGAGTACACGTTAAATTAAAACTACACTAGAACTGGGTGTAAATCGAACTTAAGAAATACCAAATAAGAGCATTATCTGCTTAATAGTGATGCCGCATTTCAATTAATGTGGAGCAACATGTAATATCAAAGTACCGTAACTGCTATGTACAACTAAAAGTAATATCAAATCGATATTAAAATCGTTCTCAGAGTAATAGAGCTAAAAGTAATAATAGACCATAAGTACTGTAGGTTAATGAACTAAGCGTAATATTTTAACACTGGAACAGTCAATGATTTGCCATGCACAAAGCCATTGCATTAATATAGCTACACATTCTTAGGAGGTAGTTTGTTAGCTCAGCTATGTATATATATATATATATATATATATATATATATATATATATATATATATATATAT
>LQNS02278097.1:15961176-15979282 GCA_001587735.2 Parhyale hawaiensis
ACCTACCTACCTACCTACCTACCTACCTACCTACCTACCTACCTACCTACCTACCTACCTACCTGCGGTGTGTGTCACGCTTTTCATCACTAATAGACGGAAGGAAATTAGAGTTTCGATGACTTCGGGAAGTTTGGTATCCATGATACGGCGGGGGTCAGCAGTACGGCGCAGCTGGGTTAGACTTTTTAATGAGTATTTTAGCGTGGGAATTTAGCGGTTTTTGATTAGATGGAGCAGCTTCATTGGGAATCAGTAACGTAGCCAGGAAAATTTCCGTGCCGGGAGGGGTGAGGATCTGCTTGATAAAACAAGCTAGACCCTAAGCAATGCAGTGGGTGGCGGTGGGAAGGGGTTGAGGCTGTTTTGGGAGGAAGTGCGTCCTCCCACGTTCCCGGCCCCATGGCTACGCTACTGCTGGGAATTATTATCAGGCAAAATAACAGGATGGTCTTAATATATTGAGTCCCAGGGTTGTAGAGTAAGTGCGAGAATACCATGCTAAAACATGAATGTTTCACGGGTCTGTCTGAAAGGCCTTGCAAAGTCGTGAAAGTTTCACGGGTACAGCTAGTAAACAAAGAATATGCTATTGTCTACTCCTTTAGAGATGAAAATCCTTCAGCCGTATGCGTTAAACTTAAAATATCTCCAAATAAAATTCTCCAATATCTTAGCAAATTTAGCGTGTATGTATAACAATAGAAAATTCTTTGGAATTGAAGATTATGCTTCATGTTTTAGAGACATCTTTTCAGTTGTCTTAGCGCAATTCATAACGGTATAGTGGGAGTTGTATTTCTTTCGTTTGTTTATTCCACATATGCAGATACATAAAGGCGGCAATTCATGAATGCTAGAAAAACTCAAGTATATAACCCACGTCGCTTAGACCATGTCCATGACTACAAACGTATTTTCTGATTTGAAGAGAATCGTGTAGCTACATTGGATTGTAGAAAGCCTGCTAGTAGAAGATGGAGAGACCAGAGGAGAAGCATTACCTAAAAAAATGCGACTTGAAGCATTGGTAATAACAATCACGCACGCTAGTTCAAAGAACGAATATCGTCATATTTTCGTCCGAACGTTATGTTAAACTCTTGTAAGCACAGCTTTGAGGTTACCAGGAAATGGGGTAAAAATGTTTATCGTCAGTTCAGCTTATTGTACAAGTGCAGTAAGTTAACTTTCGGACATATTATTACGTCTGGAGGATTTATAGCTCAAAATTCTTTGCAAGTGTGAGCTATTTTTAAATGGGTACATCGACACATTCGCTCGAATAGATAACGACACTCGTCCTTTCAACTACATTTTGTCATGGCCTTATAATATGTGGTCGATCCAGGGTTTCAAATCGGAGTTGGTGAAGACTTGGGAATTGATCATGGTAGCAAACTCGAAATTAAAAGTTGAACCCACAATATTAATTATCAGATACTATGTCCAGTAAGGAACTTCACCGCAAATTTTATGAAATGTGCAAGCAGTGTTGCCAAATCAATAGAGTTTTCCTATTCTATTTTAGGAGGTAGTTAGCCTTTACCTATAATTAGGTAATTATTACTTTTAGCAGTTTAATAGGAAGCATGCTGAAAAAAAATCATAGTCTCTTTACTCTCTTTTATGAAGAAATATGCAAAAAGCAAAATTTTTATGCATTCCACGATTGAAGAATGTGGTATTTTCTATGAAGGATTCGCTTTTTTCTATTTTTGAAGAAGATAGAATATTCTTTGATCATACATTCGGGTAAATGTCTGGTGGACGGGTGCAGGGAGATGACTAGCCAGACGTCCCGCACGGCCATGGTAGGAAGGCGCATACAACCACCTCAAACGGCGTCTGGTACGCTATTGCCTTCTCGTCCTACCGCTTCCTGCGACGTGAAACCATCTACGGAGACGGTTGCTGCTTTTACTTTTTTACTTCCTGCCATCTTTTGCCTCTTTCTGTGTGCGCAGTTCGATAGGGAGAGCATGTATCCCGAGTCCCTCCTGCCATCTTCTCGCCAAACTTCTTGTGGGCTGCGTGTAGCCTTAGGCGTCATATGCACTTTTGACGGCGGAGTTCTCTAGAATTTATGGAAAACAAAAAAGGACTGCTTATTGGTTTAGAAATTACTGAATATCATCTAAGTGCAATCGTAAGATGTCAAAGCAGAAATACTACTTACTATTACATAGTGAAAGGGTAAACGAGAGACAACATATTTATTATAAAAATGAAAATGAATATATCACAATATGAATATTACGAAAACGCATTGGTTCTTATCATAGTGTGTTTACATGGTATATACTGTAAGAAATAAAATGGGAAAAAATTAAGGTTTAGACAGACAATGGTTTATTGAAACTGTCACTAAACAACATCCTTTCTAAACTCCACAAATCGTTTATAAGTGCCAAGATGCTAAAAATTCTTCAGAACTATTGAATGAAGCTTGTTGAAGCCAAATTGCATACCACGAATATACTGAATATGAAAAAGTTACTTCTCGAACCGAATGATTTTCCGTGAAATCCCATACGACAATTTGACAAGGTGCCAGAAGATTCTAACCGCCATATGATATACCTAATCTGCAGCACGATTAAGGTACGCGAATGCTTCAGAGCTGCAGTGACTTCGTTTCTTATCGCAGGTGACTTTCAAGCAAGGAAAGGGGCTGGGAAAGATTGTTTCCACGGACACACATGTAAACACTAACAATGCCGAAGAAAACATGGTAACTGCGCAATGTTTACCTCTTTACTCCATTCTGCTCGCCCTCAATGTCCCCACAGTGGACTACTTCAGCCTGGACATAGAAGGCTTTGAGTTGGATGTGCTGCAGACCATCCCCTGGGACGCAGTCGATATCAAGGTTTGTGTGTCTTGATAGTATTAGAAATCATTGGCTCCTGTATATTCTCTGATACTAACAGACCATATTTTGGATAGGTAATGGAATTTCGAAAAGACCCATTATCAGATCAGTGGAGAAGCCTATGTTGCAGTTTTCTCTGAGCCACATCGTGTGAAGGTCATGGACCCCAAAAGGACATTAGAAATCATGGGCTCTAGCATATTTTCTGATCTGAGTAAATTATATTTTGGACAATGGACTATCCAAGAGGACCATACCCAGGTAAGAGTTGAAGCCTAGGCTTCAGTTTGCTTAGAGTAACCGCCTTTGCGTTACAAAACATCCTGGAAGTGATGACCGTTAAACGGAATGCAGTCGTCAACTTACCTTCTTCTTGTATTCAACGTCGCTCAGGGTATGTATGTTAGCTATTCCCAAATCAGGTTGATAAACGGCATTTAAATTCGCTAAAAACAATGATTAGTGGGGCACTGATGTTATTGGGTTGCATGAACTTTTAAGGACAATGAAGCTTGTTTGGCAGCTTGTGGTCTACTCCATGAAGTGGTTTAGGACTTGTCTAGAAAAGCTCGGTGGCACAGTTAGGTGTCATAGTTAGGCCTATTGCCTAAATTATAATCAGCTGCGAGCGAAATGACAGAGGTGAAAATATTTGGCCCTGTATATATATGTATCTAATTTCCCTAATTGAGGTACACCTCCTCCGAGAACCTTGTAGGTTAGGCAGGCAAGAACTGGTTCCGCTAAAATCCTAAGTATTGTAGGTATATATGCGGGTTCACTATGTATTAAACTTCATATAACACTAGCCGAAATCAGTCCTTGCCTGCCTAACCTACAAGGTTGGTGGGGTAAGAGCTCATTGGAAGGGATGCTGTAATAGGATGAGTGGTGGCAGCACAAAAAAAATTTTGACGTTTATCTGTTGAGAAGTGGGCGGGAGTTTTAACGTAGACTTATTTTCCTCCAAAATGAGACCAAATTTGCGAAAATCTATGGTGTTTTTAATGTTTTTTTTTTCGTCATTTAAAGCTAACGGGACGTTAGGTGGCTTGGATTTTTGGTGCCTCTATCGAGAAGACACCGGCCACTTAACAATATAATTCTCCTAAATAATATAATTCTCCCATAAGTGAAACTGTGAAAGTTAGTACACGAAAAAGTGACAAGTATGTAGAGTAACGAAATTTCGTTTGAATTCATACATTATTTTAAAAGTATTGAGATATTCTGTATTTTGAACTAATTTTAGCTGTTACTAGCTTCATTGCGTATCGCTAAAAACGTACATTTAGAGTAATAAAACAGAATGTATGAACATCATTATTTTAATTAATTTTAATTTTTAATTCGATCAGCGAACCCGTCAGTAACACTATAAATAAACACAATGAATAAGTTTAACAGTTAGACCTCTGCGTTAGAGAAGTAACTATTTTGTCGATATTACTTCAGTTTTTTTTTTTGTAAATCTCTGTCTTTCTACTCTCTGAAATTGCAGTCTTTTCCTACTTAAGATGATGATATGGTACCAGCAACATCAGTATTTTTCAGTCAGAGGTTGTCTTTCGATATAAATTGAACTTCATAAACACACCTTTCAACATTGACCAGAACTGTTGAATGTGATTAGGACCAGAAAAGCAACCTGGCCAAGCCAAGTCATTAGACGCTTTTCTTGATGCCCACTGTTCCAAAGAATGAGGTGGTAACGTTTACTGAATGGGATGGAGAATGCCATGTATGAAAATCATTCAACGGGGACCTGACAATTGTAGATCATCAAACCATGGCATACAATACTCATTTGGAAATGCTACGTAGGCTTGATAAGTAAGTTTGATACCTTTTAATATTCGGAAAGGTCCGATATGCTCGTCACTCATAATACCCGGCCAAAACATAACACATCCACCTCGCTTTTGGCATCACAATCGATGCAAAATAGAGGCTCCAAGACTACTTCGCATTTTGGCCTATTTAACCGGACCATCGAGGGTACGTCACCCTTGATTTATCCGTGAAAACTTAAGTCTGGGAGTTTGTTTTCGTGTATTTCCGTGTCCAAACAATGCGTTTTCCTTGCTGGTTTTGTTCAACGGAGGCTCGGCGATAAGCCTAATGTTTCTTGCCAATCCTTTAAAGTCATTTCATAGGGCTTGTGTGGACAAAGAAGCGAAGCAGCTTTCTGAAGCATGAGAGCGCTGGTGTTCTTCGGATGCTTACTGATTTGTTTGCACATTTTTTGAATGTTGTGAGGTAAGAGGGTTCTTCTTGTCATATCGATCCTTGGTTTGTTGGGGTTTTCCCCGTATGGAGACAGAGTTCATAGTACTCTCACTTGCACCTTGGTTGAATCCATGCAACTATCTGCTCCTATGCGTTAACCGCTAAACATCCTTTCCTGGGGATCTTTGGAGACCTGCAATGAAGCGATTTGCAGTTAAAATTGCTGCGCAATAAAAAAATATCTTTTTGTACATTGCATGAGTTCAAGTGAAATTTAGTTATATTACGTGCCAAGTCATAGCTGTCAGGGGCATCAACTTTCACTTATGTTATGTTAACATTACTGCAGAAATTTACGAAATTTTGATCAGCAATAAAGCGATTTACTCAGTTGATATATGCATTTGTATGCAGTTCTTTAATTCTACCGAAAAACTGCTAGTAGTAATTGAGCTTGCATAACAATCTCTTGTAGGCAGTCAGGTGGTATGACCTAGCTGTGAAAAATGCCAAAACTAGTGACTCAGCACTTGCTACTGCTTTCCTCTCCCCCCCCCCATCCCCCACTTCCATTGCGGGTGATGCTCATATCCCAAGAGGCGTTTTTTGATTTACTTTCTTTGTAAAAAGGCTTTGTAGTCACCCTTCATCTACCCCAAAGTTTTCTTCTGCGTAATTTACGCTTTATTTTTGGTAATAGTGAACCATTTATCAGATGTATTTTTATATGACGCTAATATTATAATTGCAGCTATCTAAAACCATCACTTACCGAGATATTGCTGCTCAAATGCAAATTGCCTACAACATAGAACTTATGGAACGAAGCCCGGCTTCCGCTTCAAGAACCTGAACCGACGTTGTGAGCACGTCGGGGCCTCTCAGCCCGCGACCCACTATAAGTCCGGACGAGCACTCAGATAAACAGAAGCACGGTGGAACCTATTCCCCATCGCTGATAATCTTCGGGTTGTATTGATACGGTAAAGTTACACTGATACCTAAAACATCAAGTGTTTCCGAAGAATGTCACTTTCAAAGTGGAGTTCATTTTGATGAAATAAAAATAAAATTATTTATGTAGGACAGAATACTTTTCTTCAGGTTTACAGTTTCTAGGTAAGTTGACGTGTGTTTCGTAACTAAGGTGAAGTACGCGTGATCAAGTTCTTTACATTTAAATTATCTCCCTTTATAGATGCTTAATGCTTCAATATCCATAGTGATTACAATTTATGACAAATATCTTGGTGAAGTTCGTGTACAGCCGATAATTATCTACGAAATAATTATATACAATTCTCGCGAAAGACCGGGGGTGGAATTAAGTGAAAAAGTCATTATTGGAAACAAAATTTGTGAGAACAATATATATGGCATGTAAGGAATTAGCAGTGCGCAACATTAAAAGTCTTGTTGTTCAATTAAATGCTGAGGAAGTTAGTTCATACAGTTATTTTACTTTGCTGTAGCACAGCGAAAGTAGTGCTGTATAAGTAACAGTCCCGGCCGTGTGTGTTTATAATAGCTGTTCTGGTCTCTGGCGCTCCATGCCTGTTACACTTCGTTGTGGGAGGTTGTGCTATATGCTGTGAATTTACTCAAGGACTCTAGTTTTCATCAGGCTACTATGACAGATCAAGGAAACCTGGCAGTGCGGTATACGTTCAGAAGGGCACTACCGTATATTAATTTTGAATTTGGAGTATCGTGATTCTGGTGAATATTAATTGGCTGAAAACCAAATTTAAAACCGCTTACTTACGTATATATATATATTATATATAAAGCTAAGTCCTACATTAAGTGTAATGTGGCTTGTTAAGTGCAATTAGGTTACATTAAGGGTAATATTTTTAACTAATACTCTTGTTAGGTGTAATGCCCACAGGCCAATGAGCTAGCCCTTATCTAGGTTAGGTTACGGCCAGAACTGGTTTTGCTAACGTCCAAATGAGCTCCCGTTCGTTAAGCTTAGGTGCAAGCAAGGACTGGTTACGCTCACGATCAGAGATTGACGCTAAGTAAGGCCAATGAAAAATTGACGCTATGTAAGGCCAATCAAAAATTGACACTACGTAAACAAGAACACTAATAATCTAAAAAAAACAGTAAAAACCTATGAAATACTAAAAACCCACATACATTCAATAAAATCACTTTGGGACGCCACAGGAACCAGTCCTGGCCTCACCAAACCATATGAGGGCCAGCAAATTTGAAGGGGCTCTGTAGTAGGGCGGAGGTGACGAACTAAGGAAGGCCCAACGCGTTTTACTGTCGGGAAACGTGCGAGCAGAAGACCGCGAATTTTCCCGCCCTTCAGGTGTAAAATTCAACGTTACACCTAATGGCCGATTTTACACTTGATGTCATCGTTAGTTAAAAACCGTTACGCGTAATGTAAAATTTTTCTATATATATGTATACATATACTCGTATTTTTTTATTTACTCTGACAACTGCACTGCCGATGCCAAGCAGGGCACAGCTGTTCACAACAATCTAATTAGTCTTATCGTATATCTTTTTAGTTTATAGTGAAAATATTCTAATATTTTGTGTTGTTTAAATGATTTGCAAACATGGCGAAAGTTAAGTGAGACCAGACCAAATTCTGCTGCACAGTTCTTTTTAATATCTCGTTAACCATTATTTTGGGAAGGGTGCAGTTTTAAATCCTTTTTTAGTAAGTTTATTTATTTGAATCACTATAGCTTGAACCTTTTTCACTTTTTAAAAGCAGATTATGATGCATTTCCGAACTGTTACCAGTGGTAGTGCAAAGCTTATTGAAATTGCACAATTTCAGGCTAAAATCTCTTGGGTGGCAGGGAAATATATATATGCAATTTCCTACTAACAGTCGCTACTCGATATTGGAAAAAAATTGAATATTTAGGTATTATGAATCATCTTAAGACATTTTTCATGAATGACGCTTCCGTTGCAAATACTTAGTTTCCAAGATATTTAACGTTGAAGTTCCCATTGTTTTCCTATTGGGAAAAATAACCGGTGACTCCATAGCGATGTAAACTACCATAAATTAACCTAACCTTACCTATTTGTACCTTACTTAACCTTACCTAACCTAACCTAACTTTACCTACTCCTACCTTAACTAACCCTACCTAACCTTACCTAGCCTTACGAAGCCCAACCTTAGCTAACCTTTCGTAACACAACCTTATCTAACCTTTTTTACCCATAGAAAAAACGGAAACTTCAAAGTCGAATACCTCGAAAATTAGGTATTTCCGACGAAAACTTCATTCATGAAAAAAGTCTTAGAATGCTTCATTCTTCTTAAATACATGAAAAAATATAAAGTTGTGACCTTTAGAAGAGAAATAAAAATACAATTTTTTCACGAAATGGCAGTGACCGCAGTTTTTTTACCTGAACAAACGCCAGAACGCCGCTGAATAAAAGACCTCCATAGAATAATAGGGAGGCGCACAGAAAACAAGCCTAGCCCTGCTAGTTATAGCACTTTTGTTCCTTTTACTTCAACGTTCTCTCAGCTTTTCATGTGTATGCAAATGTTTCTGTTCTTCCAACAGACACTCACAGTCGAACACAAGCATCAACCCCTCGGCAAGGAAGTCCTTGTAAAGTACATGAAAGAGCGAGGTTACTGGACTTACAGTGAAGCGCTGAAAGGCACAATGTCAGCCAAAACTGACGTTTTCTTCGTGAAAAATAGCTTCAAGCCAGCCAGTGACGTAATGAAGACTGACTAGGAAGGCCAATTAGTCCATTTTCGGTAAATCATGGATATTGCACCAGCTTTGCTTCACGCATTCTCTAAGAGAGATGGGCTTACTTTTATTTAAATTTATTGCTGAAGTGACTCGTCGCTTGAAAGGTCTTCTCTTTGTTGCTGTAGTGAAGAATTTTTCATGACAGTTTGTGTCTTTAGAGTTTGTTAATAACGTATTAATAAATATAATTATCGAATACCGTTGAAGATATTTAATGATGCTGTAGCGGCGCTGCCCAAAGCCGCCTTGCTATTTTTTTTAAAGAACCGTAGCCAGCCGATGTGCGGATGCACGGCTGTTGGCGATATCTTTTCTTGACGAGAGATGTCGCCAGAGCATGTCAAACTAACCTTTCTTCTGTGTATTCATAGCAAATCAATTATTATACTTGTTCCTTGTTCAACAATATGAACCATCAGTATTTTGCGTACAACTAAACTAGTTTTCGTCATGTCGTTCCTTGTATATTGCAGATGCCATAGAACTTTTGCATTTCTGGCCAATGGGCCATTTTCGGGATTTTTGTCCCTGAGTCCCTAGCTGAAACGTGTAATTTTTAGTGGAGCGCTCCTGCAGTAACAGAAGGATGTCACCTGTATATACTAATTTTGTCGTGGTGGAGTGCTGTTTCGGATGTGGTTTTCATAATTGCTAGCTTGTGCTGAGTAGTGGCAGTGGGTAAGTTTTTGGGATTTCTAGTTTGGTGCCGTTGGTACTGAGGAAATTTTACCTCAGAGGACACGGCCCGGCGAATTTTTCGAAACCCGCATCATTAATTGCACATAGGGCTAATATTACCCTTTCGCCCAGTAAAGTTGATACATATGAAATGTGTTTCTTTATAGGTTGACACGTAATTAATCCAAAAATCACAACCATTTTTTGAAAAAAAAAAAAAAATACTCGGCGTTAGCACTATACATTAGGAAGCCTTTTTAATAGGTTCTTAAGTTAGGTTAACACAAGATAATTGTCACGTATAGGTCACGAATTGCTGTTCAGAATTTTTTTTTTACATATTTAGGTAGAGTGAATACATTCCAAGACATTTTTCATGAATGACGTTTCCTTTGCAACCGCTTAGTTTTTGAGTTATTTAATTTTGAAGTAATGATGTATCTGTGACTCTCTTCTCTCGCACTCTGCATGTTGTGCCCGTGTTTACTGAACCTGTGGCCTACGTCAGAGCTTCGCAACCCAAGTATGTAACCTCGCCTCTTCGTCTTGTTTACCTACAGCGATGTAATCTTGAAACGAAGTGTTTACGGGCGACGGAGTTATGATGTACCTCTCTGAACTGCAACCTGATCAACTCTAATTTATCTGACCGTGGTTTGTTATTTTTTAAAATTCCTGTAAGTGGTGTAGCCGCCCTGGGAGGCAGGCGCCTTGTTGCCTTTGGCTTTTGAACCGTCTCCGCTGGCGAACCTATAGTAGGGTCTTCATGTCCCCTCTTTTATTTTTGCGTACGCCGCGGCAGTGACTGGTTGGTGGTGCAACAATGCTGTGTGCAATCCTGGACTGTAGCGTGGCACGGTTATTCTTTAATTCATTATTTAGGCACTATACCTATAATTGGATATCCCTTCTGGCTAATATTCTTCTTATCCCCCACTTGAAGCTCAAAATTCTGTTACTATATTTTCGATCAATATAAATAGCTGATTCAAAACATATAGGTCTTTCTTTGTGGAAATTCTGTTTTGTTTTTATCAAATTTTCGTATTTTCAGTTTAATAATCAACCCGCCGCCGCGCAATTCAGCTGTTGATGCAAGGAGGCTTAATCAAACCTCCTTGGCTTTCACTGTTTAAACAGATCATCCTCCCCCCTCCACCGTGTTAATGGACTCCCCCACCGCCACTTGTCTCAAATTGTCGATTTGTACAAAGGACTGTGACGGAAGTTTAACAAGTTTAATGATATGTTTTCAATCAATTGAACTTGCCCATTTACTACATTATAAGTTTTACTTCTGAAAATTATTCTTTGTTTGATCAAATTTCCCTATTTAGTTCCTTAACGCGTTATCCTTCTTCCCCTACTTACGTAATCGACTCCCCCCTACGCTCACGTGACCGGGCCGCTTCTCGTTAGTGGTGTGTGTGCTGTTTACGTGTGATGTGTAGCGCCGGTCCTCTCGATTTTAAGACGTCATAGGTTTTCTTCTGCTTTAGGAATTTTGAAAGTGGTTTCTAGCTGAATTTAGGCTTGCCGAAAACGGATCTTACATCAAACTTCCTGTGTAAACCAATAATAACAGAAATAATGGACATTTTCTTCCCAACGAAGAACCACCAAAAACGTTTGAATAACCTGACGTCGGCAATCGTGTTTTTCGACACATTCTCGTAATACGAATTTTCGTTACTGAAACATAGCCTTGGAAAACCATTATTTGGCAATAACTTGGCTATTTTCTATCCAGGTTAGGCAGCATAGGACTGGTTCTGCTAATATCCTACGAGATATACCACGGTTTTGGTGTTTCGAAAACCTCCAATATCTTTTTTATTATTCGTTTCCACAAAAATGGAAGTCATTTTCGTTTCCAGCATGCCTCAATTACACTAGAAATCACTTTCTTATTCTTCGACTCGGGTGGGGGATAAGACGAATATTTACCTCCCTTCTTTCCCTCGCTATCTCGTGATTATAATTGCTTTAGTCATACAGTGAATTACTTAGGATTGCCTACCTTATATTGCGGGAAGCAGTGCCCAAGCGAATCGCATAGGAGGCTTTAGCGAAGTCTTATGGAACGTTTCATTCGTGCCTGCTTTGCTCCCTCTCGTTCTTTCCATACTTCTGACATCTTTTCTTCTTTCTTTCAGTTTCCATGCTGGGACTCTCATGCTTCTTTGGTACTACGTGCCAGTTATCTTTCAAAACTTTTTGACGTTTGAAACACCATTGTAGTGTTAAGGAAGGCTTAATAGCCATATCAGAGATAACTGGAATATCCTGTCTCACTCATTATAGTAATATATTTAAGGTCCTGGTGCTTTTGCAGAGCTTATTTTTATTTGCATGGATGACTGACAGTAGGAACAACCATGTTATCGTGGTCGTCATGGACGGGCAGTGGGGACAGCGAGTAAGTTTATATTTACGTTGTGCGCTGGTGCTGCAGCCGGCAAGAACTTGCATCGGCAGTGTTTAAGTTTGGGTCTTTTCTTTGTAAAGATGGAGATAGCACATGGTTATGCAAAATGCGTAATTTATAGGTTGCTCAGAATTGCGAGGCTGGCTGGGTGCAAGTAACCGCTGTGCCAGATTATTGCTCACTGAATTTAGAGTGCATGGTGTCGGTCATGCAGTAACTGACGGGAATTGAATTTCTATTTTATTTCCAAGTACAGCATTGCTATGAACACGGAATTATATTATTTTTGATTTACTGTCAACTCGGATTGGTGAATCTGGGATTGAAACTAATGTAGCCGCAGCTATTAGATTTGTGAGGCTTTCAATTTGATCTTCGATTTCGCATGGCTTAGTCAGTTG
Source organism: Parhyale hawaiensis (assembly GCA_001587735.2). Classification (NCBI taxonomy): domain Eukaryota; kingdom Metazoa; phylum Arthropoda; class Malacostraca; order Amphipoda; family Hyalidae; genus Parhyale; species Parhyale hawaiensis. The sequence goes on from LQNS02278097.1 coordinate 15,973,555, forward strand.
GGAAGTTGGGCTATCCCTGCATTGTACGTAATAGTCTCTGCTGGTCTCCTGTAAGTTTCTAAGTTACCGTTAGTTCACGAAACATCTCTGTTCCCACATTATCACGAGTGTCATTTTTTTTTCACGCGTGCAGTTTTCTATAAGATGTTACTTTTAGGTTCAGGTGGGAACCGTACGCTGTTGCCGCGACGTGCGCGGACTTGTGATGTATAACATTGAGCTGACTGCGTGGCCAGCTGCCGCTGATCAGCTACGTTCCTGGATGTGTCTTATAAAGGCGTCTTTTTGTGGCCACGCTCGCAATCAGAATCACCGTGATCAGGATCATCGTGATCATTGAAAAGCACAAGAACGGTCAACGATTTTGTAAACAAACCAGAGCCGCCATGTCCATTTTTGTATAATATATTTATATCGTATTTTTATTGAATAGGGTTGGGAATAGATTTCTTATGAGTTTTTATTTATTTTGAAGTTAATGCATAACTGAGCTAGCAGTATTTAATGCATTTTAAACATACACAGGCATAAAAGTAAGGAAACTACAATTCCTGAAGTCAATATTACAAACAATCATCATAACATCATTCAATATATCCACAAATATAAGAAAACATCATGACTTTGCATTTCAAAATTTGAATTATTACTTGTCCAACGGCTGGAATCACTCTTTGATCACGCATGATTAGCTTGCAGAGGAAATCATGCTGCGATCAATTCTCACCACTGATCACGGTTGATTGCTATCAGAATCACGTCAAAATGCGGTCACAAAAACGCGCGAATCATGAGCGATCAGGGGGAATCATCCTCGCGGTGGTCACAAAAAGACGCCTTAAGTGAACCTTCCCCGAGAGTGCGAGTCTACCCTCACCACAAGATGGGCTACGGTCCACCTCGTCCAGTGCCGCTGCATCGCTGCTTGATCTGGCCTTTGAAAATTGACGGCAACTGAACGGTGCAGGCGGGGTGCTGCTGATGAAGGGAGATATACCTGTCACCAAACTTACCTATCCTAGACGCGTAATTTGAGTCTTGTGTTCTGCATCCTTATCATGCCGCTGAAGCCAGTCTGTGGATGTACTTTCGTGTGTAACCTGCTTAATGTTAACCCTTTTCTTCCAAATTTGCCAGGAAATTATTACTTGGTGAAAACGATAGCCTGTCTACTGTTAATGTAAGCTTTCCACGTTATTTGAACGGTCTGAATGTGAGTTATTACTTCCCCGATATGTTGGCGTGAGATTTTCGTGTTATTTTGTGAACCCGTGTACTTTTGACGCATTAATTTGTGGTTGCAAAGACGATCATATATTGGTCTATTTCTAAATGTTATTTCTCCGTAACTTCGTGGATGAATTTCTGAACGCACTCGGATCTTTTCCCCGTACCATCGGGTGTGTCTTTGATATTCTTTTCGTGGCCGAACCTAATTAACAGCGGCTATGTTTACCTATGGTGGTCTTAAATTCTTGTTCTGGGATTATATAGCTCTATTCTAAAGAAAAGATTACCTCTACTTCTTACTCACGAATGCCAGTCTTTTGTCTTTCGCGTTGGCTCTTGTGTATCTGAAAAGTGTAAGTTGTCCCATGAATTTAGTTGCTGGGGTCCGCAGCTGGCCTCAGGGGGGCCAGCGCGCACGTATACCGTATCTACGATGCCGTGTTTCGGTGGTTCTAAGAGTTCCCGTGGGGAAATCTCGTGGTGCTGCCTGTGCTGAGTTACTTAACGAATTTTGGTAAAATGTGATTAGTTTCCTTGCTGAGACTTATGCTGACGTTTGTGCTCGTGTGAGCGGGTCTGTTGATTGTCTACGTTTTGGCAGATTCGCACCATCCATTGCTCGTAAACCAAACCTATCTACAGGTTTTTACTTCGTAGCTTGCATCTCTCCGGGTACGTGCCTAATATGAATCCTTAATAAAGTGCTGTTTTACTTTGCTCTTTTTGAATTTTATTCTCTCCCTTGAGCGAGGTTGCCGAGGAGTTAGCCGATCGGGTAGCAACGAATAAAAGTTGACAGTAGCGACGCCATCCCGCTGCAGTGGTCTGCTGTGTCTTGGAGAATTACCTTTCTATAGTTTAATTAGGCTCAGTGTGAACACAAGCTATGAATTTTTACGTGTTGAGCGTCTTAGAGTAACAAGGTTGCTTTACCCTAAGGAAAGAAACGTTGATCGAAAGTTTTATATAAGTAAGCCCATACCCTTGTAGTTGGCTTTATTAATTTATGACTTACTATTTTTGAAGTTTCTTGCGACATAACTGACTTTTTTGTGACCTACGAATGGTTGCTTTGTCGCTCAATTTTTCCTTTCATTTTTATGGTGCTTACAAAGTTAATCTTGGGCTAGTCTCCTACCAATTTGTGTTGATGGATGAAAGTAGGCATGTTACGCGTAAAGCGCAGATCCTGCTGCAGTGAGGCGCTAGCCTCGGTCTTCCGCGGCCTGTGACGTTTTTTGCGTGTACTGGTATTTTTATTATTTATTTGCGTCAGTAGCTGTTCAATGTTTCCCTGTTGCAATAAATGGGTGATTTGGTAACAAACTTTGCTATACGTGTACTGACTGGGTTATTTATCCTCTTCTTGCATCACTAACGCTAGAGATCAGACCAGGCCGGGAGATGACTGGCAATAGAACTATCTAGTTACCTGTGTAGTGCCTGCTCTCCCGGCTACAGTGTTATCATCAGGAAATATGGGATATGATAAGCTACTGCAGTTTGCAGTGGCCGTGTTACCTGTTTTTCGCCAATAATTCTTAAACGAATTGTCGGATCACCATGGTAATTCAACACAAAGCCTTTTACACCCCTACCTAATGTATGGCCCACATATCCTATTGCTATATGTGTTTAGAGAGGAGTTTACTCGTGCATAAGCCTATATTAAACTGAAGCCAGGAAGTCGCGTCTCCACATTCAAACGACGAGTCGTGGTCCCGTCGTTCGAATGTACGTTCCCTAGCACCTCCTCATCGTAGCTACAATCAACAGAACTCTATTATTGTTGCTAATCCCAATAGAAAATTTTTCTATTCCAGTGATGTAGGCTCCCCTCTCAGAATAGAAAATTTGTCCCTCAACGATACTCACAGAGGCACTATACTGATGGTACTGTTACTATATCGTCTGTATCTGCTTCCTTAGCCCTGCGTTACGGAACATGATTTGTGTGTCCACCTATATGTCGTTTGTGCCCACTATGCTTCCTTCCAGTTTTATACTCCTACTGGAAACGCTTTCCTCCATTCATCTTCGACTTTCTGTACCTGTGTATCTTGATTCTGTAAAACCTCATCATGCATGTGTTTTACGTTTGTGTTGACACACTATGTGTCGCTTCTTTTTCTTCTCGGCTGTTGATTTGAGCTAGATTAGCAAGCGAATGTTGGGGTATTGCTCACCGGTCTAGGCTTCAGCTGCTGACGCTCACTTGCGTCTGTTTGACCGACTTGTTAGTTCAGCCAGCAGGCTGTGCGCAGAAAATGATATAGTAGACCTGTCCCACAGGGGACAGGTTGCCGAACTCTATGTTTTATAATATGGTGTACAACAATGAGAGGTATTTGCTTCATTCTCCTGTCCCTGCCCTCAAGGTCTTTAGGAGAGAAACACGTGCTGGGGTCGGCGAGCACTCTTTCACGTTGGAGGATGTTGAATGTCGAAAAATCAGTTCTGTCGGTACTTCGGGCCCTGGTTGGTTAAGGTTTGGAATTTATTGCCGGCATCGGCTTATGGTTGTATTGGCCTGCAGGCTTTTAAGTCAGCTGTTAATAGCTTTTTGGTGGAATTCCTTTAGCAGCGTTTCGGGCTTCCCGGTGCTGCAAAGTGCTTCATATGGGTTTTATTACCTGTCCGTGGGAATTGGAGCGTTAGGTTTTATTAATAATAACAATAAAAAAATAAAGAAGGTTCGCAGACTTTTATTATAATATGGATACTGTTAACTGCCCAAGGAGTTTCAATAGAGGAGGAGGGAGCTCTGCGACTCATTCACAGACTCGCCATCGAGTCAATTAGATATTTTATAGCTATGACATTGGTGGAGGTGACGGGGAGCAATCAGATTCACGGGGGAACAGCTGACAAACCGAGTTACTGATATGCGATTGGTGCAAACGGCGACTGGCTACTGACATATGAGACTCTTGAGCTTCACGGACGAGGTTCCTGGCTCCCTCTTCTATATTGAAGCTCCTTGAGACTGTCCGTGACTCATTCTTCACCAAAAACCTATCCAAGAAGGATTTTTTATTATTCGAAAATACCAAGAGATAAATATTTCTCTGAAATACATGTACACCCGAACCGCATGTAGGATACAGTGGTCACAGAGCTGTATTAATGATAAATTGAAATAACAAATTGAAGGGGTATCCTAATGTAAAAAAAACGCTTCGTGCATTTATTTATTTATATATTTCGTGTGCGCAGCTTAATGAAATAGGGAGGCGAAAAATAGGCTAGGTTGAAGATTTTGTAATTTAGTTGCATTTTCATGAAGATCGATGACCAGGTAGCAGAAGATGGCAAAGGTGGGATCCATATTTACAATATAATAAAAACAGATGTGTATTGATCTGTTTATCTGCCTATTTTCTGCAACGCTTTAAGAAAAAAGATAGGCGAAAATTAGGCCAGGCTGGAGACCGTATTCATCCTGTCAAGTTTCATTGAAGAAACTGGTAGAAAATTTACGAGGTTGCAATTCATGGAAACCTATCTTAATCACCGACAATTGAAATTCAAACTATGAAGGTATCAAAGGCCTATTACCTTCTCCATACATCGAATCTATGGCAAAGTATAGGGCCACCTTATGTCTGAATGCTTTTCCTGCATTGCCGAAGTCGAATCACAGCACTGAATGTATCTGAAGCTTCGATTAGCACTCTCATGCATCATTATCTTGATTCTTACATTCTTCTCGCAGATAATTTCGTTACATCAATTATTTTGCCAATTTTATTTTAATGGTGGACAAAACAGCTTTCGCCAAGCAAAATCCATTGCAGATATATATATCCTATCGTATCCATGATACCAAATCGAAATTATTACTTTGAGCGTTGCTGAGCGGCTTAGGAAAAACATTGAATATTCTCCTTGTCAGAGAGAAAGAGTAAAAGCTTCGATGCTCAGTAGTTTTGAAGCTGTTAAACACTCATCTCCAGGTGCTTTTAGGTTAACAGTTGTAATAACGAAAGTATGATCAATGAAGAAAGTCATCAAAAATTCTTTGCTGTCATTTTTGACAGCTCGGCTCCTCTAGTCATATTATAATCGTGCTTGTTCTTCTCTCCGTTCCTTCTTTAGTTCCTTAGCTATTTTCTGCGTAAATACGACCGTTACGCTCTCACTATTAGCTAGGAAGAAATTATGGTAACTTACGTATCTTCTCTGGAGGCAAAAGCAGGACATAGCATGCATATGAAAAACTGGGATGAGGTAGCCATAAAAAATGACGTTAAATTTACCCCCACCACAGGTGATGATCTTACGCCACGAGGCGTTCTAGTTGTAGCTCTCATCATGTTAGCTTCCCAGTCATCGCACGGGATCATTGATGTTTCTCAAGGCTGCAGCTATCTATATATTAATACGCTAGTACCTACGTACCTACTTACCTTTTGTGTCACGCTCTTCATCATTAATAGATAGAAGGAAATTCGAGCTTTATTCAGTTCGAGAAGCTAACGTATCTGTGATACGGCTG
>LQNS02278097.1:15988305-16002225 GCA_001587735.2 Parhyale hawaiensis
CTCTGTCCTGTACGACCGTCTTACAGCAACACCTGACGTAGTGTTGTCTGACTCTGTCCTGTACGACCGTCTTACAGCAACACCTGACGTAGTGTTGTCTGACTCTGTCCTGCACGACCGTCTTATAGCAACACCTGACGTAGTGTAGTCTGACTCTGTCTTGTACGACCGCCTTACATCAACACCTGACACTAGCGTTGTCTGACTCTGTCCTGTACGGCCGCCTTACATCAACACCTGACACTAGCGTTGTCTGACTTTGTCCTGTACGGCCGCCTTACAACAACACCTGACACTAGCGTTGTCTGACTCTGTCCTGTACGACCGCCTTACATCAACACCTGACACTAGCGTTGTCTGACTCTGTCCTGCACGGCCGCCTTACATCAACACCTGACACTAGCGTTGTCTGACTCTGTCCTGTACGGCCGCCTTACAACAACACCTGACGCTAGTGTTGTCTGACTCTGTTCTGTACGACCGCCTTACATCAACACCTGACACTAGCGGTGTCTGACTCTGTCCTGTACGACCGCCTTACAACACCTTTAGCTTTGCTACTGTAAATGAAGAATATCCTTTTCATAAAAATAAGGCCCGTGCGTGAAGTTTTGACAATAATATATGTAACATATTATTGAAATAATACCAGTACATACATGGCTCTACTCCATTATTCACCCATTTGAGTCCTACGGCATTTTATCACATCAAAAAATCTCGTACTCCTGGAATCAGGCAAGTTCTTAGTAGTTGCAACTTTGTTTGCTATACATAGCATTGATGGGTTCCTATATAGCTATATTCTTTACCTATGTTGACCTCCAACGGCATAAACGTCTCGCTTGATGATAGCTCAAAAATTTTGAATCGGGATTTACTCGAAAAAAGAAGGTGGCCAGATTATCAACTTTGCATGTTGGTTGCCCTAGGAGGCTTAGAATGATTTTGCAGGATAAGCAGCGTGGCAATGAGCGTTTTGATCTATAAAATCGAAGGTCCTAAGTAGCGAAAGCGGGACGCCAACTAACTAAGGTACCAATAATTCTTTCCTGAGATAGTAGTAAGTACTCTGGTATGACCCACAAATTTAACCCCGATCATGCCAACTCATATCATGACTCCTCAACTCTGCTGTAGACGCCTCAATCGTTGATGATGCTCATCCCTGAAATATAGTCAACCTTGTGCCCAGCCGTTAGATCCATCAAGAGTCGCCCGGGTCTGATCGGTATAAAAAACGAGACTAAAATCCAACTTCAAATAATTCATAGCCCATCCCATCCTAGAAATTTTGTATCTTAGCATAAGAGGGGCCATTTGCAGCAGGTCTTTTACGGAAGCTACATATGGTAGGTATATTAGGATGCCTAGCAGCTGTAAAATACACTTGCTTGTTTGTTCAAAGTCCATGTCTTCTGTGTTGCTGACGACCTATTTTTGAAGTCAATGTTAGTCCCAATGCTGGAAATATCGGCTTCTGATCGTTTCTTCCTCGGTGATATTCGGGAGGAATAATTTCATTGTGCCGCATTGACGGCATATTTTTTCGGCAATGGTGTCAGGTACTTAACTTAAGCAGCTTCCTTGATTTTAAATGCTTTTTCGTCGTCAGTTATAGTCTTTCATTACCCTATTGTTGTAAGCTGAAGTTAAGCTATTTCCGCCCCTCACAATGAAAAAGAAAAATTATTATGAATGGCAGCGAACAACAAGGCACAACGCAATGTAAGCTAACGCAATGATTTTGCTGTAAAGAGTCAGCATTTCTGTAACATTATCTCAGAAATTTATTAAGAGAACGTTGAAAAATTGCTATTTTCATTGCCAAGCTTCTATCGCATGTTGGAGCATAGCGACGCTGATAAGACGGCAAAGCACGTCATCATCTCCCGCACTTCCTTGCCTCGTCCCAAGTATCATCAAAGGTATCAAAGGTAGGTAAGGTATACACGACGCTCATGAGCAAGTAAAGCAAGTCACCATCAAAGCATCTGGATTATGTAGCCCCAAGCTGCAAAAGGTTTAGAATAGAAAAAGGAATTATTGTAGCAACAGAGCTTATCAGAACTTTAGTAAAGGGTTCTCTAGAGCTTGCTTTGAAGGGCTAGGCTGTAATCGTTATTGATCAATTAACGCCCAATATCCCCAGCTACAACGAGAATCGTAAGATAGCTACACATAAATAGACTAAGCAAGCCGACATGAGGCTGGATCAGTGGGAGAAAATATTTCGCAACTTAGAAATAAATCGTGGCACTTAGAGCTACAGAACAACCTATCAGCTACTGCTGTATCAGGCAAAGAAAACGTCACAACGAAGAAACAAAAGTTACGGCATTCGTAATCACAAACGCACTGACCCCAACCATGGCAGAGATGGCGACCCCGCCTGCGTTTGGGTGGATCCCTCAGCACTTCAACGCCGTTTTATCAATTAGCTTTTGTTTTAGTTTAGAACACCGCTATTTGTGGGTTCTGCCACATGTCGGAAAAATAAGACTTTTCTATTTGCAATAACTTATCCGTCCTATATTTTCACACGTGAGTCTTTCTTTCTGAATGCAAATATGAACTATCAGGTTAAGAAGAAGCATCCACATTAGCATAATTTGTAGTGCAGCTGAGGAAAAAATTGCGACACCGGCGGCGAGGAGAGCCGCGACGCAGCCGTGCGTGGGTAACTGCAGTTATGCTGATTTGACCAGCAGCTCGGCTGATCAGGGCAGAGTTGGTCGCCCTGCGCTTCTGTTCTAGTAAATCGTTGCTAGATTTAGGGATCTGAATTCAAAAAGTTAAAGCGATGTCTTTGGATGATAATAGTCTCATAATGATGTGAAAGATTTAGTATATGTTGAAGTTTAGCATCAATAATGTAAAGATTTGTTGTGTATCATTAAAGGGGACTACACGCATGTTCAAGTACATGGGGAACTGGCGCGAGACTTACGTACTCATGTATAATGAATCGGTACCGCAAATATGTGCTAAAAATTGCCGTCCTCGCCCTTAAACTACAGCCAACGGAAGAACAGACAATTCAGTCACACAATTGACCTCAAAGGCCACCTCAATGCCTTTCTTCCAAGAAACCTCCGCAGCTTGGAACACTGATTTATCTACGCTCATCCCAGTACTAGAGTCCGGCAGGCAATAAGTATAACATTCACTTATGGGAGGCAAGATTCGCTGCTAGTAGAAAATCAAAATGAAACGACACTAATGGGTGGCTTGAACCTTCCTCCGACAGACTGGGCTGCACAGTGCAGCCAAGCATGTAGCAAACTTTTCGAACTTCTCACCGACCTGAATCCGAACGGTAGAGAACCTACGAGAGGGAACAATAGTCTTGATCTGTCTATCTTTGCACGTAATTGTCAAGTTTTCATCATACACCGCCAAAGAGATCATGACGTGACCAAATGGACCTTTCTGCTGGACAACGATCTGACCACTAATACAGACCCTCGTTTGATGCTAGTCTATTCCCGAGTAGGTTTTCCGAAATGTTAGCCGACATACGAGCAACTCATTCTGAAGCACACTTGAGAGACTGCAGTGTTGATGAATGCTTTGATATTCTGAAACTGAATATACCCGCTGCTGCCAAACACTAGATCCCTTGAAAATACTTAGAACTTTGTGCAAACGAGCACCTCTAGATGGACAGAATCAACAAAGGCCGCATTGCAAGGTGACAAATGTATTATACAATGTAGATCCTGGACAAGGGTCCCGAGTGCCTTCTCCGCAGGGGATGTAGCATCTGGCCGCAGTTCCTGCTGAGAAGGTTAATTTTGGAGTGTTAGGTAGGTTCTCTATATTTCCTTTCTGCCCCCCGATCGAGGTGACCGACTTTTTCTGCTGGGCTCTTACCTCACCCGTGCTGAAGGCCACAGAAGGGACCGTCCGAACGGGCGCTCCTTTTTTCTGTCTTCTTCTCTTTTCATCCTTCATCTCTTGCCACCTGAGCACAACGTTGTGGTTCTGGCTGTAAGCCGAGTATATCATCTTAGATCGCTATTGATTGTCTAAGTTTCAGAAATAGCGGGAAAATACCAATAAATAGTAATAATAATAATAATAATAATGTTGATCCTAGAAGAGAGATCCAATAGAAGAGAAAGGGAGAACACATAATAATGGCGGTCTGAGATGTTAAGAAAGTCAAATCAAGTTTTTTTTTAACAAAATATGGATGCGTCCGTAGCTGTAGCGATAGAGCACACGTCGAAGGTTTCCTTGAAATACGTAAACGAAAGACGACGCACTATAAAGGAGCCATAAGCTCGCTGGAAAATCCGACGGTTAAAGCACCTATTACGTATAAGGGAATGCTCCACTCGTGAACTAATATTTCGATTCGGTATTTACTACCGAAGATGCAACAAGATTTAATGTTCTGGAGTCAGCACCGATGCAAGTAGTTCCGTGAGATGCACGTATTTTTACGGAGCACGAAGCCTTTGAACAGCTGATCCTCCAGAAAATATCCATGTCCACTTAACCAGATTACTTTCTTCCTCGTATTTTTTTAGCAAATGGTTCTAGTCATCGTAGCGCCACTTTTCGTTAGCTTCAGTCGGTCTCAAAGTACAAGAGAGTTCCATGGAATTGGGAACTCGCGAATATGACACCAATGCAGAAATGGAGAGAAAAAGCCACAGTAGACTTCGGTAATGCAGAAAACAAATGAACGATTCCTGAATAAGCGCGTCAATGACCACCTCACAAGATGTGGAGCATCTGGATGTCAAGTTCAGTCTAGAATGTAATTGCGACGAAGTATTATGATTGTATTGTTTGAACTCACTTTGGCACCCCAAATGCTTAACATGGAGAAAAAAAATCCCTCTTCCATCCTTGTCTGGCGACGTCCCTGCTAGGACACCCACTGCTCCATAGCGGAAACTGTTTTTTAAACGTCCGACTAGACACTAGTATGAAGTAGGTCTGGATAGCATCATGTTAGTAAAGTGAGATTAGTCCACCTATTTCCGTCTCAAAAACCCTAGTTTTTTGCTTTGTTGTCATTGTCAGATGAGGAAATTGTGCTGACCGGGTTTAGTCTTTCGGGCAGACTCTCAGAGAATTGTACAAGGAACAATTCGTTGTTTAGTTGCACTCCCACTGCCTATTCGATTGAGTTTAAAAATTTTAAAGTCAACCATGGTACGTTATTACTGCTATATATTTCTGCAACGGTTTGCTGACAGTTGTCCACGACCATCGGACAAACAGTCAAGCCTATGACGTAGTTACAGCTGTGTCGCTTCAGTGCAGCTGACCGCTGCCACCCCATGAACACTTGTGTACCGCACTTGCACTCATAATCTTTAACTTCGCTAATTAACATCCTCTTTTTGGTACAATTTAAATTAGTGCAGTTCATTATGGGCATCCGCTGACTATCAGACAGACGGTAACATCTGTTGCGAAGATATTATATGAGCAGAAGAAAAACCTGCTAAAAATGAGTGGTTAGAGTAGCGCCGTGGTAATCTCTAGGTCCCCAGATCGAGTTCTGGCTCGTTTTTTTATTTATTCTATTAAAACACAATGGTGGACGGATGAGCCCCCTGTCTGGATGATTCCGGGTGTTGACGGGACGAGACACTCTAAGATTTTGCAGGTAAGACCTTCCCGGGAAGACGGATGAGCTCCCTCATATACAAGTACGGCTCTTCCTTAATATTTTTGGTAGAATGCAGCTGGCAGCACAAGTACCCCGCGTGCTTGCGTTGCTTTTAGCTGTTATGGCTTAATGGTTAGAGTTGCAGCGTGGTAATCTCGAGGTACCCAGATCGAGTCTTGGCTCCACTCTTTGTATTTATATATATGTACATATATACTATATATTTATATATGCATTGCATATCATGAAGATTTTTACCAACATGCTATTGTGGTGAGTGTTTCATGCTAGGGTGTATAGGTCAGTTAATAAAAATGCTAGTATTGTAACACACTGTAAACAGAGAACTGGATTACCAAAATAAAAAAAATCCTGCTAGGAAATCCCTTAGAGAGGTGAAAATGATTTTGAGAAAGCGAAAGGTCATAAATTTGCGTGCAGTGTTCCCTCAATATCATGTCTGAAGTAACGACTCATACTTTGTATATTTTGCGCATTTTTACGCACTGGACGGACATACTACACTGCCACAGGGTGGCCTGTAAGTCAGGTGGCAGTGAAAGTTTGCTATCTCAAGTGTGGGTTCTCACGGCGGTCAAAAGAACGTTTTCACTACAGGCACATCAGCTGAATGTTCTGTTGTGTCGCTGTCAACACAACTGTGAGTCTGCTCATAATACCATACGAACAATGTATGGTATTACTTCATATTCGGGGTGGATGCAATGTAACTTGGTCCTATTCAGACTGCTGTTCTTTCCTATAATTATATAGTCGAAAAAGAAATTTTGTGCGGCAAAGCAACACATGCTAAGTAAGAGAACTTTAGACGGACACAACACGGCCAACAGACGTTGAGTTGTGGGAGCACGTTCGTTTAACTGTCGCGTGGACCCTCCTTTACTGTATGAGTGCTGCCGATGTAGAGAGGAGAATCAGCAGTGATGCATAGCGACATGATTCGTACAGTAGCCGTTTGACAGTGTTCTCTTAACTAATCATGCGAACGTCGCAAAGTGTACTAGTCAATGCCGCAGTGTTCTTAGAGCAAATTTGCTAAAATGTCAGTCAGTAAGTCAGTTGGTCTAACACGAGTTATTATAGTAAATGTTTCTGATATATTTTCAAGTATACTGGCAGTTAGAAGTGAGAGACTTGTGCAATTTTTTGATGTTGGATCGACATAGCCATGCATTTCGGTCCATTTACTAACTTACAGGTGAAAAGATGTCGTGTGGTCCGACTTCTCGACAGAAAGCTAAGTGTGCCCCATCTGCGGTCCATAGCACTCAAGCACTCAATGCATCTCATCAAAAATCAAAAGGGCGTAAAAAGTTGCATGCATAATGCACCGTGAATCAGTACAGTGCTCTCGAAGCTCCCAGTAGGAATCTGGAAAAGAACTAAATTTATAGAACAGTGAGGTAACAGACGCGCTGCACGGACTGGAATCATGAATTGTCTTTATTATAACTAAATGAATTTTAATAACTTCGTATAAGTGACAGTTGAGTCACTATCAAGATATGCTTGACTTATGCAATGACGTTATTACATTTATATATATCGATATATCGATGTCGCTGAACCTCCACACCACGTTCGTCACACATGTTTTTAACCTCCACCACGTGCTTCACGGATGTGCGTCACGCACCTCACTCATTAAGTCAACAGCTTGTATTCAATACAACACATTAATAAATTACTATTCGGCCCTGATGCAACCACTCGCCTCTATTGTACTGTATAGTCATCAAGCCTGCGTCTCAAGCCGTCAAAAAGTTCTCATTCACTATCTTGTTACTTGGGGCTTTTTGAAGCATATCCAAACGGGATCAGTGCGGTGCTGATTATCACTATCGAACGAAGCATATAGCAGTGATAGCATATTCGTTGAAGATTTAAGTGTATTTATATATATGTTTGTCTGTCCACCAAATAGAGGGAGAAGGAGTTAAGCAATGTTCATATATATATAAGTATATATATATATATATATATATATATATATACATATAAGTATATATATATGTATATATATATATATATACATATACATATACATACGGCCTAGTAGATGGCCAAGAATATTCATATACGGCCTGTTAAGTGGCCTATGAATACGGCCTGTTAAGTGGCCTGTGTCTCGATAGAGGTACTAAAATTCTGGTCCGTCTATCGAACCTTCAAGTTCAGATAGTGAAAAAAGTATTATAAACACCGTAGATTTATGCAAATTTTGTCTTATTTTGAAGGAAAATAAGTCTACGTTCTACGCACGCCCACTTCTCGATAGTAAATGGAAATTTTTTTTTTGTGCTGCCACCATCCACCACGACCATCCACCCTACTACTAGCCCCGTTACAATGAGCTCTTACCCCGCTAACCTTGTAGGTTAGGTAGGCAAGGACTGGTTCCCGTAGTGAAATATGAAGTTTAAGACATAGTGAACCCATATATATATGTATACTTACAATACTTAAGAATTTAGCAGAGCCAGTCCTTGATTGCCTAACCTACAAGGCTTTCGGAAGGGGTGTACTTCTATCAGGCCAATTAGATATGTATAAATATATATATTTTTTTGCATGGAGTCAGGTCGGTTGACCTAGATGTCAATAATGCCAAAAGAATAGAGTTAGCTGGCCATAAAAAATTACGGCATTGAATTTGGTTTCCTGTCCACTCAAAAAGAGGCTGAAGGAGTTGAGTCATAATAATCGTTTGAGATTTGAAAAACGCCAAAAATATAGAGTTACCTGGCCAGCAATAATGACAGCGTTGAATTGGTCCCCCACCGCGGGTGATGGTCTTACGTCGCGAGGCGTTCTGTTTTTTGTATTGGAGTCATTCACCGATGTGGAAGGTATTCGAAAGAATTAATGCGTTGATCATCAAAATTTTCCTGGGATAATATTTAAATCAATTCGAATTTGCACAGGATTGTCTATAATGTTGAATCAACGATGGACGCGCTCATTTTGCCGCTTGTTCTTTTAATTCTTGCGACCCTTGCCCTGCAAGTATTTATTTATTTAATTTTTTTAGGGTTGCGGCCAAGGCCCCTTTGGCAGTCTACGGAGAGGAAATTTTCAGTCGTGATCTGTGCCTCTATCAGCTAAAGAAGAGCATATCCAGAGCACTTAATGCAGTTTGCTGCCATGTGGCCCACGTAAAAATGGTACACATTATTATAATAACTGAAAGCCGCAGGGTCGCTGGTAAAAAATTCAATACGTGTTTCACAACCCCTGCCCGTATGGCCTCCGAAAAAGCCTGCAATGCGCATAAAACCAGAAATGAGAAACTACTGTCATCGGGGAGCTTCAGCTTTGAAATTTATTCATGAATATTTCAACGTATAGAGTTTCACAGCTAGCGAGAACCCAGTGAACCTTATGCTTTTGTAAAGTCATCTCTTCTGAGAGTTTACTATATTCTCCCCTAGCAAACACTTATGAATAGCTAAACCAGCTGGCCATTGAGCTAAAACAAGGAAAACAATGAGTGCCCCAGCTTGTAGACGGGCTAATAATAGTTATAACGTCTTTATTAATAATACAATGGCTAATTACCTCTGCGAAGGAGGTTATTATTATTTGTTATGTTTTCGTCTGGTTTGTCTGCCTGTCTGTCACCAAGATAACTCAAAAAGTTATGAACAGATTTTGATGAAACTTACACATGGATTGTTAGGTATGTTAGGAGGAACAGATGATGAAGTCTTGGTGAAAAGCTGTTCACCCGTTTGTTTGTTTGTTTACCCAATTTTTGTTGGTACTATAACTTAAAAAGTAATTGACGGAATTTCCTGAAATTTACTTGAGTTGTTGGATGTAGTATTACAAAGAGTAAATGATCAAATTTTTGTGATCTGTTCGTTCGTTTGTTCAACGATGTGTTTGATTTTTTGTTTGTTTGTGCAATAACTGAGAAAGCTATGGGTGGATCTTTGTGAGATATACACGAATTGTTAGAAATGCTATAAAACATAATTGATCAAAATTTGGGAAAATCAGTTGGTTCGTTTGTGTGTTAAAGTTATGTTTCTTAGAATGTTTATTAGCAGCATGAACTGATCTCAAAGACAAGTACAGAAAACGTTAATGCTGTCAAAAGGCGCAAATGGTTAGATTTTGGTATTGATACAAAGAAAATCATAGTTTCAGCGCCAATTGGAATTTTGCGTTACTGCTGCCTTGTTTCGTGGAAGTATGCGCTTTCAGAGTGCTCTAGTTCAGCAATATGCTCATAATTGTTATGCGTATTCTGATTTAGTTTGTACACGATGATGCGAGGATTTGGTCTCAAAAAATATTGCTGTAATGGTAATGCCATAAACCGCAACAGTACTTGACTCTAAGGTCCAGGATACAAAGAATGCAACGGGAGGACTCAATAGGACTTGAATAAAACTTAGCTGTGACCGCACGTAGCAAATTTACATCACATCGACGAGCGGAAGAATTTGAGTGTGGGGCCTCAGACCTTCGTATATGGTTTTCTTGAACATATCATCGTATTTTTCCGATTTATTTCATTCAGTGTTCCACTCATGATTAGCCAGCTACTTGAGCTGCAAAATACCATAAAATGTTGGCGCCAAGTACAGAAAGTTCAGGCAATAGGCGGTTACTGTGGTTTCTCTCGCGTACAGAATTGGCTATAATGGTGCTTATATTTGTTGGTAAGGAATAAATATGTTCTGTGAAGAGCACTGTGAACTGAATATGAAGTGTAAATGAGGCTTCAATAAAAAAAGCAGTTAAGTCAGGTCGCCGAACAGGAACAAATTCGGCGCTAGTGCTGTGAAAGTTTCCACTAGCATGCACTGCAATTTTCTATAGATAGTTGCTAGATTAGTACAAATCTTCTTAATTTATCTATACGCTAGAGATGAATTCCGCAAATAATGATTATTTTTGCGGTTAAATTACTTAAAATACTCCTAGGCTGTTCAGCCATAAATTCGTCGATGATGACGTTACATTTTGGTACTAATTTCTCTTGAGTTCTCCCTTTACGCTCTTTGCTTTCTGCTTAGGTCTGACGCTGGCGGCCAAAAGTCGGCTACGGAAAAAATGAGATTTTCTCAAGAGCTTTTCTCTTACCCCATCTAATACTGAAGAAAAAAATTCCAAGGTACCCAACATTTTTCTTGCGGAGAAGGTATCTTGGATACGGCGGGGACACACTTGGGCCCTTGCCTGCATGATCGTGTCTGGGCAAGTTCGTAATAGCTCTTGAAAAAATCCCATTTTTCTCATTTTGGCCGCCAGCGTCAGAGGCCACTTGGACCTAAGAGTCAAGTACTGTCGCGGTCTATGGTAATGCTATCAAAATATGCACAAAGTAGAAATGGATGATCGGCGCGCAGCTTTCGTAAATCCTGAATGGCTAATGATTGCTGGAATTACATGGGAGCGAAGAATTAACGTCA
This sequence comes from Parhyale hawaiensis, assembly GCA_001587735.2. Taxonomy (NCBI): domain Eukaryota; kingdom Metazoa; phylum Arthropoda; class Malacostraca; order Amphipoda; family Hyalidae; genus Parhyale; species Parhyale hawaiensis. The sequence continues at coordinate 15,999,385 of LQNS02278097.1, forward strand.
TTAATAGGGTAGTTCCTAAGCTAATCTTTTTAGCTTCAACTGCTCCGGGGCTATAGTCATGAGCGTTTTATGATAGCTTTAGCCGTTAATACGAAACCGGTTACCCCTGAAGTGCCTTATATGTACATGAATAACTGTTGCGGGCCCAATGTGTCAATTATAATAGAACAGAAATAAAGATAAATTCGAATGATTATTTGAAGTATCGATTTAGGGTAAATTACAAAGTAGTGATGCTCTCCTACATAGGGGTAACACAATATAAAAAAATATGGTCCTTATATCAAACGTTCAGAGCATAAAGAAGGAAGCTTTCATACAGCTAAGAATCGTACAGGACGTGAGGAAAATGAAAGTTTTCACCCATAACAGCTAGAAAAATGCTGCAAGAAGTTAACAACAACAAGTTATGAACCGTTACCAAAACTGTTATGACTAATTTGAGCAACTCTAGCACAAAAGTTTCTAGATCGAAGTAAAAAAAAAAGGAACATCTCACCAGGCTGCAGGCAAAAGGAAGGTAGCGTCAGGCCGGGTGAATCGGACCGGCAATTTGGAAACTTTGTTGCTGCTGACACACCTGTCAGAGTTAAGAGCTACAAATACACATGCATACACTTACCTTATGTGTGCACTAGCTACTATATAGAAACTTTTAAATATGTTGGCACTTGCAGTGGCACAGTTGCAAAAATGCGGTCCGAGTTCATCCCGCTAATCCCGGTGAATCGGACCGGCAGAGGCGGGTGATTCGGTTTTGTTATTAGTAATGGAAAAAGAATAAATACTGAATCCTCATATTTTCTCTGTTTATTGACATACTACTCCCCTACATAGGCGACATATAACAGAGGCTCTCAATGTCTGAACATTTTTGTGGTAGACACTCCAAATGATCGGTCCAGTGGAAAAAGAAATTCTGGGTAAATCGGACCGGACATCGCGAAAGATTCGGTTTGGTTATTAGTATTGGGAAATGAATAAGCACTGAATCTTCATATTTTCTCTGTATATAGGTCTACTACTCGTCTACATAGGCAACATGTAACAGAACCTCTAAATGTCTGTACATTTTTGTGGTAAATCCTTTAACATACTGGTCCGATTCACCCGAATTTTTTTTTTTTCCGCTAGGTGAATCGGACCGATCATTATAGTGGCATAGTGACAATGTCTGTACATTTCTGCGGTGAACCCTTTAAAATACTGGTCCGATTAACCCGAATTTTTTTTCTCCGCTAGGTGAATCGGACCGATCATTATAGTGGCATAGTGACAATGTCTGTACATTTCCTTTGAAATACTGGTCCGATTCACCCGAATTTTTTTTTCACGCTAGGTGAATCGAACCGATCATTATAGTGGCATAGTGACCAAAGTGAACATAGTACCTACCAAAAAATCATTAGTCCCACTGTAAAGAGCAAGTATTTTTACCTCTATGACCCAAGTTTCATTAAGCTGCTACATCTCCTTCATATCTGCAACAAAAGTTGAAAAACATTCGTTTTTGAGGAGTAAAGTTGAAACAAGGTCATTTTTTTCTCAAGTTCATTTTTCGTCTACTACAAAAATGTTCAGATATTTAGAGCTGCTGTTACATTTTGCCTATGTAGGGGAGTAATGGGCCTATGTAGGGAAAAAATATAAGGATTCAGTATTTATTCATTTATACCATTTCATAAATAAAAACGTTGAAACTCGACCGATATGGGTTATTCTCTTAGCATCACCCATCGTGCAAACTGTTGCTGACAGCAGGTCGTGTCGTGTGGCTGCGCCGTTGAAATCAATGATTTGGGTTACTAACATTGAGAAAAACGGGTTCCCCTTACGGCGCAGAGGATGGGCCATATGTCATAGGGTTAGGTTAGAGTCACCCATCCTATGTTATGGGGAGCAGTGACACCAGGGGGATTCTGTAGAAGACGTTCGACTTAGGTAGTCCTTCAGGATGTGTTTACTCCCCACTCAGAGATTATGGTATGCAACAACGATGATTATTGTCGAAATCTTTGGTTGTTTATTATCGCAATATCCTCAACATTCAACCATTTATGGGTTGCATTATGGTAGAGATATGTCACAATAACCAACTATGAAACCCAACAATACATATCCATTTACAACCTTTAAGGTTTTGGCTATGCAACCATAATCTACCATAGTGAACCGTAAAAAAAACACCATTCACGACTAAAATCGACTGTGTTCAGCGATTGATACAACTATATTGTACCAACTCTTTTAACTGTTGACACATTATGCACTGGATGCCAGCTTTGTTTGCTGGTGATCAGTTGCTTACAAATAAAGTTAAATTGATACGTGCATGTTAGACCTGCAGTTCAGAATGGGCAAAGGCTCTAAACTTCAAAACGATGCTAGAGCAGGAGCTTGAACCAATCTGCGCAGTTAACGCACGTTTATATACAACTTCTTTAACTCTAAGGCGAAATAGAGCCATACTACACAGTTCATAGGAAATTGCAAGTCGAGTGAGCAATTTTGGCCGTACCCGTTGTCAGAGTACGTAAGGCTAAATATTTTATAAAATTTTGCATCCTTTTACATAAAGCTAATGGGAATAATTTATTGATAATACTTTTCAGATATAAAGTGAATGAACATAAAAAGCGATACCTTTGATACCTTTGATGATACTTCGGACGAGGTCCAGGCGACGTTACGCACGCTGCCCATCTTGTGCAGAGGTGATTCTGCAGTCCGTGACCAGCGGGGTGGCTAACAACGAGTTATCCCCACAGTTCACGTAGCCGCTTACAGCAGGTTTATCCGGCACTTTCAGTAAGCATGCGTCCAGTAAGTGTTTAAATTTCG
>LQNS02278097.1:16020786-16038243 GCA_001587735.2 Parhyale hawaiensis
GAGGCAGACAAACAAACTGATTAACATACAGTATATTCAACAAAAGTTAATCATCTATTCCTCCTAACATACCTAACAATCCCTGTAAATTACGTCCAAATCGGTTCATATCTTTTTGAGTTATCTTGGTGACAGACAAACACGACGAAAACATAACCTCCTTGGTGGAGGTAATTATAAGCAACTAGAGTAGAGATACATTTACCAAGACCACAGTCAGTGTCCAATTATAGCAACACTGATAGAAGTGCTGCTTCCTGAAACCCGACCGCCGTCCTGTGCAGCAACGGAAAGAAACAGGTACCTGCAAAGAGAGTTGTTTTAGAACCCGTGAGCTTTCCTCTGCAAAGATCGAAACTGCCTTCTGTGCTGTGCTGTGCTGTACGAGCACAACAAAGTAGGTGTTTGCCGACAGTGCGCGTGAAAGCGTGCTGGTCTGAGACAAAAGCAACCCGTGCTGTTCTCTACTCACCCTGGAAAATGCACGGTCCTAGAAGCAGCTCGCATGCCCATGCAGTGGAAGTAAATACCTGCCCTAGCGTGCTCGTGCGGCACGATATTTAACAGTTCTCATGTCCCAGGAACACGCCAAGGCAGCCATTTCTTGTCTGTGCACAAGAAGGCGAGCAGTTTTGGGACAGCCGTTTTATCGGCGTAGTGCAGCCATTCTGGTAGTGGTAGTACTTGCGTACTGTGTCAGAGTTCATTGCGTGCTACCATGGTGCTACAGCATTTTTTTTTTATATCCATTAAAGGAGAAAATTATTCGCGGAGCCAAAACGGAGAAAAGTATGTATATAGTTCCAACGGAGCAAGGGAAAACGTGCAGGTTTTGACACACTTGTTCGAGAACCACCAATAGAAGAGCTTCATTTTCGTAAAGGTATGAGTTTAAGTCCCTTTAGTACCTGACAAGCGGCGGCCTGGCGGGAAGGCCCACATTCCATGTTATACCATCACGCGAGCAATCAATCCTTTTGCTATAGATTCACTATGACGTCGTCTCCCGTGACATCATATTGGTGGCACTGGTTTGATAGCTCTTTATAGTCGCCTTTAGATCTAATGTTATATATTGCCATCGTTTTCGAGTTGTTAATCACGCTACAGGTGGAGGGCCGCCCGTAGGGATGTCTGTAAGGCTGCCGGTAACCGCAGGGATGCCGGTGGGGTTGCCGGTAACCGCAGGGATGTCGGTGGGCTGTAGGAGAGAGCAGCGTTAATCACACGTGTGGGGTCCCAGAAGGGACGAGGCCTAAGGTCGTACATTAATTAATTGAGATCTCAGCACGTTGCTAACATGTTTCGCTGAGCGATATTGTCCTTGGTGTTATTAGCGGGATATTAGATGGAAGAATGTGGCAGTAATCTGCGAAAGCACGCAAGACGAGGCCTTATTAGAGCATTCCCCCATCCCTTTTTGTCGTTGTGACTCAGCCGGCCCCAGATACGCTATTTTGTTGTAATTACTACATGATGTCTCCTTGTTAGATGCGGTACCTCTTGTTACGGCCTGTTTGTTGTTGCCAGCCTGTATTAATTTAATTGGAGCCAAGGCCATATTCGACTTACCTCATATAGCTGTTAATTCGTCACAAATGATAGCCTAAATAAAAACTAGAGCAGAAATTTATGCGACGCGCAGATCTACACAGTGCTGTCTTGTTAGGACTGCTTAAATAATTATGTATTTAAGCTATCGGGGAAGTTTTTATGATACACGCAGTGCACGCTCCAAATAATTATTCTACTCTTAATCAAGCTCTGCTCTTTTACTGCAAAGGCCTTTACTCACAAGAATGCAACGGCAGAAACAACACTCGTCTGTGGAACGACACCACAGCCTGAGCAAGATTGAGACAAAATTATAGGTGCAATACAGGTACATATTTGGAGCCCTTAAATATCCTCAACTGCAAAATTAAATCAAAATACATGGAACTGGAGTACGCTTGGACCTCATACCGTATAGCCCGTGACCCACTTCAGTGTATGGCGGCCCCTTGCAAAATTATATATTAACGTGCTTGCCTGTCCGTACGTGCTCTTCCAGCGTAGTCCAGGAGGGTATAATTGCAGCAGCGCTGCACCTGCCAGCTCCTTGCTGGCCAGCGGTTACCCCGCACAATGAGGCTTAGCTCTTTGCTGGCCAGCGGTTACCTCGCTCAAGGAGGCTTAGTATAGTTAAGGAACACAGCCATATTCACCTTACTGGCCAGGAAGTTTTTTTGTCTTTCAATGGCTGCTCTCTTTCCACCTATCACAGGCTCCCAGCCAATCAGCGAGCTAGCCATGCTTCAGCCTCAGGAAGTTTATTTACTTTTACCCTCCGATCTCCGTTGCCGTTGCTACTTCCTCCTATTAAATCTCCTTGAGCCGGCTGCTGAGCTACTTATGGTGATGCTGCCGCTGTCAGGGCTGCCACTGGAATTTATGACAAAACTCAGGATTTCGCGAAAAAATCAAGCTTTGGCATCGCTGGGTGCAGAAGGACAGAGACACAGACAAACTGCAAACTCTACACTCCAGCGGATACTCCTCTGGCTGTATCAAGAAATAATAAATAGACTTATGAGGAAGATAGGCAAGCAACAGATAACAGAACCATCTGATGCGCAACGAAACTAAAGAAATGCGTGTATCAGGTTAAAAAAGATGTTTATCAGCATTGTGATGGTTTTAACGTAACTAGTATCCCACAGTCATCAAATGAGGGCAAAAGATAACTGCTTGAAGCATACTACAGCCACTGCTAGTCACACTAATGGATGCTATTATACTTTCATTATGAGTGATGAAGTTATTCATAAATTTGCCAAATGCCAAACTCCTTACATATATGAAAATATCACAATTTTTTCTGAGTTTCCAACTGCCTAAACATAGAGCATACTACTGCTTGTGCTACTATCTAAAGTATATTCAGGGTTTCTGTCATCTTCATTTATGTATGACTAGTCCGTTCACAATTTTACCTGCGTCAAAGATCTTCATATATTTATGATACAACAACAACAACAGTGTTACGTGATATAATTTTTAGGTTTCCAAATCACCCATTCGTTTTTACCTCATGTACTTTGCCTGTTCTTTTCTAATATTCCCTACAGAAATCATCACAGGATGAAGAAATGTAGCGATATCTTTTCCCCAAGTTACGAACTGTGCCTTGCAACCTTGGCCATTCGTTTAGATTTCCAGAGCAGCGCAAGTCTGATGGATGATGTGGTCCATATCTCGCACTGCTAACAAACGATCTCATTCTTTATTGATGGTAGGAGCTCTGAGAGATAAATTATCTCTATTGATTGCTGGCTCTGAAAAATATTTCAATGGCTTTTGATGCTCCGAGGGAAAGCTTTGTTTATCTTTTTGTTGCTTTCCATTTGGTTTTTGGCTCGCTTTGTCGCTTTAAGGCGACACGCAAATGTGTTCAAAGTTGGTGTTTGGCGGTCACGTGTCTGGCGCTGTCATGTGACTCTCGTACGACAGTCAAATCAATGTTTTTTTTTTCAGCTTGATGTGGCTTTGTTAAACACAACTGTGGCTCTATGGTAGCTGTAGTAAGGTATTAACTTTCTGTTCAGTTTGCGTCCCCAATTGCCGTTACTGGAACTCATCGATGTTGCAGTCAACGATGCAGAAGTTGAAATTGAGAACTATGTGTGACCGCAGAGCTAGGAAGTGTGGCGATGTTGCATCATACCTAAGAGACCATCTTGGTTCCCATACGAAGCAGAAATTATCTAATTTAAGCTGTGATTGTACTTATAATTGGCAACATAACAAAACTTAGATTGATATGCGTGATATCACCTCTGCACAACTTGTGACGGATACTATGCTGGCTCCAATGTGTACCAGTTACCTTTGTCTACTGTATTAGCATACGACAGGTGGCACTAATCACTCAGGTGGCAGACAAGCGTTCCCAGCTAGAACCGCTTGCCGTCACTACAGTAATAGTCTACGAATGTATCTTCTCAGCATTGTGATCTCCACTATCACAGGTAATGGGGTATACGCGAACAACCGTAAGTCCAGCAGATTGGGTGATGGATAGTAACACTCTCGAATACTCAATATCCATAGATATTATTATCACTCTGTTACAGGTCTTTCCCGCTGGCAGATGTTCATGGAAAGCGTATGGTGACTTGCTACTCTATATCATCATGATACTGCGGTCACAGGCACTAGCACATAGTTGTAGTACATGTACAATGTGCGGCACCCGATGAGGTAACGGACAGCTCTTTAGTCTCTCACACTATGAGGATAAGAGAACCAGACACCAGGACAGACCGGGTCGATTGTCTGCCTGCTCTATAACTCTGGTGTGGTACTTATTGACTCTGATGGGCGTGTCACATCTTTGACCAACACACACTATTAAATGAATCAATTTTATTTACGATAAATTCTCACAGCCCGGTGTTATCCCAGGCATCTCAGTTTCCCTTTAGAAGAGCAAGCACTTCATATCCTTTCATTTTCCCGTGTCCCAATTGTGAAGAAGTACCTTTCATTAATTTCGATCAGCATTACAGTAGTTCCTTCTGAAAGATACCTTTCAAAGCCAGTGAATTTAAATTCTACATTATTTTTATATAAAAAGAGAAAATAGTCATCACAACAAAGCTCTCCTACTTCATATTTGACGCCTATAATGTTCTTCGCACGAGGTCCAGGTGTTGTTATGCACTCCACCCGTCCTGTGTAGAGTTGATGCTCCATTTCGCGACTTGCGGGAGGGCCAGCAGCGAATTACATCCACATTGCACATAACCTTTTACAGCTGGTTTTTTGATCCTTTTCATAAGTATGAGTCCAGTTAGTTTTTAAACTTTACAGCGCCAATGTTCGAGGCTGTTTGAGGATGGTGGAGTGTTCTGTTCAACACTACACTCCAAACGGTGATGCTATGAGGCTTTTTAATAAATTAACTTTGTTAATATTATATATATATATATATAGAGAGAGCTGAGCTGACAAACGACCTCCTAAGAATGTTTAGCTATATTATTCCAATGGCTTTGTGCATGGCAGATCATCGACTGTTCCAGTGTTAGAATATTACGCTTAGTTCATTAACCTACAGTACTTATGGTCTAGTATTATTTCTAGCTCTATTACTCTGAGAACAATTTTAATATCGATTTTATATTACTTTTAGTTGTTCATAGCACTTACGGTACTTTGATATTAGAGGTTGCTCCACATTTATTGAAATTCGGCATCACTATTAAGCAGATAATGCTTTTATTTGGTATTTCTTGAGTTCGATTTACACCCAGTTCTAGTGTAGTTTTAATTTAACGTGTACTCCAGTTCGACATTACATCTTAATAGGGTATGACTCACACGACAGTATTGTCATTAGTTCGATATTGCTGACGGATTTGTGTCATGATAAGTTTGACTTTGTTATATATAGTACGCATCTCTGAATATTTGTTTCTACTATCACAAAAAAATATTCCTGGAGTCCAGCAAGAAGCGGAACGAGAGTTTCTTTCGTTGCGTGTATTGCGTGTAATGTGCGCCTCTCAATACAAAATCTAATAATATTGTAAGAGTCATACAAGAAATTAAACTGTGTTTACTGGACATTGTTGGGCACTTAAGGTAGCAAAAATATTCGTAGGGTTACGTGAACGAAGCAACGGAGCAGGAATTTTCGTTAGAAGTCACGAAAAATGTTTGGGCCAAACTTGAATAGATGCGACGACTGGTGCACCTGAGCACAGACTCCAGGGCTTTGAACAGCTGTCGCCCCAGTGGGGCGGGAGGGTGCAGCGATAAGCAGCTGTACGGTGCTGTGGAACAGCTGCGAGGGGGCGAGCAGGGCAGGTGTGTCTGTATAGATAGCCCTGTAGAACGTTGGTAAAAATTTATTTGAAGGGTATAGATATCTTATATACAGCGCAAGATGAAATGTGAATTGATCATCGTGATCCCACATGTATATGATATATAGATTTAGTGTACCCGGCTATCAAAAATGACGGTGAAGAATTGGTGATGCTAGTATAGCTAGGTAGAGAGAAAGATGATGATAACGGCATGTTCTAATGTCATAACGTTTACATTTGAATATTCAAGTAACAAGAATCAAGTATGACTTTGATGGTTTCAAAGGACTATGTTTTGGGTTTAAAAATGGTTGTCCGTCACTAATGGAGCGGAGTCACAGTCAATTTTCTAAGTTCAATTAGTAATGCGCACAGTATTTCTAGTTCCAGTTCATCTATTCTATTTCAAAATTTCTTTATTTATTAGTATATCTAGAATAACTAGAGTATCACCATGAGAGCGCATACCTTTGGCAAGAAAGGCATTGTTAACGAAAAGTTTTAATTTGTCCTGAAACCTGCTATTACCACCAAAACTTGGATATTTGGGTATTTTGACATTAGTAACAGCTCCTGTTATCCCCTTGAAAGTCCGCCGTAACGTTTTGAGTTATATCCTTACACACAAAAAGACAAATATCACTCAAACACACAAACAGACCAACCGATCATCAACAAAATTTAGTCATCTCTGCCTTTTAACATTAATTTATTTCTTACAATTTCCACAAATTTATGAATATCCGACCATAGTTTTTTGAGTTTTATATACATAGATGTACCATTTTTATTTATTTTATCATCCATTCAAATGTAAAAGACGCGTTTAAAAAAATGTTTATAGTTGCAAAAATTTCGGAGATTTCCACATGTATTTTGAATATTGATTGGCATAAAAATGGAAAACAACAGAAACTGATAATAAAAGGTAAAAAAGCAAAGAGATAGAATATATTAGGAAATATAAAAAGATATCAAGTTTTATAGCGTACATCTTTTTCTTTCTAAGTCCCTTTAAGGGGCATAGGATGAGCCATAGGTTATGTTTTCCCCTTTATATTCTGGGAATTATAGGGTTCCTGGGGAACCCATAGGTTTTTTAGCTTTAGCTAGGCCGTCGGTATTCTTCTACCTGTCATACTCGCGCTCCATACTCCTACTCATGAAGCTTTATATACCAGACGTCGGCAACCTTTTCTGAGAGAGGGCCGAATGAGACTTTCAGGAGCGGGCCGCTGGCCAGTGTGATAAGTTAAAATCCCATGGACAAAGTGAATACTTTTTGTAAATATAACACACACACACACACACGGATTGCTTTGTTAATGAAAAGTAGGGTGTTGGGCCGGGCATAGAATCTTTGCGGGCCGGATCTCGCCCACGTACCAGAAGTTGCCGATACATGCTCTATGCTGTTCTATCTCTTCTTTTCCTACTCGCTGTTCCCATGCGCGTTGATCCTCTATAGAAATACATTTCTGCATTTCTCAAACACTTTTATCGACGTACTAAATGCACCTTCCTTTTCCTTTCTTAAACGCATCAGTTTGTCTATAGAGCTTGCATCCACTCTCACCTACTCTGTCTCTAACATCTCTCACAACGACACCCACACACATCGATTAAGTTTTGGCTCTGCTTAGTAGCAATTTATCCCATTCTTCTCTGAGTTTTTCTGTAAGAAATGGCGTTTTATAACACTTTTGCTCTCTAGCTTCAAGTATTTTCCCATTTTCATCGGGATTTAGATCTGGACTTCGGACAGGCCAACGCATTACATGAGTATTTTGAAGTCCAAGTGCTAGCCTCGCCAGAATAACTGCATAACACGGCGCGTTATCCCACGTAACTGTGGTGACGGTACTTCAGAATTTCTTTATCACAGGTACTAATATATAATTAAATAAGCGGTCTTGTCAACTGCCGTTTTGACGTTACCGTCTACCGTTAGCAGAGATCTGACACTCGCAACTCAAAACCTTCCCCATCATCGAACGTACGTGTACCAAGTTTTAAAGGCACTCCTACCTACTTCCTATTCGAACTTTTATCTTTATAGCTTATCCCATAATACTTACCACGGTTATTAAACAATTAGACCCGCTGTCCTTGCTGAAACACATTCGGCTCTAATCTTCCTCCTACCATAGCAGGTGCCGTTTAGAAAACTCGTCTAATTTTTGCATATTTTTTGCTTATCACCGGCTTTCATTTCTTTCATGTGAGATCGTCTTGGTGTGGAAACGAAGGCTTAAGCTACTCACTATAACAAATTATTTATCAACGTCTTTGTAACAGCCAGCCGAGCATGCAGTCTAGCCGACGAGAGACAGTCAGCAGGCAAACAACCGTGCCAGAATCCCGTTAACCTCGATCTCTTGCTATCCCAGACTCAGTGCTGAAGCAAACTCTCATTATTTTTGTTGCAAACCATCTTGTGTTGCGCTTGTTTCGGGTGGTCTATTGCACTTTTTTTAGAAGGGGCGGAGCGATTTAAATTAACATTTTCCCGTGAAATCAGCTAATAATTTGTTAAACTGCGGTTTTGCAGAAGATTACAGAAAACGACAACCCTTCGTTAGGCAACTTTTCGGGGATTCTGTAAGAGAACAACTCTCTTTCATGACGTTAATCTTGTCATTGCCATTTAACAACACAGGGCAACAATTTTTTTTTCTTGCCTCAAGTTTAAGAGCTGCTCCTAAGTCGCTATTGGACACTAATTGTATATCTGCAAGTAGAATTTCGCTAGCACGTCACGTTATTTAGATATTCGTACTTAACATTCTCATAGGAATTGCTTTACAGGACTCGTCGGAACATGATCCCAGTGAGCGTTCGATAAGAAGAGCAGTGATGAAAGACAAGAAACGAGACGCAATTGCTCGAAAATGGGATGTGTGATCGACAGAAACGGTCTTCAGATTTGGAATCAGTGGGTTGAATTGATGGATGGAAATACAGTTGAAAGAATTCAAGACAGAAATTGCTTGTTCTCCAGTGCAAACAATTTAGTAATAGTATTTAGATTATTTGTTGCTCTATGAACTACATAATACTTCAGTTAATATTTTGTGTCCTCGAAATTTGAAAATCGATTCTGAAGTTGTTGATTTTTTATAAATTTTTCTCAACGAAATTTTGTATGAAGGCCGAAACGATATTAATTAAACACGTTTCAGATTTTAAGTCAGTTTCGGAGTTCTAGTTATTGCGTGATGTGGAGTTCGGTAAAAAACGTACCCAGATAATTTATTGAAATACTAACTTGACCCTGAACATCTTAGGCAGTCACACGTGAAAGTGTTTTATCCAGCAATGTTGATACAGAACGATTTATTAATATACCAAATTTATCCTGAACGTATGAGACCGTCACGCATGAATGTGTTGAACCCTGCTCTACTGGCCCAAAATCATTTATTGAAGTACCAAACTTGACCCTGAAGGTGCGAGGCAGTTACCCTGTACAGAGCTGCAAGGGCTCTCTGGAAATAGAGTCTGTCGACATATTTCTCCTGTCAGGAGACAGTCAATAGCAAATCAATGGGGGGTTTAGGGCCTCGCTAGTTAATGCATCAAGCTTTGTCCTTGCTGCCTTGGCACGTTGGGTCGATGCACCACACTCGTGCTGATAACACGCGCATCATGTCTCACAGAATGTTCTCGAATCGTCTACCCTGTGAACCTGCAGAACTGACTGCGATGACGAAAGTATCCCTCCTGGGAGAAGGTTCTCGAAGTAAAGAATGAATTACAAACCGAACCTGTACTTGTAAATAATGATACAAGAATTTTGTCCATCTGAGAGAATATTCTCGAAGCAAAGTGTGACGTCACAGTTATCCCCGAAGAGGCAACTGTCCGAACGGCTTGGCAGAAGATTTTCAAAGCAAAGCATGAAGTTCAAAGAACATATAAACTTGCTTTTTAAAACCCAAATATCCCATATAACAGAAAACTGTCGAAGCAAAGAATGAACCAATACACCTGTCGGTGTCTACGAGAGCACTGCGTCACGCAGAAAATTCTCGAAGCACGGGATGAACTAATACTTAGCTCTCGCAGCCATAATGCGTGGTGTTTCTTCCCTGTATCTGCCACTGAAATAATAATAGTAAACTAGAGCCCTCTGGGGAGCATATAAAATTATAAATTGATGCTGAAGCTAAGATTTCCTCATTATCTTCCCCTAACATTTGGTCATTTGTATCTTTTACCATTTCTGAAATTCCTACAATTTTAACGAACACCCATTTGATACTTTTAAAGTTAATGTATAGACAAAGATTTGTCAAACACAGAAACGGAACTCATCGATCATCACCAAGTTTGTTTATTGTGTTTTTTAGCACATCTAACAATTCTCATATATATCAGAAAGACTCATAAATAACTTTTTGGGTAATGTTGCTGACGAACATAAAATAAAATATAGAGACAGACAGCGTGATCATGACAAAACTTTGGTCATTTGCTCTTTGTAACAACCCCAACATTTCCTGATGATTTCATAAAGATCCGTCAATAATATTTTAGTAATTCTTTTGAGAGAAAAGCCAAACAAACGATTGAACGGCCCATCGTCAAAATTTAATCATCTGTTACTCGTACCATGCCTAACAACCCCAGTAAATTTCATAAAGATCCGTTCATAACTTCTTGAAGCATCTTGGTGTTAGAAAGATAGACAAACAAATAAACACACAAACTTGACATAAACAAAACCTCGGATATAAACTACTTCTCATCCTGCTTGAGAAAATTTCCGGAAAAGCCTGGAGAGCTGTACCTGTATGCGGCTGCTGTGATTGCACCAGCAACTATTGAAAAGGCTACAAAAATTTCAAGTGGAAGCCGTTACTGACATCGATCTTCGTCTGTAAAAAGGTGGAAAAGTATTGAGTATGAAGAGTCTTTTTCCTTACAAACAGCCCGCTGTAACAAAGCGAACGTGAGGACGTATAGCTAACAGTGTCACTATCTGTGTCTCCGCATGGCGGGCAGTGTCCGTTCGGACTCAGTACTGGACACACTGTTGTTGCGTGATATTGTGCTATAGTGCATGTTGTTGGCTTCTTCGAGGACGCTCATTTCTTTTGATTTCGGGCAAGTTAGCAAGAAATGTTGGACACAACTGACCTGATGTTAATTCCATGCTAGAGAGTGTAAGCAGACTCCTTATGACTAGATTTACTGCAGAATTCCCAGTCACATTACCTGCAGTTTGGGAGTTGTACCATAGAGCCATGTTATGTAGTTCATCTTCTATGTAGATAAGTTGCAAGAAATTGGGCTCTCAGGGAAACCCCCAGCAGCACGTTGGTGTTTAATAGGTCTTGGGATACCTTTCTTTCGTGCCCATTTGGCTTCCAATCATATCCGGTTGGCTTCCTTTGATTTTCATGCTCCTGTGCTAACGGTGTTTCCTTTATAGGCCTACTATTATGAAGAAGATTTCTCTTTTCACTGTTCTCTACCAACTTGCTGTTCCCATGCTTCCTGAGCCAGTATGAGGACATTCTCGTGCGTGAGTTCCACGATTCGGTCGATACTCTACGTCCTTTTCGCTGCATGCCTTGCAACATTACGCTGTGTACTCGCAAAAGAGTTCATACTAACGGGTCATGTGAGCTAATCGTTCAGAGTTGTAACCTGCAAATAACGAACCTACGTCAATACTCCTGGGCTTTTCTTGAATACCTTCCGTTCTACGCTCAATTATTTCTGGAGCCATATGTCAATGCTAGTTCGCTCAGCCCGTGCTACAAAAAATAAATAAATACATTACCTGTCTTCCAGCTGACAAACTAAGAATATTCATCAGTATGCATATAACGCGTCTAAGACGAGTAATATACTTTGGTAAACTTCGGGCCACAGCTGCCAGTCAATGCGACAGTCTCGTCTTCTCCGACTGACCTGAATGTCTGCTTGCCAGATCTTTCTGAGCGTGGCAGATACTATTACTGTAGTTAGAAACAGATCGATACATATTGGGTATTGTTTTGTAATATCTAGCAAGCTGTACATCAAGTTTAGTACTGTAGATATCACGTGTGTACATTACAAGCTTACCCTTGATTTACTCTCGTTACCTCTGAGAATTAATTTACTGTGATGGAAACGCTGTGACTGGCCCCCTGCCAGCGCCCTGTCGTTTGTGCAGTTTGGAAAGTTGGTCGCCAGCGAGAGCCAAAGACGAACCCCCAAGGCAACGCGCACGTCTTGGAAAGAAGAAGTCGAGTCAACCTTTTCTTTTGGTTTGTCTCTTCTGCAGCCGTCACCGGCCGTAGCCTTGTCTGCGTGTCTCCGTCTCGCCTGTTGATCTGCCGCGGTCCGCAGGCCACAAATAGTCGGTCGGTCCAGGGGGCCACAGCTAGTCCGCCGGCTGATTAGGTATGGGCCTCGACAGAAACTTTGTATTATTCTGCAACGTTTTAATGTTTTTTACTAGCCGACCCTGCTAAAAACCTGCGTAGTACTTTTGTTTCATAACTTTTTATTTTAATCCGACCACAAATACTATCCCACATTTATTATTTATACATATGTAAATGAACGCATTTTGATGTAACTTATTCAACACATGAATACGTATTATGTGCTAGTGAAACTTATGTATCAACAGCCCTTCAGTTAATTGCCGAGGAAAGAAATGGCTCACGATGGCGTAGAAGTTGAACAGCCCTGATCTAATTCATCGAGAGCAAGGTGGGCGCTAGCGGCCCTATTTCCAGCCCTGTGGCTCAGTCACTAATATAAAAAGACTGAAAATCAAAAGCTAATGGAGCCTCTTTGCTCTTATGGCTGCACCACAGGGCGGGCTGCTAGTGCCACCTCTGACAGGGACAATTGCCTTTCTCATCGATGACATCGACTTTTTTTATAAATATTCAGTCATTCAACATTATCTATGTCATTCGAATTTCAGCTTAGGCTAGCAAATGCGTTGATGGAGATATGCTTCCTATCAATATCATAGATAAGTTTTCAGAGAAAGAACGAGAGACATGTAGGATGTTGGGTAACCAAGGATGTCATTCCCCGAGTGCTGCGCGTGAGAACTGTACCTCGTAAAAAAATTATTCTACAGAAAAAAACGTCTACAGGAATAATAAATTTGAAAGCAAAGCGTCCACAGACAGAAAAGCTGAGGTCAATCTTGCTCCCTATATCAGCAGGTGTTCCCGTACATGGACAAAAAATGTCTGCTTATCTTTAATAATGAATACCTCAGGGTGTTGCATCCTTGGGCGCAGCAACCTGACGAGCAAAATATATAGTTTTCTTTCTGCTTTAGTGTGCTTGTGCAGCACGAAAATTGTAGTTTTCACGCTGCTGTGCGAGTGCGCTAAGGCATGCTACTGAGAAAAGTATTGTGCGAAAACCAGCACGCATCACCGTGCAACGACGGGAAACATCGGTCTTAATTGGTGAGCTCTTGCAGGGCAAAACCTGAAGTTTCCGTGCAATGCAAACACGTCAAGGCAGGTAGATTTCCCGTGCTAGTTTTGGTTTTGGAACAATACTTTCCTCCGCACACGTGTCCTCTGTGCTCGGGGAGGCCTGTTGTGTGTGGAACAACGCCTTGCTCAGCAAAGACGCCCCAAATACATACAAGAAAAGTGATATCCCCGATCAGCTCGACTTCTTCGTACCCTACTGAAAAATCTGATCTATAGACGTGCTGGAAGAGCTCACATAATCAGGCATTTCACTTCGGTGCAGGAGAAAGAGCGGTTTCAACGTAATTATAGGGCTAATCTATTCGTATATTCAGTTGGAGCATTTTGTAAGAGAAGTAAAGGATCGATGTGGGAGTGGATGAGCTCCTCGTCATAATAACGAATACCCGGAACTTTGTCTTTCAGTAGGTCGCTTGTTGCTTGCGATTTTATTCTTCTCAGTGGGACAGTACCATTTGAACAGCTACTTCTCTTCACGATTATTAACCAAAAAATTCAGCACAAATTGACAGATGAGCCAACATGTTACTGCTCTTGCATCCGGCGAAAGCGCACCACCATCACCACACAATAGCAACGGGCCTGTCCTATGGAACATTGTTGTAATATCGCCAGGCTGCGGATATCTTTCTTCTTTTTGGTAATCTTAGTCGACATCTCGCCTATTGACGCCATAAGGGCATTGTTCTTTATAGAGGGAAGAACTTTACGGTGGCTGTCATTGTTATTATGTACAAGTGAAAATGCTTTGCGTTATTCCGGTGTATACTCTTGCAAAAAACTCTGAAATGAAAGTGAATGTTCGGAATGCCAGGGGAAGCTTCGTGATCTTGTACCAATTGCTAATGGAAGTATTTCAGGTGGGCCATAGGATTAGGCTAGTTAGGTTCGTCCCTCCTGTTTCATGGGGAGCAGCGCCCCTAGGGGGATTGTATAGGGTACATTAACCAATAGCTAGGCCTTCGGGACGTCTGTTTCGTGCCCACTTTGATTCCTTCAGTCTTCATACTCCTACTGATGATGCTTGGTCTGTTCTTCCTCTTTTTTCCCCAACTTGCTGTTCCCATGAACGTTGACTTGTGCATGGATTCCACGTTTCTCTTGACATTATGTCCCTTCTTTCTTCCTCTCTTTGGATCACAGTGTACCCTGTGGGTAGGGAGGCTTAAGCTAGTACAGTGGCCTGCTCTTGATGAAAGGCCTTTCAGGTCTTGCTGTCGGTGCATAGGACGACGTGCTGGTCGTTGGAAAACTCCGTTTTCACTGCGCGAGAGAGATACGAATTTCAGAGAGTGACCCAAAACAGGGTGTTCAATATTGGCTAGTAGCTGGACCGCGTGAAACTTGCGTGATGTTGGTGTGTGTGTGTCGTTTTCGATTTCTCCAATGTAGATGAGCTAATCCAAGTAATTTAACTTGTCTAGAAGTTCAATCCTGCGAGTTTCATTCGCCACCTCGGATCAAGTTTCAGGCAATAGTGACCAATCGATTGCTCTTGAGTTGGTCGAAAACTCAATGTTGGTCAACAGAAATAAGTTACACTTGAATGTCGATCCACAGCTGCTAGTAACTGTAGGCTCACGATTGAAAGTCTGGACAAGTTAGAGCTAAGCGCTTCAGACCATTTCGACGGACGTGGGTGGTCTGCAGCGTAAATAGCCGAGCCCCTCTTCGATGTTGGCTCAATTTGTGAACTTTTGTGGAGCTTTGGTTTCATCCATGGAAATTTTTTTACTCGTTCATCACTTCGTTGTTCTTGCATGAAACTTTCACTTTTCTTATTGCACCGCGTCCCAAGGTAAGATAACTTCACCAGTCTAGCGGCACCTGCAGCCACGGCAATTTGAGGCCCTTCCATGATAAGTTTATATGCCACATCAGTACGTGCTACTAATAATTCATGTTTTGCGTGAATTTCCTTTGTTTATTCTAACTGTCCATTGTCATTGCCCTTCCCTTCCTTATTGACTTATATTCCCTTCCACAATGTCCAATGTTCTCATCATGAGATTTGATGAGACCACTGTGCTGCTTTTTGACGCTTCGTGGAGTATGTTATGGTAATTTGAGTAACTTGAACCAGTCCTTTTCTTCACAACGCTTATACCATGGATACTTTCCAATCCAGTGCCAGACATTGCTGCATATTGCCTAACCCTAGCTGGATTTGTTACCCTCATACACATAGGAGCATATATATTAAATTTCTGATGATGCAGCCGTCGCGCATTTTTTTTTTTTTTTTGACTCCACGTCCTCATATGTACTAACTTTTTAAGCTTTACACTGCGCTACCGCATCTTTCCTCAGTGACCTCACACGCAGAAACAAGGGTGGTCCCTCAGATGTGTCGCACTGCCCTCTGCCTGAACACGTCCCTCAGACATGTGCTTGTTTTGTAGGCTCCTGTTGGTCTGCTAGGCCACGCGCAACGATCTGAGCTCTCTGTTCTTTGACTTCCGTGCTAACTATGGCTTCTTTAGACGCTTAATGCAACTTGACGTTCTAAACGCTAACTATTGACGACATCTTCTGTCAACCCTTTTGCTGCGGACACTCTGAGTATGTAGGATTTTACTTTGATGTTCAGATATTCACGTAGCGAATTCTTGTTGATGGCCTGCCCATGATAGTTAATTCATCTATTAATTTCATGTATATATACATTGGCTGAAATAACTGTACTCAACACTCTGAATATAAACATTTCAAGAAAAGCAGCACCTACAGCAATAACAAAATTTTACGATACGGTGACAGCCAGAAGAGAACTTTTGTTCCTTACACTCCGGCCCTCAATGAGCTATCGCCATTAATTGAGAATCATGAAGACTTGTGACGTAGAAAACAAGAAGAAACAAAGAAAAAAAATAATAAAATCAGGCAAGAAGGTGATCGCGTAAGCACATTGAATGCTGCAGATTCGGGGAGGTTGGAGACTTTAAGTTAAGAGACTAACTTAGTCGTGGCATAAATATGGATTACGGTGGCTAAGAAGCTCTTACCGTTAAGAGTTTGGCACTCCTGGAGGAGGAGTTCGTAGCTGTGGAAGATGCTGCTCCCAATATTTGTCGAAACGAATATGTTTGCTCTACAACGTCGACTGCACCAAATGTACCTGTATACTAGCTCGAAATGAGTTTATTAATTCTTTCCTAACACGCACTTATCATTACGCTTCTTTGCACAGATTTGTCCCTCTGTACTAACTAAAATGATCAACCTTTTGCAAGTGATGCTGCTGCTCTGTTACCGCTGTTAGTGAAGAAATCAAAGCTTTGGTCTCAAAAAAAAAAAAAATTGTTGATACATTGAGCTACCGCCGGAAGTGAGGGTATATTTCAAAGGAGCTAATCATTACACAGGTTTATAGAGACTAAATTTATGCCAAGTCGGTTTGATAACTTACTGCATGATGAAATTTAAATAATACAGCCAGACGCACTTGGTGGTGACGTCACAAACTTACAGGTACCTGGTATAGCAATCATCTGTAGTACAGTATATCTAATAAGATGCTTTTAGGTAGCAATATTAGAATATTTATAGCAGTGTTATTTGCTTACGTTAATTGTGTAGCTCATTGGGTCTAATACGCCACTATCATAGAGTCTGTGAAATAAAAAAAAAAATAACTTTCTCGACTCGGACTCACTAAATGTACCAGACAAGCCAGCTGCCAGCGATTACCTGCATCGTGGAGATACTTCGCTACTAGTGTTCCCACTGAACACAGAAAGCAGCATCACCTCGCTGTGTATTAGATGGATAGACTGCACAACGTAACCTGAACCCCGGCTTTGCGACTTCCAAGGTATCCGAGGTATATAATGTGATTTGCACGAAGAATTCGAAGGGCACAGGGCCCTGAGGTATCCATTCATAATACCGAAACTAGAGCACTCTGAGAGCGCATACCTCCGCCAAGCGAGGCAACGGTAGCAAACAATTCAAATTGACTCTGAAACCATAATTTTCTTTGTGTAAACTCCAAAATCTAATCATTTCTGTCTTTTGATAGTAATAACAGCTTGTGCAATTTTCTTGAAGATCCGTTCATAACTTTTTGAGTTATACTGCTAACAAACGTTATGACAAACATGAGTCTAACATACAAACGAACAAACCGATCT
>LQNS02278097.1:16038268-16052358 GCA_001587735.2 Parhyale hawaiensis
AAAATTTAATCAGCTATGTCTTTTAACACTACTAACAACCTCTATAAATTTCATAAAGATCCATTCATTATTTTTTGAATTATTGTGCTAACAAGCATGAAACTAAAAACAGTGACAAACGAACGAATGAACAAACGGATAATCTCCAAAATTTGGTCATTTACTCTTTGTTATATGCCTAACAATTCATGTTAATTTCATAAAAATCCATCCGTAACTTTTTGAGTTATGGCATTGAGAAAAATGAGGCAAACAAGCAAACAAACGGATGGACATATTTTCACCAAAAGTTAATCATCTGTTCCTCCTAACATACCTAACAATCCCTGTAAATTTCGTCCAAATTGGTACAGAACTTTTTGAGTTATCTTGGTGACAGACAGACAAACAATCAAACAGACAGACAGACAAACACGACGAAAACATAACTTCCTCGGCGGAGGTAATGACAAAGAATTAGCATTTGGTCTGCAGTCCCACCTCAGTGGAGTGGATGTGGCCTACAGAGTATTTAAAAGTTGGCGAGGGTAGACTATAAAATTGGTAGAAGCCCTGCCCATTTTGCCTAGACTACACATGGAAGTGGTTCTGAGCAGAAGAAATACTGGAAAGAAGACCGTTTGCTCCGAACAGACATTTCTGTGAATGATGTTCAGACGGACGCACACAAACGGTAAAAGCTATACATCCTCGCGGATACTCCTCGGGCCGTAACAGTAGAGTCCGCAACATAGCACAATTACCCTCCACGACAAGTATCTTAAAATCGCCAAACTCCGAACAGACACTGCTCGCGGGGAGCGGACACACGAGCAGAGCCCTGCTAGTTAGTCGTGAACTGTATGGCACTCATCCAAAACTGCGCGTTACCGCTCTCTGTGTGAGCTTATACATCTAATAGCTGCTGGTGATTTGGCAATGGGGAGCCCAGCATTGTTGCCACTGATATCAAAAGTAAAGAGTTCAAATATTTGCTGGATTCTCATTTAAGAAGAATACCAGATATACCAGCAATCTGCGGTTACGTGCACTGTGGAGATAATTCGCTGCTGGCTCTCTCTTTGGTCGCTAACTGCGTTCCAACAGAGGACTCCAAGCAGCGTGACTCTACATACGTAGGGTGACGTGCAGAACGTCACCTGGACTTCTTTCGAAGACCCACACGGTAGGTAAGGTATTGCAGTACCCCTTTCTTTTTGCTTCCAAGAGGTGAAACAATTCGGAGTCTAAATCTGCAGTATGAATGTATCGCAACTATAGTACTCTCATTTTTTCAGTTTGTCCATGAAGTAGCACGGCTGTTGTAATATTAATGTGCTGCTGCGAAATTAAATTAAAAGGGGATGTTTGCTGGCATGTTGCTGCGCTGTATAAACCTAAAGCTACTCCGTGATTAGAAACACCTTTGGCACTTGGAGCTGCCCGTTCATATGGTAGCCTATCAAGATTCCGGCACGGTTGAGTATACCTATTCTTCATAAGATCGCTTTATGGGTAATGATGGACAAATTGGTGAATATTTCGCTCGAACTCTTACCACAGATACTCTGACGTAAATAGTCATAAAAAGTATGACAGTTTTCTCAGAAAATCCTCTCTATTTTTATAAGTAGAGGCCCTGACGTTGCTCCATATCTTGATAAGCTGACAAAGCGCAGCGGCAAGGCTGCACCTATTCAGTATAACCTACACCCGATAGCATCTTCCTTATAAACTCGGGATGAATAGTGAGCCTCACGCAAGCAGGCTTATCACCGTTCTTGACCTGGATTTGCTATTGTTATTTTAAAGTTTTCTATGTGTGTTGGACAGGACGATCTTGGAAGAGATGCTGCCTGATGAGTTGCACGTGACAGCAGTGAAGGCCGGCCGCTCTCATTAAACGGCCATGTTTTTGATAATTGCTATATCCCCAAGTTGTGGGATCTATTATATTCTGTCTTATGATTTGCCTGCTATTGTATCGCAAAATTAATCTTCTCAGTGACGAAATGTATAGAGTTATCGGTAATTTATGTCAGAGTATGGCGCAACATTTCGCGTGACAGTTTGAATTTTTCCTTGTTCTTGCTCTGACTGTCGCCGATGCAACTACGAACACAGTACTCTCTAATAATAGATCAATTTTCAATATTAAGGGTCACGAAAGATAATGAAACTTCTAGAAATCGAAACGAAAATAGGGAAAGCACTCTTTCTCCCCCCCCCCGCCAGAAAAAACATTACTCAGCAGAATTAGAGAACTTTTTCTCTTGAGCATCAGTACTCCAGATTATTACCAGTGGGATAGTATAGTACCGTCTCTGTAGTCTGCACCCCAACTTATGCTTGGATTTGAATGCAGCCAACTATAGGAAAATCTTAATCGTTGTTGTATTTCTGCATCACCCGGTCATGATGGTGTACGTGTTGCGAAGAGTTCAGCGTCTTGGTTGACTTTAGAGTGCCCGGTATAACATGGAGGTGGCTTTCGTGATACACCGGCCGTTGTTTCTACGGTATACTTGTTGACGAATGTCGAACTGCGAGGACCTTTTTCCATGAGCATGAGATGTTGTATCGTGTAGAGGACAAACTAATAATCTTCAGTAATTTAGTACGGTAACTTCGATAATTAATATTGTATGTGTTAATATCCATATACGTACGATATTTTTATCGCGGCGTATATCTTTAAAACAAATTACATAATTTGGAGCTCCATATGCTCGCTTTAGGCCGGCATGCAGAAAACAATAAAGGTCTGCAGCCGGCAGGTCAAAATCTGACCTTTGCCGTTCATAATTATGTTAGATGCGGAAATATTACAATTTTAGCTCAAACTTAATCCCAGTGGTGAAATACAATTAGAAAAATTAGCGGTGATTATGCAGTAACTCTCACTGGAGAAAGATAAGATGAGTCGTCAAGAAATTGATGGAGAAGTCCTTTGATGCTTATCGCGGTATCTGTAACGTCCTCGCATGAGTACAAGAGGTGTTAAGACACGTATGTGGTACAGGCCACTGTGCACAGCTGTAAACAATACAAGTACTGCTATGCCTACGGGAAGTAATGCTTATTTAGGGGTAAACGAGTCTGCATTGGACGATCCTAACTGCCTGTCGAATTGCATTTTACTAATAATTTTAAGATTACTGTGTGAAAAATAACTATTGTGGCCGATTGTGAATCGTCGAATTTTTACGTCTTACAATATTACCTCTGCCAAGGATGTTTTGATTCCATCGAGTTTGTCTGGCTATTTGTCTGTCACCAAGATAACTCAAAAAGCTATGGAGGGATTTCAACAAAATTTACAGGGATTGTCACTATTAGATATGTTAGGAGAAACTGATGATTAACTTTTGGTGAAGCTCCTTTGTTTGTGTGTCTCATTTTTCTTAATGCCATTACTCAAAAAATTTTGGACGGATTTTTATAATATTTGAGTGAATTGTTGGGCAAACTACAAAGAGTTTATTAACAAAATTTCGAGACAATCTGTTTATTCGTTTCTTTGTTTGTCTCTGTCTTATCAGTTAGTAAAATAACTCAAAAATTTATGAACAGATCTTTATGAAATTTACAGGAGTTGTTAGTATTGTTGATATACTTAAATGATTGAATTTAGGTCATCATCAGCTGGTCTAAAATTTGTCAGAATGTTTGTTAGCAGCATAACTCGAAAAATTATGAATGAATCATCAACAAAATTACATAAGCTGTTATGACCGTGTGCCAATGAATTTTTTATAGTTTCATAACATATTTGAATTTTTTATTACCTTTGCCTATTTGGCAGAGGTATGAGCTCTCAGAGTGTTTTAGTTACTATTAGAACTACCCACTCATGAACGGACAATTTAAAAAAAAAAAAGAAGAATCAAGCAACTTTACACGACTCACAATGCGCTACTAAAACCAGCCACGCAAAAGGCCGTTCATGGCTGACTTGAATGCCCCCCCCCGACCGCGAATTTCCCACCAACTCCCTCGCGCCAGTGTACATTAATTTACAATACCTTCTCAACCGACAGTTTTGGTACCGACGCTGAATAAAATGCTGTGTTAATAAACGGGAGAGCGTGCTGGTTTTGGTCGAAACTTTTTTCAGTGTAGCAGCATCCACCTTAAAGGGATTGACCCCGGTCGTTGTTGGTGTGCTTCTCCTAAAGGTTACGAGCAAAATTTACACAGGGAAAACTCTTTAGGTAATGTTACAATATTAGGTTACCCTAGCCTTTGCTAGGCCTTTAGGACGTCATTCCTTCGTCTCCTTTTTGCTTCCTTCCCTTTTTCACACTCCAACTGCTGTTATACCTGCTTCTGATCTTCCTCTTCTTTCCCGACTTGCTGTTCCAATGTTCGTTGATTTTGTGTGGGAACATCTTCGTCCATGGATTCCACTTACAATGGACACACTGTATGTACTCTTTTTTCCTGTGGCTTAAACTTCTCAGCACACTAATTTTAAGTCATGACCGCATCGTTATCTGCAATGCTTCAGGAAAGTCTGAAAGGGTTTGAGGAAGCGCTACCGTATGCTGGAATGGTAGTTTGTTACTGACAGTATTTAATTTGTATAAAGATAATAAACTTGTAATTCAATACAGCAAGTAAACCTAAGAAAACAATAAGTTTCTCGATAAAATTTAGCCCAACTTCCACTGAAATATCGAGAAAGCACATATAGCTGTCCCATATTTTTCAAAATGTAAATATTTGTGTTATCTGGCACATATGCCAAACCAAACGAATTCATGTGTGCATACGATCATATCGGGTACCTGAATCTAAAACTTTTGAACATGAAGAAAATTTTGAGGATAGCAAGCACGACATTTATATAGCAAGGACTTCATCTATTTAGTGGTATGAACCCTAGCAGAATTTTTGGCCGCCCCAGAAGCAGGGGCAACGGAGAATTCTGTGTGGGAAGTAGTTTGCTTGTTCCTCAACACCAAATGTTCTTGACTGACTTTCCTGGTGACATTATCGATATCCGTGCCTGTGTCCATCANGCTAGGCCTTTAGGACGTCATTCCTTCGTCTCCTTTTTGCTTCCTTCCCTTTTTCACACTCCAACTGCTGTTATACCTGCTTCTGATCTTCCTCTTCTTTCCCGACTTGCTGTTCCAATGTTCGTTGATTTTGTGTGGGAACACCCTCGTCCATGGGTTCCACTTACTATAGACACACTGTATGTACTCTTTTTTTCTGTGACTTAAGCTTCTCAGCACACTAATTTTAAGTCATAACCGTATCGTTCTCTGCAATGCTTCAGGAAAGTCTGGAAGGGTTTGAGGAAACGCTACCGTATGCAGGAATGGTAGTTTGTTACCAACAGTATTTAATTTGTATAAAGATAATAAACTTCTAAATCAATACTGCAACTAAAAATAAGAAAGCAATAAGTTTCTCGATAAAATTTAGCCCAACTTCCACTGAAATATCGAGAAAGCACATATAGCTGTCCCATATTTAAAACTAGAGCACTCTGAGAGCGCATACCTCCGCCAAGTGAGCCAACGGTAGCAAAAATTCAAATTGGCTCTGAAACCATAATTTTCTTTGCATAAATTCCAAAATCTGATCATTTGTGCCTTTTTATATNTATGAACCCTAGCAGAATTTTTGGCCGCCCCAGAAGCAGGGGCAACGGAGAATTCTGTGTGGGAAGTAGTTTGCTTGTTCCTCAACACCAAATGTTCTTGACTGACTTTCCTGGTGACATTATCGATATCCGTGCCTGTGTCCATCAAACAGCGCTGTGTCTCGGAGAGACCATCTTATTATCCGGACCTTAACAGCAGGAGTCACAAGAGAGATTTGTGCGTGTGGAAAGCATTTTGCCTTGTTAAAACTTAGCGTTGAGAACCTGTACTGGTGCTCAGCTCCCCATGGTGAGTTGCGAGAGTTGTCGGGAGTGAATGAACGTGGACTTATACACACAACTGACGACCGAACTAAAAAATTGAACTAAATGACCTTAACTGGAAACCATTTGGTTGGTTTTCAGGATTAAACGAACTAGCTCTAGACACGAGAGTCATTACGCAGATCTAGCTTATATATGGGAGCTCTCCAATATCTAAATATTTGTATTTGTACGCACTCAAAGAAAGAGCAGTGAAGTTATTCCTGACTTCCCCCCCCCCCCAAAAAAAAAGTTTATATTAGTGCTGTAGTGTTACTCCTACGAGAACCAACTAGAACTAGGGATTTTCGTATGAATCGCATGTTTGAAGTATATTAATGAATTAGTTTGGGTCTAACGGCATTAACTTAATCTGATCCCGCTTATAGTAGAGCGAGAACCGTGTGCTGCTGGGGCGGTCTTCTCTTATCCGAAATCCTATTGTTGAATGTTCTGACTGGCCTTGCGGTGACCATTGCCAGGCTCCCATACACATTGGCCTATGGCTCCTGCAATAGCTGGAGGCCGTAACAAAGGCCTTATAACTGGACCCCCGCCAGACGCAGGATCAGAATTATGTGCGGCGTAAGTCATCGGCGCCATAACGTGGAATTGGAAGCGACGGCGACGCGGGGTCCTTTGGCAGCCACAACGGCAACTTGTGCCATCGGACCTCCTAAGCCAAAGAATCCAACAACTTTTCTGTCAATTTTATGACGCTGCGTTTCATTTCTACAATGTCCATCGGCAGCAAGCGTCTCCAGTGAACTCTGTTATAACTATATAGATGTGAACGTAACATTGAATGCTTCGGTCAAGTTTATGACTCTCTGTTCCGTTTCTTCTATGTCTAAAGACAACAAGCATCTCCAGTGAACTCTGTTATCGATGTGCCCCCGAGATTGGTTGACCTCAAGAATATAAAAATGTTCGGCACTGATTAAATTGTATATTGAGTAACGATCTGAAGTTTGTGGTATTAGATTGCAATGCTTTGAAAGTATTTTATTTTTGTTTCTCTCTGTAAAGAGTTCGCCTAAAGACCCATTTTTCTATACGTTACAGATGTGTGTGAGATGAAGGCAGTCCGTATCCTACTACCATAGAAAAAAAAACTGATCGCACTCATTGAATGCAATTCGTAGGAAGCAATTATTACACGAATATCAAAATTTATAGGTGAAAGTTGATGTGTCGCACTCATTCAGAGAAATACTACAGGAGTATTCTGTAATTATCAAAATTTGATTCGAAACCTTCCGGAAATACACAGCCTACTAGAGCATGCACCATCACTGCACGGATAAAATATGGAAACACAGACAGTCACACTTGCTGTTCCCAATACAGCCACGCCTTTCGCTTCGGCTACCGCGAAATGTAACTAGCCATAGTTTTCGTTTCGTCTTCAACTGTTCAACTTTCGTTTCGGCAATTTCCGTAACTTGAGCTGAAATATCGACTGTCTATAAAGCTTCTGTACAGGGAACTTGGGCACTTGCGGCCATTTACGGCCCAGCCACAAGAGTTCAAAGGCCGGGGGCCGCAAACCTTCGACCCTTTTTCAACATTGTTTCTGGGCCGCAAGTGGCCGAAGTTGCCCACCTTGGTTCCTATCTACTAATTACTATGTTAATTACCGTCAATTTTGGCTGCCGTATTCGTGCGTATGTGAACTGGAAACTTTAGTGTGGTCGTTTCTTAAGGCGTCAGCGAATGGTTCTCTGCGATCGAGATCATTTGAGCCTTTTAGCTCAAAGTTGTACGGAACTTTAGTGATGAGTGACTCATTCGGCAGTTTGGATTGAGCTTTTGGTGACAATCGCAAATCGATTCGACTTAAAACCCTTGAAAACGCAATTCTTCGTAGTAATTACCTTACTGCCAATACTACCATGTATTGTATAATTATATAGAAATGAAAGAGAGCATAGTAATACTTAATACTAACTTTAAGATGGGTCGGCACTGCAAGTGAGTTTTTATTCTTGTAGTCCTGTTACTGATATAGATGTGGTGCAAGTGATGTTTGTCTGCCCACGGTAGGCTTGGTTTGATGAGTGCAATAACCTTGTAAATATATCCCGCAAGAGCATAATTCCAGTGATTCCATGTGCGCCTATTACTGCACTTGCGGTATAAGCCACAATTATAGTTTTTTTTTTGCGATCAAATGATAGCGTAATTTAAACTTCGATTTGTTTGGCACCGTTGATTTGAAACAGCCATAAAAAATGTCCAACATATTGAAAATAAATAATAATAATAATTATGTTTCTTTGTTTTCCGGAAAAAAAATGCAGTCTTAAACTTGCACTAATAATAACAGCTCAAGTTTGCTACACTGAGCAAAGCGGTCACGTAATTATGATGCTCGGAAGGCAAGCGCAACGCAACGTAAGCTTGTATGCCCTATGATACAAAACACGACCTTCACTACCGAAGAAGCTCCATCTTCCACTCTGTAGTTTGGCCGCATTTCTATTCTCAAGGTAATTAAGTGAAACTCTTGCCACAAAAATACACGGGCAGCGTTTTCCTAACATATTCCGGCAAGAAACTTGGCACAGTAGCAGGGGAAGCGCAAAGAAGGAGCGTAGATGTGGCACACCAGCTTTCCATCGCTGACACAATTTCTGTATCGATCAGCGAGCCCAGCGGCTGTTTACCCCTACGACGGTCCTCACTACGAGGGGGGGACCAGTACAACTCCGCTCTCCAGCCACCCACCAGCTCCTTATTATATTTTGATGATATTTACTCCCTGCAGTTACGACCGTTCACCATGCGGCCAAATTTCTCTCTTCCACGCCCAGCTATTGCCGGGTTGTCTGCAAGCGGACGGGTTTCAACCCTGGAGTTGAGGTTGAGTTGCTATTCCTGGACGCAATGAAGAGCACTGCTGGGCATTGAACTGCGTAGAAAAGTATTTTGAGCTAACCTTAGGCCAGCATTACGGCTCGGTAGAGACAAAGATCGCAGTTGGGGAAATGTTTCGCTGTTGGATCGTGGCAGAATTTTCTAGGAGCGCAAGGTTTCGTTTCTAAAACTGGAATGGAATTTGTCATTCGCATCCTGACCACGATGAACATCGCTGCGGGGTGTCAGCTGGGCAGTGAACTGCTCGGAGAAATATTTTCATCTAAGCAGAAATGAAAAGCGCAAATGATGCGATGTCAGGCTTTTTTTTTAAGAGGATGAGTTCCACCCGCAGATAGCGAATCGCACTGCGCCTGGTGACTACTCAATGCGGAGTCGTGATGGGGTTGCAAACTGGACAATGAACTTCGCGCAACAATATTTTGTAGCTGTATAAAGGCAACAAGCAGCGCCGTCTGGTGTATATTCCGCTGCAGAAGCCAGTGGTAATGTTCGGTCTGTTGTCGTGTACAGATATGGCCGAGCTGCACTCGTGAGTGTGTACTGCCGAAGTGCTATCATTCAGCCACTATTGCTCCTTATCAACTGACTTGACACTTAAGTAGCAGCTAGAATACTGATGCTGTGTCGTTTAACATGATCTTCATTCTTGTGAACACGTTCCATCAAAAATGAAATGTTAATTTAGCAAATACTGCTTGTGCTAAGAAAGACGACGGAAACCTGCTTTATTTCTTTTGCGATGACTTACTCTCCTGTCATCTCATGTTTATTTTGTAAAATTCGCTCTTCAATCTTCTTATTACTTTTCTCCGAAGGCGACGTCTTAGGACTACGTTAAAAAACTGATTATACGTCCGCTTCTGAACACTGACTTGATATGATCTCTTAGAATTCGTAAAGTATAAAACACATTTGCGCTCATCCAGTGTATCTCGTGAGCGAAATCCCTCCTCCTTTTTTCAACCCTGTGCTTACTCCCTGCTCGGCAACTATGGGCGAAAGTGTATTAGGGACTGCAAAAAGAATAGAAGAATGCGCCAAGCAGACTATGTTCGTTCGAAAGGGTATAACCCTATCAGTTCTCGGGCTTTAAGATATTATTACTAAAATATTGCCATGCCAGATTTAAGCATGTCAATACAGAGTTAATGTATCCACGTTTTAGGACTCTATATTACACATATCTTTATTTTTCATCAATGCCCTCAACATATGGTGCGAAAATACAGCATTTACTCATTAATGAATGGGAGAGAGCGTTAACGGTTTACCTGTAAATACTGACCAAACACAGCGTCAAATTTGGACACCGCACCAGAGACAGCGGGCCGTATCTCGCAACGGTAGACTACATTGGCTACTTTTCTGGTACTGTCAAAGTTGTTCTCGGAGTCGTTAGCTAGATTAGGCTATAGTATCTAAATTACAAGGAAGGCCAACTGCTGTAACTTGCAAGCAGTGCATTAGTTACCGTACTGCCCGTTTGTAGGCTTTGTTCATGGATGGCAGTCAGCTGTTACTGGAGTGATATGTTCACACCGGTGCCATCCTCTCCAGTGTCGTTTTCGACATGCCATGAGACACTATGTTTTGGTTCGCTGCTTCTGAGTTTAATCTTGGAAAATATTGCTCAAAATTGCATCGAGAAAAACTTCAGATCAACTTTCTATGAAGTTTTCTTTTGTCAAGCTATTCAGGTTCATTTAGTGTAGAGAAATTTATTGCTACTTTCAATTTATAATCGCACTTATGGCAAGCTTATTAATTTAATGAAAATTTATGCAAACTGTCATTTTGCTGGAAAGCAAATTAATGAGAGACAAAAAGGTCATATGCTTCAAAATTTGTATTACTACGTAAGATGAATGCTCTTGCTCTTCTACAGCTCTAATAACAGTTTTTTTTAATTGTGGTTAACTAATGTGCTTTTGTTGAAGAAGCCTTTCTTACACCTTATATGTTTGAGCCTGTTTTTCGAATATAAATAACCGTTTTTTTCAGTACCCTCACCCTAATGAATGAAAATTGTAATAACTCTGTATCCCGGAAACCCCTTTTGTCGTATGCCCTCGCGGTTCGATAGCTATCGGGGGCTCTATTTCCGTCCCCAGACCCGGAGAAAAGATAACGTAATCCGTTGGAGCAAGTTATGGCGTCCCGCAGTAATGGAGTGTTGTCCTCAGAGTGGATGGATCCGGATATTTAGGATTCCAAGCGCACGTTAATTATTAGACTGGCCCAGTTGGATCGCGATAAGCTGATGCGCCGAGTTTTAACTTGTCCTAAACTACAATTCTTAGCGTTAGACCTATAAGCACTTGAGCTAAGCTTGGTTTTCCGTAGGAAGAAGTCTGAAAAGTGTACGCATGCTTTTCGGTACGGTAGGAAGAGCCTTGTATTAAACGTCAATATTTACATTCTGGGAAGAATAGGGCGGTTGTAATCATCAATAGTTGTTCTCTGGTAGCAGAAGCCTTGCTTAAGACGGCAATATTTGCTTTCTGGTAGGAATAGCATTGTTTAATATGGCAAGCGTCGCAGCGCGCTCGAGCCGTATTTGTAGCTAATTCATTTCTTGAATTCAATTTGTCTTTAACTGAAGAAAGTTTACTCTGCTGCTACAGTGCGAATGGACAAAAGTGAATTTATTTTGGCATTGATATAAGGAAGTTTACTTCAGCACTAATGAGAAACTGAACATCACTAGTGCATAATAATTGATCTTCCCAAAGCCAAAGTGAATTTCACTATTTAATAGAGCAAGTCGCTGAGTTTTCTCTACCTTGATGCTGGTTTATTCCATGTGCGAGTCGACTCATCGACACAGCGCGCAAAATGAACTTATTTTTGAACTACAATATTAGTCAACAAACAAATATACCGCTTTCGAGTCACTAAAATTACCCATATCAATGTACTAGACATGTTGGCCCATCCTACGATACGAATGGGGAGTAGCGCCCCTGCGGGACCCTATTGGTTATCTTGGCCTTATATAGCTCGGCTTTCAGGACGTCTTTCCTTTGTGCATATTTTGCTTCCTTCCATGCAACTACTAATGATGCTTGTTTTGTTCTTTCTCTTTGTTCTCGACTTTGTATTCCCATGCGCGTCGATCCTCCAATGTGGGCATACCCTCGTGCATGGGGTACACGTTTTTCTTAGCACACTACATGTTCCTCGCTCCTCTTCTCTGAAGCGTCGACTACCCTGACTTAACTTGTCGTCTATGAGCAACGGGCTTTACTCATTCGTATTATCTCGTTACACCTGCAAGACATACAGGCGCCTGCTCCTTAGAAGCGTAAAAGCGTAAATACAGGTTGCTCAAAAATTATCGTTACAACCTTTGTTTTTTTTTTGCATATATTTTACTTAATTTTCACTTAAGCTGAAATATACGCTAATCGTCTTTTTCCCAATAATTTTTTTTTTTACCCATTCCGCGCACAGAGCAGAAAAGACTCATGAGTGGTAGGCAAGAAATGTGCCAGAGTTCTTTACAGACCTTAGTCCCCTCGATTTCAGCATTTTCTTCATATTGTAGAGCAAGGTCTCGGCTTGCCATCGTAAAAATGTGCAGGCTTTCAAGGCAGTATTCTTGAAGAAATGCGCAAAAATTCCCCCAAACTATATACCATTCATGACTTGTGGAAAGTGTTCTTCAGGCATTTGCAGCAGGTTACCGATGACGACGGGAGGTATATTGAATAAATTATAGATATTCAGTTAACAGCATGCTTATCTTGTTTTAATTTAGATATTGCGATTTATTTTTTGAACGCGGGTAAATATTTGTAACAATAAATTTTGAACACCCTGTACCAGGGGCCGGACGCAAGTATTGTCTCAATAAAATTTCTTGATTTTTGCGAAGAAAATTCTGGTTCCGCTCAGGGTAGAGGGAACTGGAAAGTCCAATATATTCAGCATGCATCTCACAGAATATTAAGTAAACACGGTACAGAAAACCCTGAAAGCATTTTTCACGAATATCTCTTTTTTTTCTTAGTAAGGTTAGAAATTGAGTTCCACAGTGGAAATGACGTTGCTGTACGGGGTAAAGTTACGTGAATAGGGTAATGGCGAGAATAATAACTGTTGTATTTGAAAGTTGTTCTGTGAGAAAGGGAACAGTGCTGTTTTTTCCGGTGAAATAACTACCATCTGTGAGTGTGTCATGGAAGTGGAATGAAATATTTTATTGCTTCTTGTTCGCAAATGTACTAGCACTGTTAGCTGTGTTTCCTCTCTACTTCGAGATTGATGTATCATTTATATACTGCAGTTGTAATTTTAACCTCTAGGAAAAGTGAAGTATGTAGAAAAATTCTAAAAGGAGACATTTTTGTGAATTTTTTATACCTAGATCTCATTCTTCAACCACGCTGTCTGTTATGAAAGAGATCTGTTCCTCTACATTAAATGCATTACACGGAGATAAATGAAACTTTATTTTCAGATAACTTTTCGGACTCTGAAAGTCGGTGATGTTCTTCTGCTGACGAAAAACCCGAAACCACTCCACGTCTATTAAGTTAATATGCACCGTCATTTGCCGAAGAGTCAATGAGGGAAGAATGAGGAACCAAAAAAGAGGAAAAAAACAGAAAAATTAAACAAGTAAAAAGTGAGCATTAGTCAACATATGTTTTAATATATGATCCACAAAAATACAACGTCCAATTCTGTTGTAGCTCAGCGTTGGGATTGCAAATGCTCACTGGTATTTTCTTTTATTTTTTCTGTGAAATTGATTTCAAATCTTCATTACTAAAATAAATAAAATTTTTGCACTTGAACCCGCTTCATAAGGTCGATAAAATTATTGTCTGCATACTTAACTGCCCTCTGCCTGACCACCCTCTTTCTGACAACTGTTTACCTGGACAATCTCTACGTGACTCGCTCCCTGCCTGACCAGCTCTCTGCCTGACTAGGTCTCTGCCTGACTAGGTCTCTGCCTGACTAGCTCTCTGCCTGACTAGCTCTCTGCCTGACTAGCTCTCTGCCTGACTAGCTCTCTGCCTGACTAGCTCTCTGCCTGACTAGCTCTCTCCTTGACTAGCTCTCTGCCTGATTAGCCCTCTCTTTGACTAGCTCTCTGCCTGACTAGCTCTCTGTCTGACTAGCTCTCTGCCTGACTAGCTCTCTGCCTCACTAGATCTCTGCCTGACTAGCTTTCTGCCTGACTAGCTCTCTGCCTGACTAGCTCTCTGCCTGACTAGCTCTCTGCCTGACTAGCTCTCTGCCTGTATAGCTCTCTGCCTGACTAGCCCTCTTTGACTAGCTACTGCCTGACTAGCTC
>LQNS02278097.1:16054354-16092819 GCA_001587735.2 Parhyale hawaiensis
TTACAGTGCCAGTACTTGTAGCTTCATCGCTGTACTAGTGTACCTACTCGGCCTCTCAAAAGTGACGACAAAGAAATTGCATCGGCATTCCTTCATGGTTCAGAAGTCCAGACTGGAACGCAATTCATATTAGGGAAACCAACGCATGTGAGTAAAAATGAGGCTAATGAGATTAGTTTATCTCTGTAGAACTGTCCCAATCGATGAGGCCGTAAATGCATCTTATTGAAATGCATGTATCTGATAAGTAACTGTTCTTCGATTGAAAAAAAGGACATTTGTTCCCAACATATTATGCATACACTGCATGTCACATAAGACCAGTGTAGACTCATGTCACTTATTTGCTCTGGGCAGAGTTTCTGACAATTTCAAATGTTTGTTTTTCAGCCTCGCGCCCATCATTTGAATCACAAGCTCAATTAAGAACGCTAAAGTTAGAGCGGCGTTAGAATAATATTAACGCGCCCCAGCTGCTCAGGCTTAGCGTCTCAATCGAGGCTATAATGAGGTCAGGTAACTCAAAACAATGCAGGAGCTCGTGGCTGTTGAATCGTTCAGATGAACACAGCCGCACGACAGCCGGTGTTGATGTAAACACGCTAAGTCGTGCGGAGCTGCTGCAGTGCGGCACGTGATGCAGTGCACTTTTTTAAACTCTTTGTATCTAGCACAGTTCATGTTTAAATGAGTATTTTATTTCCTGCGTTTCAATTCGGCACGTTAGCATCATGCAGCACTGTACTCGTGTATTTACTACAGTAATAATGCCTTGCTGCTTTCTGGTTTGTACCTAACACCACAAAGATCTGATTTAACACTTTGGTATTCAAATCTAGGGCCTCATAGACCTAACGCAGCATTTGATTGTTTTAACCTAACACCTCGCTACCCTAGCCTAGACGTTCACCATCTCCAGTAGCGTTAAAAAGAATATTTCACTAGTTTTTTAAAATTTTCCTGCATCTCCGAATCTCTCCTTTGTTATCGTTCATTGTGATGCTCAAACATGATTTTTTTATCTCGTCCGTTTCACAAAGAACATGATTATTTAATATGGTTTTAGTTATACCTCCTTGCCCTTAAGTGAACTTAATTTCGATACAAATTAAGATTAAGGACCAAAATGGCGTACGCTGAGCATTTTTTTCAGGTATTGACAAGAAGCAGATAATGTTTGATCAAGACACAGTAAGCAGAAGATGCTATGATTTGCTAACCCTTTAAACACTTTCCCACGTGAAAATGGTGGCTGATTCGTGCGAACGAACGTGGCAAGTGTTCTAGCCTGAAGTTATTTTCAGTTCTTACCGCTGCACAGGACGTTTTATACATTAAGATAACCAAAGGCTGCATGTATTTTCGTGAGTAGCTGAAGTTATTGCCAGTGACCTCTCCCATACATGAAACTCTTTCACAGATTTAACTAAATAAAGGCAGCATGTACTACCCTGGGTGGGTGAAGCTATCGACACTGTAGACTCCTATAAATGGAGCTGATTTACAGGTGTGACTAATTAATGATGGAATGTACTGCTGTAGCCTATGACTGAATCTTGCGTAACGCAGGTGGGTCGAGTTGACAGGACTCGCTCCTGCAAAGTCCACGGAGTTCACTCTCTGCATTTCAGTAAGTGGTAACTTTCTTTACGAATGCAGTTAAGCTAAAGTAAATCTTATTAATTTCTATCGTAAAATTTTCGAGATTATTACACTTATCCACATAGCCTCTTAAGTTGATGTTAAGGAGTTTCTCAAATAGTAGAAACACCGAGTACCTGAGCGGATAACCTCAGTTACGTGCCGCTGTAACTGATCTCTGTTTTTAACCCTTTCCTTCGTGACAGGAACTCCAGCTCCCGCCTCAAAGTTTTCATTATTGAAACCAGTGCGTTGTTGCTCGCTCTGGAAATTTGGACACTATGTTTTGCAAGCCGTCTGAAGTCATTGCTTGTATGTTTTTTTAGTTTATTTTTTTCTAATAAACGGGAGGTGAAGCTCTAGTGACTACAATGAGAGTGTCTAGTATGAGCTTCTACTAGAACCTCATGGCATGAGCAGAATTTGTCAGACCGAAGAATACAAGCTCAGGCTCGTTATTTGGAGGGAAAATTACCATGCATAAGCTACTCTGTTCAACTGAATGAATTCAGCGCGATATAGGCAGTGTGTCACTGAAGCGCTAGTAAAAATTTACTACTACTACTCAGCTGAATGAGTTGAGGAATCGCAAACTTGCATTGCTAGTGACGCAGTACGGATGCATCCAACCGTGCATGCCTGTTACCTAAAACATACACTATCGATGACGCCGGCAAGCTTTGCTATGGTACGACGGCACCGAACCACAAATGTACAAAGTTGATAAAGCAGCATGAAGGCTGCCTGACTTAGTCGTATGCAGGACCGTCATGAAGTTCTGGCAACAGGGTACCAAAAATAAATAAATTAATAGAGATAAACATTAATTGAGCCCTAAACTAAATCATTATTTTCTCTTCTAAGGTTTTCTGCACTTCTGGAGCCGTGTCATCTACTTGAAAAAGTTCTCTAAGTACTCACAAGCAGGTAGCTATACTTCGCAGGTCTCAATTTATCCCTCTGGTAAGGACATGTTCTCTTTGAAAAATTGATAACAGCAAATTTTTTTGGACAAAACTCGCTACTTTGTGGCGGAAAACAAGCTGCACTCGATGACCATCTACGTAACAGTCATGACCTCGCACAGTCTGACTTTTGGTTATTCCATAAGTTAGTAGAAGTCGGGATAAGTTGGGATAAATTCAGTACTGAAAAGTATACCCGCTTGTGAGTATTCTGAGTGCTTTGTTAAGACAATGGCACGGCTCCAGAAGTGCGTAGACCTTTTAGGAGAGAGAGGCTCAATAAATGTGTGCCTCTGTTAATTTTGTTTTTCTTACCTTGTAACCGAAACTTTTTGCAAGCCCTTTGTACATACCTGCTAACGTACCATGCAGATGACGCAGTACGAGTTGCCAGGTACAGTCAGGTGTGTTCGGTCGTTCACATCTGGTCAGCAGAGCAGAGGACGGCAGAGGCAGGGGACCGTGCACTGCATTGATCGGTGCGAGTGTTTCATTGATGAGTTGCTTGTATGATGCCGGACGGGCACAGCTGTTCTGCAGTGCAAGGTCCTCTGCTGCAGCTCATGCTTGGCTTTCCTCGTGCAGCTGTACTGCAGCTGATAGTGCACTGCAGCTTATGCTTCTTGTACTC
Source organism: Parhyale hawaiensis (assembly GCA_001587735.2). Classification (NCBI taxonomy): domain Eukaryota; kingdom Metazoa; phylum Arthropoda; class Malacostraca; order Amphipoda; family Hyalidae; genus Parhyale; species Parhyale hawaiensis. The sequence goes on from LQNS02278097.1 coordinate 16,057,592, forward strand.
ATCACCATTTCATTAATGAAGAATTTTAACTTTGATTTTTTAATGGGATATTGGAAATGTTTCCTTAATCTGGTAAGGATTCTATAACAGGTGCTATTGGCAAGTTTCAAAGGCGGTGAAGTATCCTTGAAAAATTTGGTGTTCTAGAAAATACCATGAAGACTAGAACTTTGTCTCAAGAAGCATCAAAAGCTCCTATGAGTAATCGTGTCTCTCTTATGTGCCCACTTTGCTTCCTCCCATTTCCATGCTCCTGCTTATAAGGTTTTGTTCTATTCTTCCTTGTCTTGTATACTCATGCGCATTGATCCAGGGTGAGAACAGCCTCGTGCATAAGTTCCACGTTTTTATAAGCATGTTGTGTGCCTCTTCCTCTTTTGCTATTGAGACGTCGCATAGGCTTAAAAGGTATAGGTAAGGTCAACGTGACCCTCTCTTCCTACCGGGAAACCCATACGCATTGGTTCGTGCCGGAGATATACTTCCACTGGCCCCTGAGGAGTATACGGTTGCCGTCAACCACGGACCGTTTCGAGCTATGGCGCCATCAACGGAAGGCTCTTATGCAACGACCAGTGTCCACCGACCTTCTCCATTTCTGGGAAAGGTCAGTAAGTACTCCCGCGGCAACTGCAGAGTGCTGAGTAAGTATATCAATCGCCGCAAGTGCTCACTTGCCTGGGTTGGCATTCGACCCTGCAACATTCAGTGTCGTGAGCTCAGCACTCTAGACTGCAGCTACTGCGGGGATTAGTGTAGTCTTTAGTGTAACAGTTAAAAAGTGCACAGTAGCCGACTGTTGCTGCAGCCTTCACGCAGTGCACTCAAGCGTGTGTGGAACTGTTGCGCTACGAGTACCACACCCTCACTGCTGAGGCCCCTGCTGGGTCACTACAGCCTACTTAGCGCTGTACTACTGTGGATGGCGCATAGTCTTAATCGAAGTCGTCACTGCATGAATTATCATATATGATGCGTACCCATGTAATGTGATTTCTACGGAAAAGCCAACATTAAATCATGCAGTGAAGAGTCAAGATTTTGCTAATTAGTCCATTCAGCCCGTTAACCCTTTATCGGGTGGCTGAAAAATCCTTTCGTGCGTCCACCTGTTGTTTAGTGGGTGTTTGTAGGTAATTCCTATCTAATTGGAGCGATTTTGAAAAAAAAAATCGCTAATGAGTTGCGATTGTCTGACCTGCACTCGCCAGTTTACAGACATCATCTGGCGAGATCACGGACTCCGTTACAGGAAGATACTCGTACAAGTCTGTCCGAGCTCACTACGTGCTGCGCGTACCTTCTGCGCTCTGCGAGCTCAAACCTTGTTTTCACATCTGCCTCGCTCCTCTACCTGATGCCGCTCATTGCTAGGCCCACACGTGGGACACCTGACCGTCGTGCGTCACGCGAGTGAACAGTTGTGTCGAGGATAGCAATGCTGCAATACTACTGTACTTTGCTGTACTTCTGTACTGTTACTGTACTGCTGTACTGTTGCTGTACTGCTGTACTGTTGCAATACTGCTGTACTGTTGCAGTACTACTGTACTGTTGCAGTACAGCTGTACTGTTGCTGTACTACTGTACTGTTGCAGTACTGCTGTACCGTGGCAGTACTGCTGTACTGTTGCAATACTGTTGCTGTACTACTGTACTGTTGCAGTACTGCTGTACTGTTGCAGTACTGCTGTACTGTTGCAGTACTGCTGTACTGTTGCTGTACCGTTGCAGTACTGCTCTACCGTTGCAGTACGGCCCACCGCCGGACTGTTGTGCTGCATTTCACTGAAGAGCTTCTAAATAACTGCCATATGCGGACGCAAGGCTTTCGTGACCATCATATCCTGAGATGAAATTCTTTCTTAATTCGGATGAGATTATTCATGGTTAATCGTCATATCTTGAAGACGAAGCTCGCCCTGCTATCCACGTACCATTCTATAGGCTACGGCAAAATATTCCTAACAATTTATACAGTGCAAAAATTCAGCTTAAGTCAACTCTGTTTAATGAATATAGTATATGCCTCTTTCTTTTTATTTTCCACATTTCTAGTGTGACTGTAACTGTCGACATCCTGTAATTTTTGGTAGGTAGTAGGAATCTTTACCCGAAGCAGGGCTGTAGCTCAGATACTTTATAAATATAAAGGCCTCTTTGGCCGAGCTCACGCACAACATCAATACATGTCGACGACATAAATATCATCAAGGAACAGGGATGATTCCCTACAGGTAGAAGATATTTGCTTTCTACACAGATTAGCATCGCTAAAGGAGCTCATAGCATTGCATAGTGGATCGTTACTTTGCTGTAAAGGCAAAGTCAACGTGACCGTCCCCCCACGGGGCACCCACATACACTGGTTTGTGCTGCAGATCTAGGCCAACAGGCCCCAGAGAAGAAGTAACCCTGATATATTCGCAAAAGATTGTTTGGCTGTTGTACAAACAGTTAGTGCGTTGCTCGAGAATTTCTTTTCATTTTAGTTGATCCGACAAAAAGACATTCCTTTTATAGTACTTTCCTTCGTCGTCAGGTACCACAAATACTTGAGCTACTGCGTATCCATCGTTTTGTGGTATTATAAGAAACCCAATTAATATGATTTTCTTTTTAGTTTTTCATCTTGATAGCAAACTAAGTGATCACAGGTGATCAAATACTTTGCGGCGAATTACTGAGACCCGCCTAAGAAATTAGAAGGGGTTACGTTGCTCAAGGGAAGGAATAAAACGACACTGTATCTGCAAACTACCCATTTATTGATTCTTCACAATAATAAAAATAAGAAATTATAAAAAGGAAAGTTGTAATCTTATACTCGCCGGCCGCTCGTCTCGAAACTGCCGGACTTGCTTACAAAAATAGCGCATTTGTGACTAGAAAAACCGAGAAGCCTCTTCGACTCTTCCTCTCTGCTCAGCTCTTCTTACCCTCATCCGATCTACTCAGCTCTCCTTACCCTCATCTTCTCTACTCAGCTCTTCTTACCCTCATCTTCTCTTCTCAGCTGTTCCTACCCTCTCCCGCTCTACTCAGTTCTTTTAGCTCTCATCGTCTCTGCTTAGTTTTTTTACTCTCATCCGTTTTGCTCCTCTCTTCTGACTCACATCAGCTCTACTCACCTTTTCTTGCGCTCATCTGCTCTGCTCAGCTCTTTTACCCTCAATTTCATTACTCAGCTTTTATATCTTCATCTACTCTGCTTCTTTTACACTCATCCACTCTACTCAGCCTTTCTTACCATCATCCGCACAGCTCAGCCCTTGTTACCTCATCTCCACAGCCTACTCCTCCTTATCTTATCAATTCATATTACTTGGCTTTTCACGCCCTCATCCGATCAGGTCAGCTTTCCTTCCTCCAACTGTAAGGCTTGCCTTCATCCGCGCAGCAAAACTCTTCTTCTCCTTCCATACAGCTCAGCCGTATTCACCATCATCCATAGAGGTCAGCCTCTCTTTCAGTCAGCCACGCAGATCATCTCAATTCATAACCAGCTCCATAGCTCAACATTTCTTATACTCATCCGCACAGCTCAGTCCTCCTCATCATTCAGCTACAGCTCTGATCTTCTCACGCTCATCCATACCGTTCATCCATTCTTACTCTCATCTGCATATATTTGTTCTTTTTTTCATCCATACAGCTCAGTTATTATCTTCAGCCATCAGTTCATCCTTGTCTTCCTCACCCTCATCCGTATAGCTCAGTCTTCATATTCACATCCACTCCAGTGGCTAACGAAAGTGAACAGGACAGCTAGGCAATAGGTACAACCAATTTTTGTGTTATAAAATGTCTTGTTTAGTGGTTAGTAGCTAGAAATTTCAAAAGGTCTAACACAGAGTTCTATTTCTAAAATCATGAACTCCTATCCTTGGATTGGCCTATTACGTAACTTTCTGCGCTGATGAAACCGTTGGTAGAGCGCTGGTCCAAACATATGTCTTTGCAAAATATATTACCTGCTCATGAATTCAATGAAGCAATATTGGAATAAGGCTCTCCATTAACCCTTCATCGTGATGCATTCTTGCCCCTGTACACCTACATTTTTCACTTCATTACGGTATGTTCGACACCGTAAAATTTATCCGCTCCACGCTTCCCATTGTCAGTTGCCTTTAAATTGCAAGAGACAAAGTGACTTCAACTTCAAATCGCAGGCTTCGCAACTAGCAGAGGAGCTCAGCAACTGCTGGATAAGACCCGCGGCTCGCTGGTGTTCCAAAGCGTTCATTTAAGGCCTTTGGTGTCTTAACCTTGTTAGTTCGGTTAGTTAGGTTAGCCGCCCTCCTATAGTCCGACTCCAACGCCGACAAACTTGGCATTCCGTGCTTAATATTGCAGCGGTGTCTCTTCGATAGAGCTGTCTTGGCAACGGGAAAAGCGGTGGACAGAATTCAGTGATTATGAACTACTATTGTTAAGTATTGTACTAAAGGAGAAAAATTGGTTACGGACAGAGACCGGTCTACCCACTGCGCCCGATGTATTTGAATTATAGACTCTTGTGTCTTGGGCTGCATAAAGATACTGGTGAGACCAGCATTTAATCTCTACACTAGAATGATTTTTTTTCGGTTGCAGACGCTTGTGAGTATTGCATTTTCAATGTCAGCTGCCAGTATTACAGGTCTTGTTAAATGTGAAGATAGTGTTGCTTAAAACTCGAATTTTATTTTATTTTTTTTTTTTTGCAAAATGGACTTCAATAGAGTAAAACGTACCTGTGCAAAGGAATGCAATAATCTAAGTCGATAACTGTTTTTGTCAGCATAACAAATGCAGCCTCGCTTTGGCATTGCTCTGAAGCAGAGAAAGTTGCCCTAATTTATATATTCTGCTGCATTTAAAATAAAATAATACTGATGTTAGACTCGAGAACCGCAGCTTCCATGTAATTCATCGTTAGGTACTTTTGATATCTACACCTAATACACCTAAAGTCCTCTAGGTAGTAGCATACAGCAATAGGAATATAAATTGTACGGTACTTTCTGTCTATTCTCACTGAGAGTACCATCATTGTCCCATAAGAGGCATAATTTTTTTATAAATAAATGTCGCACAACCAATTCTGGAACCCTATAATACTTCTGTGATATTATGAAGGCACCAGAGCGTCGATAATGAACATTAACTGTTGTTTGTAATTTTATTTTCCTAACTAAGCAGATATTCAGAAAGTAAGAGCTGAGAAAGCCATTCATGATCGCCACCAGAATCATTCCTTGCTCACGTCTCATCCTCACTCACTTATACGATCACTCGCAACAGTTCGCGTCAGACATAATTCCCGCTCTACCAAGTAAAGCAGCACAAAAACAGCCAAAGTCACTTCGTTACCTTGCGGATGAGCACTGAGCCGAAACTTTCTACTCCTCAATGCATTTGTAACTTTACACTGAAGATCCAATTCACTTCCCGTTACCTCGCATGATCGACGAGCACAGAGCCGTATACGTATCATTCTATTTTATGTTCATGACCACCACCCTCGAGCTCGATCCAAACGCTTTACAATACTTCACACGCTAGCAATATGGTCCACTCACGACACAATTCTAGCTCCTCGGTGTCAGATAAATCTGTGACCAACCATAGCCACGACCGCACCTCTCGGTCGGGGTTACTTACTCAGACGCCTGCAGCAGCTGCTGCAGCAGTAGCAGCTTTCTTTACTCTGAAGAGCTTAACGATGGCCGTCACATGTGTTACAAAGGGGGCACTCAAGGGTGCTTTCTTAATAAATGGTAGGTAGAGATCCAAACGAATACATTGGGAGACTTGACATTGATACCGAATGTGAAACGGGCATTCACACTTCTCTAAAATTCGCTGCACATCGTGAAATAGGTATTATTATCGCAGACCTCGCCGAGCGTTGCCCCGAGGTTGCTGCTACAAATCTGTTATAGACGGAATCTTGTTCCAGTGAGGCAATCATATTGGTAGAGAATGAGTGCGATGTTTCTCTTACTTTTCCTTACAACTTAAATAAAGACATCGATTTAAAGGTCCCCTTCTAACAAAATTAATACACTGATCACACCTTAAAAAGAAAACGTACTGTATCAAGAATACTTTAAATAGCATTTCTTGTTCGTCAGTCTATCAGAAATTAAGGGCAAACAAGCTAGCATATTAGGTCAATGGAATAATTTTTAAAAGGCGGTGTAACTTGCTAACTTGCATTACCTCTGAAATTGATTGTTTAACGTCATGTACGCTGCACAACATCCCAAGTCCAAGTCAGGTTATGGGCCATGTGAGAGATTCACAAAGCTGAGAGGCAGGATTTGATGCTGTCCATTGCCGTTTCTGCGTGAGGCCCTTGCTAAAAAAAGTAAGAAAAGAACACTCGAATTTCCTAGCATACGTGATGATGTCTATTAATTCATGCTGATGTGGATCAGAAACGCTGGGATGGCGGCCAGCAATGCTTTGCCCTTATCTTCTAACAGCGCAGCTAAGCAGGCAATGCTTACAATTTACACCCTTACGTCACGCTCACCAAAGTAACTAAACTAGATATAAAGTAAATCAGGTGTACGTCAACAATACGCTCACGAGCCAATGCTGTACACAAACTAAGAGAAAAGTTTAGGAAAGTTCAAGTTTTAGTTTTTATTTAGTAGTCGCATACTTTTGCCTATATTCTTGTGAACCTATGCTTACATACCTGTGCATCTGAACGCTGTAAATGTTCTTGCTTGTGACATAGGTGAGCAGAACGACTATGGTCAGAGCATTGATAGATAAACCGAAAGTGCTTCTTTTAATTATTACAGCGGATATTACGTCGCGCTAGACCTAACTTACTACGCTAGAATTGCCTTCGTTCAGTAGTAGTACACCTATGATCTAATATCCAATTTAAATTAAACACATTGTGCTCTACTCTCATTAATTAAAATAGAGGAGAAAATCATATACTCAAACAGCTGCACTATCATTAAAGGCTAACAGAAAACACTAGCAATGTCATACATAACCTGAGCTTTCCAACCCGATCGCCTTAACTTGATCCTAAAATACGATTAGTCTTGCGAATCGCGCCTGCAGAGACCACACGTACGGGGGCGCCAGCATCAGAGGGCCTCATGGTAGAAGGCAGGTGTCCAAAAGAGGTAGATTTGGGGTGGTGACCTCGGTTCGTTACTCAAATTCGTTACTCAAATAGAAAAATTAGGAAAGTGTAGTCGCTACTCTAGCGTTTTCCCTTGCTCTAGAACCAAAGCCGTAAAGTGTTTGTCCTGAGGATAGTGTTGTCCCAAAACCAGCACACGTTCCAATGTTCATGTACCACGGCTGCGCCAAGGTTTCCTTTCTATGTACACTGGAAAGCTGCTGGCTTGGGACGTTTTTTCAGTATTTATTTGCATAAAGATATAGTTATGCATAATAATTTTTTAATCGTTAATTGAAGACATTTCCAGATATGTACTGATTTTGGGTAAGCTTTCAGCACTGGTGGAGAAAGTGCCTTCGTCGGGACGAAAATCTTCAATACTTAGTAGTAGATCTATCAAGGCATGACTTATTTGTAAAATACGTATCTAACTCAAAGTAATATCAATATAGAAAGGTGCACATTGTATAAAAATAGTTAGCAAGTAATCGCAATTTGCTTGCAGGTCGGAAATATGTGGCTACACTAAAAATACAGTTTTTTGTAGGAAACCCCTATGATATTATTGGAGTAATTCACACAGTATTCTTAACTGTTCAATTCGCTCGGTACTCGAACGTTTCCACTGTCGAACCATTTGCTAAAGCAAAGCCGAGAAATAATAAACCACCGTTGATGAATGACAATAAAATGGCTCGCACGCAGAGAGTTCATTGTTCTCGCTTAGGCGTTTACTGCCTCGGCCATTTTTGCAGCACTCGACTTCAGATATCGTACGAGCTGTGCTTGCTCGTTGGAGTTGCTCGGCTATTGCTGCCACAGTGATAAACTAGCCCCAAGTTTGCATGGCTTGTAGCCATCTGCAACGCTAGAAAAAACTTGACGTCTGTTTCTACTGCAACGTAAAATTATTTTTGGTGAAACTGAAACAAGAAGTGGGAAAATTTTCCACCGTTTGAAGAGGTCACCTCGCAAACTGAAATTAACTTTACATCTGAGGCACTCTGAAACTGGATGACCCCCGGCCGGCTCTGCAGGTTACGTCGCAAGACCTTACTCACATTTAACAATTAGTCTACCATGCCTCTGTACCTTGGTGTTAGTTTTGAACAACTTGCTATGTTCAAACCTTACAACACGACAAAATTTCACCTTACACTCAAAAATAAGTTCCATGTAGCTTTCAGCAGCCATATGGACTGTTATCTACCAACTACAGATAAAGAGGGCCACGCTGAGTGAGCGTTTTCTTTCGGATGCGAGATAGGAGCAGTAAACCTAAGCTCTATCGATAGTATAGTGTTGTTAAACAACGGAGCACTACAAGCTATCCTAGATTTACTTTTTTAACGTCTGAGTCTAGGCCCAGACTGTACTGTAAACTTACGTCAAAGATATCGGCTTGTAATAGTTAAACTATTAGACATTTCAACAGACGGTGTCAGGTTCAAGAAAGAATTGCTACCTTAGGGCGGTGCAAAGGCTCACAAAATCAGAAGTGATAACCTCAAAGGCTCTCCTGCCTCTAAACGAAATCGAGAGAATCTTGGCGGTACAACTTTTCCATTTGAATGCGTGGCCTTTTCTCGCCGATAGTCGATTGAGATGTTGAATTGTAACCCAGTTAGAAATCGGCGCCATTTTCAAGCCGGCCCATGGCAGTAAATAGCCGCGCACGTAATAAAAAAAATCAACTGAGCGTCCACGTTCGTACCAGGTAGACATGGTAGGAGTAACACAGCTGCAGCTGGTGGTAACGAGTAGCTTCGTTGCCTTGTTTCTTCTTAGTTACCAAATAGCTATAAAAAGCTGACATGACGACTCTAAAATGTAATTTTTCGACTTGTGCCTAGTGCGGCACGGTATGGCTCACAAGCGGGGCCGATTTCTAATGGGAAAGGATTCACAGGAATCCCTTACGCCAATCAAGCGAGCAATCGAACCTGCAACATATCGTTGAAACTTTCTGGCTGTCGTACCTTCCTTTGACCACCTCTCTGCATCTCTCTTTGGTCATCAGCACCTCTCACGAACTTCACAGGAAGATGAGAGACCTGCATTCAGAGAGACTGACTGGGAGAAGTCGACGGTCTATGGACTCGGAAGGACAACAGACACAGGGACGTTTGTACTTGTCCGTTACGGCGAGCCTCTATCACACTGTCTTTATCACAAAAAGATCGGTCCGTACCTCCGAATAGAAACGGTAGCATTCAGATAAAAAGATTTACAAGTATGAAAAATATATGAGTCTATCTGTGAGTGATGGGGAAGAAGTGAATGAGTCTACGATCGTCTAGGACGATCTCAACTTCCACTGCTACAAATAATATATACAAGTCACAACCGCATGGTGTCTACAATACTACTTACGTTACACTATGATGACACTCGTATCGATACAAACAAGCAATGTACAGCTACTCACAATACACAGGCACATACAAAATGAGCCGCGAAGCATTGTGTATATAGCAGTAGCAGCAACAGGAGTCAAATACTCAATAATCTCTAAACAACCCAAACAATCTACATTTCAGGCAGTACAAAACTAGAAAAGGTTGAGTCAGATGAAGTTTACGACGACATACTCCTTTTTTAAGGCTCATGAATTCATTACAAAGAATGGTTTTCCAGATTTAGAGCATCTGGACTAACTGCATGCCAATGTCGTGAGAAAGTGCAACCTTAAAGAACTGTACAAACTATATGGATACCTTTCAGCTGAGAGTTGAAATGTATAAACAACTTAGGAAAAGGAAGGAGCTTCTTTCCAGAGGAAACACCATCGAGCAGGAAGCCATAAGCCTTAACTGTAATATGTATGAAGTGACATTACTGGAGTCAGAGATGTGTCATCAACACATTGCCATCAGCGACAATTCCGGTGTAATTCATCTGTAGGAATAACGTACAGTCGTTGCTTTTGATTATTTCAACAGATTTCACAGGAATATGGTGAAAGCGCGTACAAAGATGTGATCGATGAGAAGCACGCAGTCTCGCTTGAACTAAGAACACCATTGTAAAACTATTTGCATGACGGTTATTATCAGCTAACTGTTGTTAGTTGAGATGTTCTTATCTCGCAAAGACCTCAATTAGCGAGAAGCAGATGTTGATACTGAGGTGCCGGGTAAACACCATCATTGAGTGCAGATGGCTTATCACCGCCGTTGACAATGCCGTTGACAACCGTTCCGCTGTTGCCAGATGGACCAGGCATGCCAACCAGTCCCGATCCGGAGCTTCCCATAGCCTCAAAACCGGGGGGAAGTTTCGTACCTGGACACTGACTCGACATGGGCATGAGATCGGTGAAAAATGATGCTGAGTGGAATCCTTGGTCGAAGACACCACGACTCCAGGGACTGTAGGATGACGCAGGACCGCCGTTGTTTTGGAAGTAAAGATTGGGGTCCAGAGGAGGAGCTGGGCTCAGAGACCTCGGTCGAGATCCTCCAAACTGGCCAACAAATCCAGGAGCTCCTCCGACTGCTGCTTGTTGCTGATGGTGGTGCTGCTGCTGCTGTTGATGCTGCTGTTGCTGAATAAGTTGACGCTGTTTGATGTAGTTCGAGAATTCCGTTGGAGACATGCGGTTGGCGCGCTTTGTACTTGTCTTTAACTTTGTTGAACCAAACTTGGTTTGTGCGAAAGTGGCAGTGGTGAATGTGAGAGGAGCAGCCGTTTTGGGAAGGAATGCCGAAATAGGAGAAGCCTCGCGCGTCTTGAAGGGAGGCGTCGGAGAATTTGAAGAGTAAGGTGAAGCTGATTTGGGACTGATGGACATGCTACTAAGAGAAGAGCTCAGATTATCAATGGGTTTGAAACACTGAGCTTCAGGATTGAAAGTTTTGGTCACTTCTTTGTCTAAACTATCTTCTTGGGTGGATGACTCCGCCGCCTCGGAATACAAAATCTTGATGAGTCCCTTCTCTCCGATTCGATAAGAAACTTCGCCGGGGTCTACCCAGACTGCCAAATCTTCCGGAAGATTTTCCTTGATCTCTCTGATCTCCATGCCGGCTTCTCTTGCTGCCTTTTCCAGCACTGGATCAATTGGATCCCCAGTTTTAATGCATCGGAATGCAGACCCTTTCATAGGCTTCGTTGGATACCAATGGCCCTCAAATTTAGTCTTGAGGGCCTTTTCAAGTTCCTCGCCGAATATATTGACCCGCCGTCTTGGCAGCTTGTTGTACATGTACGAAATGACGAAGTTTAGCGCAACTTGTATCTCCAGGTGCATATTTCTGACCGCAGTTATCCAAGATGGACTCAGAAACGAAGACGTCGCAACCTAGAAAGAGAGAAAAAATAACAATGTTAGTAAAGAAGAACTTACGCCAAGAAATTATATCCGTTGTATCAAAATTATCTCCACTACTGTATGTAACATTGCACTTGCCAAGCAAATACATATTTGCTTGTTCCAGTTTTAGCTGTCGCCCAGGTGAACTGCTTTATCTCCCATAAGCATGAAAAAACATACTTATTGTAGGATAGTTTAATATTTCAGATAAAAGTGAAGCTCAATGCGTCTGTAGGTCAATTTTTTGTTAACATTCGAATGTTGAAATGTGTTGCAACGTGGTCAAAGAAAGAGCTTATCGTTTCTCTATTGAGTACATCGTTGAAAAGGGCATCAAATGCTACACGCTGAGATGCTAGTTGAATTTGGTACATCGAACAGATATTTAATTGAAGTAAAAGATATTTTAAAAGTGGTTGCGAGCCATGAAAGAGATGATAAAGCACATTAAGATACGAGGTTGCAAGTCTTTAAAAGGTAAAATAAACAAAACTAGTAAAGTTGTAGGAATCATCCTCCAAGATCATTGCTTGGGAATTTCAACAGTCGACCAGCGGCGCTAAGGTGTTAAGAAATTCAAGCTAGCTACGTCAATGTAAATAGTACTATGAGTGATTACATTACACATAAAATACAAAAACATAGTGCAGAATAAAGCTACGAGTATCTACACACCTAATAAACACAAAAATTTTACATGGTGAAGCTAATGTATAAGGATAACCAGCTTGATCTTTTTTTTTTTTTTGCAAATGCATATCCTATCTGGAATACGAAAGTCACCTAACAGTTTGGGAACTATTTATAGATGACGTATTTGCAATAGTGAACCAGGTGTCTGAAATGCAGCGACACGCTGCTTCTACCCTACATGCTTGGTCTTTATTTATAGATTATAGATGGTGTGCGTGTGTTTTTTTTTTTTGCTAAAGCGCACAAGTTTTCTAAAATACGAATGTACCATAATAAGTTGCTCTATATACAGTGGGAAACTCATGACATGCATCATTTCTTGCAAAAGATGAGAGAAACTGGGGCGTTTTCCATAGCTCTCTTTTGTGAGGGTAGCGCAGGGCAGGCTTGGTACCCTGAGCAAGGAGACGCCGCGCGTAGAAGCTCATCTTTAGGGAAAGGCAGTCGCTCATCTGCCCTCAGATCGTTGACTGCCACTCTCAATAACTCGCCTAGCACGTAAACTCACACATTTAATGCATACTTATTACTCGAACTGAAATGATTCAGGCTGAATTCAAATCTCCAGTGTCTGAGGAAACGTTATACAAATTTAACGCATATCGTTCTTTTCAGGCCTTGATTTGTTTCGATAACGTGCATAACTGTCCTGGTCTATGATAATAGTTCTCCCACGACCACCCTGAGATAAGCATTGTTCCAAAAGCAATGCGCTTTTCCGTGCCTCATTAAGAGCACGCCAAGACTGATATTTCCAGTTAGAGCACGGGGAGGCTTGCTGATATTGGGGCACAACTTTACGCAGTCTTGAGAATTTAGTCAGCAAGTATTACTACGCTGGGCTTCCAAACGCTGGCTGGCTCTATATACCCAATTTACCACTATGTTAATGAGTGATATCAAAACAAATAATATTCAAGATATTAATCGAACAATGAAATGGAAGTACCGACCGTATACCTCTCAGACCCGCTGGTGTCTATGGTTAAATACATACACCCTTAACATCAACGACAGCATATTTATGGTGGACGAAAGTTTTCGTTTCATGTACGTGTCTCTTGTCATAAGCTTCGTGTACGTGTCCCTTGTCATAAGCTTCGTGTACGTGTCCCTTGTCATAAGCTTCGTGTACGTGTCCCTTGTCATAAGCTTCGTGTACGTGTCCCTGGTCATAAGCTTCGGAAAAGTGACACTAATTAAAAGAAATGCGTCATAACAGTATACGGATTCCAGCTCGCGTGAAGCCGTCGCACGCGAATGTTATCGTACGCGCATCAACAGTGACACTATTTGTCGATTTCTTTTTGAGTTTAGATAATTAATTATTATAAATTTTGATACAGTACGTTGCACGTCATAACAGTCGAGGCGTTGACCGTGACACTGTTTGTTGTAGTACTGTGGTTTTGTGAGTCTTTGAATGATTATTTATTAGAAATTTGCTGCCTTACATTGCGCAACATTATGGTAGAAGCGTTGACCGTGACACGGTTTGTTGTAGTGTTGTGGTTGTCTTAAATCAATGAATATATATTAATGAGGAATTTGTTTTGTACAGTGCAAATCATTTAAAATGAGAATGAGGTGAAAGGCAACTTTTATATTTATATTACGTATTTATATATACGCCTGCATGGACATAGATCACATGGGGCATAGTATTTTAAAAGAAACGTGCAGTCGGTCTGATAATTCAATATGCCACAGTTCTATGATATTGCGCTTAAAGTAGGTGCTTTACTCAAGCTTTCAGTAGAAATTGATGCAGATTATCTAAATGGGATGCAAAACATTTTATTCTCAGAATATTAACTTAATAGCACTACAATCTGGAGATGGAGAAACTCTCAAACACAGAGATTTGTGATGTAAACATTACGTATATCTTAAAAATCAGGCAGCCCGTGAACTGTTCGTTCCTGATATTTTACAGGTAATGCATCAAATCAAATAGTTTCAGCGATTTTTTATATTTGTTTAGAGCCAGAGAAAAAGAAGCAGGCCATGTTTCAAGCAGATATGTCACAGAAAAGTAACGCCCTATCCAAAAGTGACTAACCCTATCCAAGCTAAATGCGATTTTAGGAAAAACGAGCTTAAACTGCGATAATGGGAAAACTATTGCCATAGTTATAATAATATTTATGTTCGAATCACCTTGTATTTGCTCAGTATATAATGAATTTTTGCGCATTCATCGTTGAAACAGCTTTCCTTAATTCTATAGTTTGTACAAAAGACAATAGCAAGGCTAATACATTGTAAACAGACATTCTAATGAAGGAAGGCAAATAGTAGTATATAGAAAAACAAGTGGGAATTCGCTTAAACTTTAAAAATTGAAATTCTGAAGGGATAGCAATTTTAGAAAATGACTCTTATAGCATTAGTTATCACAAGTATTCTTATTCCGATACTAATAATTTCATGTCACTGCTATGCATTTACTAGTTGTGTTGATATCGAACACTGATGCTGGGAGTCACAGAGGCCTGATAGGCGCTCAGGTAATAAGATAACTGGCAACAGTGGAGACGTTATCATCTCATATCGTGAGGGATAAGGCCCTGCCTGATAACAAGTGTGGAGAAGGGCCAGACAGTATTGCAGTGATAGCTTTATCGCTTCAAAGACTTCAGCTTTTAATGTAATTGGGTAATGGGAATGCCAGCATTACTTTAAGAAATGGGAAGGCTATCAAAACATTGAGAAAATGGGAACGCCAGTAAAACATTGAGAAAATGGGAACGCCAGTAAAACATTGAGAAAACGGGAACTCCAGTAAAACATTGAGAAAATAGGAAGGCCAGTAAAACATTGAGAAAACGGGAACGCCAGCAATATTTTAAGAAATAGGAAGGCCAGCAAAACATTCAGGAAATGGGAACACCAGTACAACATTGAGAAAATGGAAAAGGCAACAAATTTCTTAAACATGAGAATACTCAAGTGAAACCGTGAAAGCCATTCGCCTGCAAAACTTTGAGACTTTTCTTTTATGGTTTCTTACCAGGTGTAAACATGGTGTCTATGTCCTGAACGTTCTGTATTTTCATATTGCTGCCATATTTTGAACTTTTCAACTTATTCTGAATGTTTCTTCTAATAATATTCTCCATAATCATATTTGCCAAGACCGCACTTCTCCCCACGTCCTAATCTTGGATTATATTTAATCTCTAAACCTATTTCAGTAAATTTCATAACTTCAATTTTTCTCAGCACCATCAGCCTGGATATCCCATTATTAATATTATATGAAGTTTGTATCTTCATCTTCCTATGCGTTAATTGTATGTTTTAGCGACATTTAATTCAGTAAATTTCTATAGCCTCTACTTGGATATTCATAATCACCATATTTCACTTAAATTATATCTTCACAACCAGCACTTCTCTCCACATCCTCAACTTGATTCCATATTCAAATTTTTGTAGGCGCCAATGTCCGTGTCAAAGACTTGGCAGGGAGCCGTGCTTCCGAAAAAGCGTACCGCTGTAGACAAAGCCTATGATCTGATAATTATTTTTGGAGGACATGATTGTCTTTTATCCTATCTATATTCATTGTTTCTAGTTGAACAATGACAATGATGCGACTGTCAGCTAACAGCAGTGTGGAAATAAAACCTATCAAAAATCTACGAACAATCAGCAATGGTTGATGTCACCGTACACGAGATAAGATCCTGGTGATAAAACTGACTCACTAATTATTGCTTAATGCAGATAATGCAGCAGCATCCTTGTTATCAGGACAACAAACTCATACCATATCAATTTACATTCAGTTCTCAACTTTATTTTTCCTCTTTCTATATTTTTCTTTGGTTGTCGTTGCCGTATGCACTGAGAGGCTGGCTGTTTTCGCCACATGACTAAGCAGAAAAACTGAAAAAGAATTGAAAATAGAATATTTTCATTGAAAGGTGATTATATAGGCTACTCCCCGTTTATCCTTCTACTGCATATTATTGGTACCCAGCTATTCTTGAATCAAATTTCCTTATAATAGCGAGATTGCGTGAACAAAGTACTTTTATTCAACTCCATACTTCACGTCACTTTTTGCACCATGTAATGCCATGATGTTCCCTATGAGCACTTAATAACGTTTTAGTATTATTATTATTTATTATTATTATCATCATTAGGCAAACTCAGTTGCGCTGACAGAAGACAATCAGATAGAAAACTTAGTTAAACAGCAAGACGACGACCAAATGCCTTAAAAGACAGGACTTGAAAGTAAGCATGTTCTTTATGTTTTCGGTTCTCGCCGTGATTTTGGTTCTGAAGCCCTGAAAGCAATACAGCTTAATATAAGAGCATTCATTTGACTCGCACGTGAACCTTTAAATCTCTAAGCAGAAATTCAAAAAGTGAGTCTTATGAAGTTACAGCATTTGTGCAATTAGCCCTCTGCTAATGGTTGGTATAGAGCCCCTTTTCGAGCGACACACTTCGATCGTTCGTCGGGTAGATCTGACGTGTTTTGTTTGTTATTTATTACAAATCGACAGAACTATGCAACCGTGTCAATTACAACCACAATGCATCACCGCTCCATGTTTGTACGACACTGGGGTACGGACATAATTTTTTTAAAGTCTGCATTGCGTTTTTGCAGACTGCAGCAGACTGAAAAGTAGGTAATGCTCTTCACTTAGTGATCATCCTCAAGTGTGTAACACACAGACTCTTAAAGATATTGTTGTTCATAATAGGAAAAATATTATTCTTCTTTAATCCCTTGATTACGAGTCTGTGTGACAATTTTTTTATATGGAATAGTTTACTTTTTGTTGTTATAACACTCATCGCGAATTTTGACTCTTGCAATTCCCAAATGTTTCTAGCAGTCAACAACACCTACATATTATATTGCATGTGGTAGAGTGTTCCTCACGAACAGCATAAAACTGAAAGGCTTGAGTTAATTAAATCCTGCTTGGAGCTAACACTGCTGAAACGTAGCCAATATTTTCACACTAGTCAGTCGTCACTAGCGAAAGGCAGTCTATGAAGTTTCCAGCCGGCCGTGGGCACTCGAGTGGCAGCCGTACCCTTCCTTATGTGGCCATGGGGCGATCATTTACGATGACGCTCACGTCTTCGCGGTGGCAGAAATCATGGTCTGCCATCCAATCTGCTCATTATCTGTGTATCTGCACACTGCGCATGTTCGTGCCCCACGTGATGTGACTATGCGTACGTTATTTCGAAGTGTGCTTTACGAACTCGACGTACGTGCTGCTCAGGGTCGGACGAGTATGGCTGTCATCTGTGTTGCAATGCTCGGTAACTGCAAGGACCATATACTTGTGTTGCAAGAGTAGCCATGTTCGGTGTGAGTAGACATATTGCGAGTATAGGCGGTCGACATCTTGTGTGTCGCAATACATGGTAAATGCAAGAGTCATACATTTATGTTGCAAAAGGTAGCCATGTTAGGAGTAAGTAGAAATATTTCGTTTACCCAGTTGCGGTCGTCTTCTTGTGTGTAGCAATACAAGATAAAAGCAAGAACCGTACAGTTATTTGTGTTGTAAGAGGTTATTGTGTTCTGCGTATGTAAAAAAGCAGAAATATTGCGATTAAAGTTGCGGTCGCCATCTTGTGTGGCACAGTACATGATAATTAAGGGTAAGAGCCATGCATATGTGCTACAATCGACAGCTACGTCGAGTGCAGGCATTAAGATGTTGAAGTAAGCTCAGGAAGGAAGGTAAATTGCCAGAGTAGGTGAGTGAAAAAATCGAACCCATCCTGAAATAATTACGTCATAGCAAACGTGATCGAAATTTTGCTTAGGCGAAATTGAAGTTTAAAAAAACAGTGATTGGAAGGTTCACAGTGAGTGGCAAAAAAAATTCTGAAAATTGAGCGCATGTTGTCCTAATGTACAAGTTATAAAGAAAAGCTAAGCAGTGTAAGCAATCCGAGTCCACGGTAATTATGTAGAACCTTGAAACATATCTTTATGGCCAAAGTCAAGATCTGAACACTGAAATCATTCCATATAATTTTCCAAATTGATATCAAGAAGTGAATCTTTGCCGCGTATACTTTCTCAGTATACCGACCGTATCGTGCATTGACACGGCTCACTTTTCTGTCTTATTTCTTTGTAAGGAATCTGTGCGAGCAGCAAAGAAAAAAAATGCTCATGAGGTAATGGGGATATGCATAAACAGTTTTATGGAAACAGACATAGGATGCGCTTCATTTGTTAACCCTTCTCGGTACGAAAATTCGCCTCGCTCTTGTGAACGCTTATTTTTAGAAGCTCATAGAGAACACCTCACAAAAGTCACTTAAACTCATCTACTGTTTAATTCAAATCATTAATTAAACACTAACACTGATTTTAGAGAGACGGTTAAATATGTTGTCCAAGTTTCCAGAGAAAAGAACGACGCGCTGTTTTCAACAATCAAAAGTTTGTTGTTGCTGCTGCTGTTGCTGCTGCTGGTGGTATCTAGTCCTGCCGTCCGTACTGAAATGGTTAAATAGAATGGATTTTTCCCGCCAAATTTCAAAACGCCCAGATGTGGAATTGTTTTGCCACAGCGTGTGCACCATACAGTGGCAAGATTCAACTCACTGATGACGTCACCTCTGGCCCCTTTCAAATTTTATCCTGTCGCTCATTGGCTGTTCAGTCTTGGGCGACTCCAGCCATTTGCGGACGCTGCCGAAAGCAACCAGAAGTGACGTCATCAACAACCAAGATGGTCCACTGGAAGCTCTTATGCTCTGTGGTTGTGGAGTGTCAAATTTGTGCCAACTTTTACTTTTGTACGAAAGAAAACGAGCGAAAGATAACGTGTACCAACTTGCGAAGCTGCAGGCTTACAGCAAACTTCACCGCCTTATACCGGCTTGTGGCAGAGCGGAAAACAGTGGCAGGCAGTTCTGCTGTAGCACACTTTATGGCCTCACCTGCGAGTTATCTCCAGGTCGTCAACTCCAAACTGGAAACCGCCAGCTATTTTAAACCACCAAATGAAGTTTGGGGGCCGAAATAGATCGGTTGTATTATGATAATGTTAATATTACTAGAAATGGTGATAAAATTACTCTCGTGTTAACCCCTACACCAATGATTTTAGGCCCTATAGAGCATTGGTTTCTTTTCAAAATAGTGTTGTTTGGAATGCTTTCTACATTTGTATGACTCTGTGCATAACAGCAGAGCTTGCGTTCAGTTCAACACCAGGGGTGCGCGGGGGAGTCAGTCTCAGAGGTTCTGGCGTCATGCGCGAACAAAATATCTACCTTGTGAGTTTTAAATTTTGAATAATCCTGTTTCTTCGTAACAGTTACGAAGAGCGCGAAGAACGCACGCATGAAACTTACAGGGCTTTGTACCTACATCTAATAAATTTGAAGGCGAGTAGAGCAGCCGGGTTTCTGGATCGCACATTGAAGACATGCGTACTACGCAGCATTCAGTTGCCTTTTAGTATCCGTCTAAACAGCCTAGCAGTGCATGTACAGCCCTCTCTTATACTTAAATTCAAACTTGAAGCGATATCTGAAACGCTTCTGGAAGCCCTTCCTAAGTCTATTGAAAGGATGTATAACATTTTAGTAATTGTTGTAGTACAAGGACACGTACAACGAAGCATTCGGGCGCTGGGAACAATGTGCGGTAACCCCTTTATGAACCGAAAGCTTTACATCCTCTCGAAAGTGAAATCGTCACTCTGATATTTTCGAGCGTTTTATAGTATCAGCAGCGCAAAGTACGATGATATTGTCTACACTCCGATGCTTGTTTAGTGCTTTAATTAAATGTGCAGTAGTCAACGATAACATCTCCCTGAATCGCTACACAGTTTTCCAGTGGTTAGGTGGTAGTAGTGTTAACGCTAACAATGTTCCCCCGGTCTCAGAAGCTAAAGGACTTTTATGTAACCCATTAACGCCTACCTTCCCTTACAGAGCCGTTATCAATAGTACAATTCCTAAAAGAAAGAAAGGTTGACTTTATGCGTTAACGAGTGAATGCAATGATACTCTCTGCGACCAATTAAATTGCAGTGCAAGTTTGAAGTTGCTGTCTAGACATGTAATTTGACTTGTAAATTCTCGAAATATGTTGCAATTTAGAATAATTGTACAGCTAGCTAAGCACAAAAAAATAAAAATAAAAATCCAGTGGTCTGCTAAAGCCTAGCTTTCAGTGAAATTTATTGTAATTACCTCCGCCAAGGAGGTTATGTTTTCGTCGGGTTTGTCTGTCTGTCCCTTTGTCTGTTATTCTGTCTGGCATCAAGATGACTCAACAAGATATAGACCGAGTTTGATGAAATTTACAGGGATTGTTAGGTATGTTAGGAGAAACAAATAATTAACTTTTTGTGATGATCCGTCCTTCCGTTTGTTTATTTGTCTGCTTCATTTTTTCTCAATGCCATAACTCAAAAGTTATGGACGGATTTTTATGAAATTTATATGAGTTGTTAGGTATAGCACGAAGAGTAAGTGAGCAAATTTTTGTAATGATCCGTTTGTTCGTCGTTGTTTTTAATTTTTTATTGTTAGCACTATAACTAAAAAATAACGAATGGATCGTTATGAAATTTAAAGGAGTTGTTAGTACTGTCAAAAGACATATAATTCAATTTTGGTGCAGGTCGGTCTGTTCGTTTGTATGTTTGACTTATGTTTGTCATATTTGTTAGCTGTATAACTCAAAAAGTTAGGTACGGATCTTCAAGAAAATTCTTCAAACTGTTATTACTATCATAAGGCACAAATGATTAGATTTTGATACAAAGAAAATCATGGTTTCTGAGCCATTTTTAATTTTTCGTTGCCATTGCCTCGCTTGCCGGAGGTATGCGCTCTCAGAGTGCTCTAGTTTTTACATTTTTTCAAGCTTTTGATAAACTTGCAGCTGATGCATTACCAAAACGACCTCCTTTGTTGAATAACTAACATATGTACAAATTGTGGTGAAATGTGAAAGTGCTGCAGGTAGCTGAACTGCTTTGGTTATTCTAAACAATCGTTGAACTGGGAACAGTCGTTGAACTGGAAACAATCATTGAGCTGGGAATAATCGCAGAACTGGCAAGAAATAACAGAACTAGGAACAGTCGTTGGACTGGGAACAGTCGTTGGACTGGGAACAGTCGTTGAACTGGAAACAGTCGTTGAACTGGAAACAGTTGTTGATCTGGGAACAATCGTTCAACTGGGAACAATCGCAGAACTGGGAACAATCCCAGAACTGGAAACAGTCGCAAAACTGGAAACAGTCGTTGAACTGGGAACAATTATTGAACTGGAAACAGTCGTTGAACTGGAAACAGTCGTTGAACTGGAAACATTCGTTGAACTGTAAACAGTCGTTGAACTGGAAACAGTCGCTGAACTGGGAACAATCGCAGAATTGGGAACATATAGTAGAACTGGAAACAGTCTTTGAACTGGGAACAAGCCCAGAATTGGGAACAGTCGTTGCAGTGGCTCGGCAGGCAGGTGCAGACACCCCTGGGTACTGCACGAGGGCGTGCTCAGCGTTAACTTTTTACGCTAAATTCCGCAATGCAGCATCGATTAATCGCTCTGTGGTTCGCCCACACTGTATGGAGGTGCACCGCACCGAGCTGTCTGCGTGTACGGGTGTGTGCAGCGGTGCAGCTCTCGAGCACCGAGCATCGCAACATTTGTGAAGAGCTGTGTATCTGTCGAGTATCGTTCCCTGTATTAGGGCGGTTGAAGTGTAGGTCGGTCAACAGACATGTATGTCTATGTTAATAAAATGAAAAATGTATTCGCCGAGCACCAAAAAGCGTGACTTTGTGCTAGTGGAAGAACACGTAGTACACCTGTCGAGCTCAAGGCATGTAAATGACTTGGAACGTACAGTCGTGTAATCAGTAATAAACCCGTTCAACTGCGCACTCTACGATACCTAACTTAAATTGCGAAAATTACTTGTAAGATGCACTGGCGTTGTTTTTCAACAACAACAACGATGCGCAGTACGCTGTATACATAGTAGCAAAATTATTCAAGAGCGAATTAACGCCCCAATTCCTCGTGTCATCTACTACGATCACTAGCGTGTAAAGTAGCGAGGTTTTTCAGCAGTGAGTTGGATGCTATCTGCACCACAGAGGCCAGGGTGCAAGGAGTGTGCCTGTGAAGAATGGCGCGGGCCCGCAGATGGCACTAATGCTCTGTATCACACGGCGAATTGGCACCTGCATACTGGTGCCCCAGAAATAGACTCGCTCTGTATTTTGGTGAAGGCGCTTCCCTTTCTGCGTAATTTCCGGCGTGTTTACAAGACCCGTATAGACATCTCTTCCACGAAAGACGAATTCCTAAGCACCCACCTTAGTCTATATAGAGTTAGCGCACTTCAAATCGAACAGTAGTAAAAGCTAAGGGAAAAATAGAAAACGTGCATGTCGTAATCCATCTGCGAGGAACTCTCCAACTGTTCGAGACACCCAAATTCTTCAATAGATGTTGTTAGCGAAGCACGATATTTAGGTAGAGACTAGTATATACTGTTATGTGATGAGCGGTACCATTCTTGTGTTTGTAATTATCTTCCCAAAAATAGTTGAGTAATATAAGGTACGTTGTATGGGTGCATCTGACAGTATAGAATTTCTTCAGCCGTTACGTGATATTATTTTGACACTATGTATCAAAAAATATTTTTTTTTACGACTTAATTGAAAATATTACAGGTTTAGGCACATATTTTTCAATACTCCGTAATAAAGTAAAAGGTTGCAGTATGCCGTACCAGATGTATGATAACACGAACCATCTAGTGGGAGTTTCAAATTGTATTGAGCTAGATTCCCGGTGGATCAACCTATTCTGGAATGTCTGACCTTGAAATCTTTTCCCTCAGAATGTTACCTCCACGCTATGGAAACTCAGTTCCTTTAGGAAAATATCACTGTTCTTTGCAAATACTTCTCCTTGGTGATACCAACCCATTAATTTCCTAAATTTAAAGAGTGAACAAAGCTTGAAAAACTAGTTATCAAAAATGCTGTTAAATTCTTCATGTTAACAATGTGCACTGAATTTGAAACCAAAAAGTAGGTAATGTTGTTATCTATCTACAGGCTTATTTGTCCGTTTCTTGCGGATGTGTTAAGCTGTCAAAATTTCTTTTGCAGTGCTTTTGATGACGTACTCATGGATAGATACTTTGCAATGAACTACCAGTTCTAACTTTCTGCAGTGCTCCTGAAAATACCTCAGGGAATAGCTACGTGATATCAACAACCAGTAGGCTACTGTTAATTACAAGGGCAGTAACAGCCAGCATGCACAACTTGCGCCTGGGAGCGAACCGTTACATTACTTTAGTTGAGAACCATTTAAATCGTACGTGATGACGCAATTAATGTCAGACAACGAGCTCATCTATCTGAGCGATTCCTATGTACAGTAGTAGCAATTAACGTGCATTCTACGATATTATTATACAAAGAGTGATATTTTTGCGCAATGTTACCAAAACGTTGAACCAACCAAACATAATCTGGTTCTGAGGAGCAGAGGCAGTAGTTCTTAGAGAGTAAAAAGTACACGCAAAGAACTCTGCAGTTAATGTAACAAATAAGGAATAGCTTGACCCCAAAGGTTGCGAGATTTACTTGATGCCTTGCTATTATAAATTTAGTATGAAGGCTGTCAGCTTTGGTGCTCATAACCATACGTGTTTGGTTGAAACATTTGGATAGGTACATCAGCTAGAGTAATCCAAGGACCCTCTACTATAAAAATAGTAGAACCAGAAGTCTAGGTTTTTCTCTGCACAAGTAGAGTTTCTACGTTATTTATTTTTCTTCTTTTTGCATCACTGACCACGTGTTACAATAATGGCAATTTCACACAGCGAATCCCATTGCAAGCGTCATTGTATCTCATTCGATTATTTTGGCCTCGATGACCTTGGGCCCCAGTAATGGGAATCGCCCTCAGCGAATCCTATGGTGACATCGTAAAGCTTTCAATTAATTTTGCCTCGATGACCCTGCGTTAAAAAAAGGGGAATTTCACACAGTGGCTCTTATGGCGCCGTCGTATATCATTCGATTACTTTTGCCTCGGCGACCTTGAGCCAAAATAAAGGGGTTTTCACACTGTGAGGTTTGAGTCAAAAAAAGGGGGTTTCACACTGTGGGGTTTGAGTCAAAATAAATGGGTTTTCACACTGTGAGGTTTTAGTCAAAATAAAGGGGTTTTCACACTGTGGGGTTTGAGTCAAAATAAAGGGGTTTTCACACTGTGAGGTTTGAGTCAAAATAAAGGGGTTTTCACACTGTGGGGTTTGAGTCAAAATAAAGGGGTTTTCACACTGTGAGGTTTTAGTCAAAATAAAGGGGTTTTCACACTGTGAGGTTTGAATCAAAATAAAAGGGTTTTCACACTGTGAGGTTCGAGTCAAAATAAAGGGGTTTTCACACTGTGAGGTTTAAGGTACCGTCTTGTCTGGTTTAACTCTTCTGGTCAGTATTGAAGACTCGATAAGTAAGTCAAGGGTTTGTCAGTGATAAGTGGCCCTCAGCAGCTGCTGATGTGTATTATTATTACTAGTTAATACATCCGGCACCTAATACCCCGGCAGGCTCTCGCTAAAGTTTTGCCACTCAATGATAGAGATATTATAAAGATAAGGAGACTAAATTATTAAATTGTATCTTGACAAGGTCGTTGTTGCTAACTCGAACTGCATTTTGAGAAACCTACTAGTCGTCACCAGTGGGACACTGAGAGCTTGGCATTTCATGGAAAAAAATAGTTTAAGGTTAGAATTGCTGGAAGGAAATCAGCAACTATGCTTTAACAAAGTAAATCCAAAGGACACAGTTGTCCTTCCTAGCATATTTTTAGTCCTTTTCAGGATGTTATAAATTACTATTGTATACCCTGAGTGCTCTCTGCCTGGTGTATATGTTAGAATATTGAAATAAAATCATGAAGGGCTTGAGCCAAAATCATAAACGTATTCAAGTCAGTGGACTATGCTAGTCGTTGTTCGTTACTAAATTTTTTTTGTATTGTTTATATTTTATTTTGTATAAGTGCACAACGAGAATCTTGCGGTAGTATGCACTATATCTAATTAAGTTATTCAAAAAGTTAATATTTACATTCGTAGAAGTTTAACTTATAAGGCTGTAAAAATAATAGCTAGGAAACAGGCACTGCTACACTGACAGACGAATATCTTTTACGAAAACATTAACACGTTCTCTTCTGATAGCTTAGTCAGAACGTATGTCTATTAAAGAACTTATACACTAAGTTGGTTCTTTGGATGCTCGGAAATGAACTTAGTACCTACCTCATACATAAAATTAACTAGTAGATCAGTTAAACTCTGTTTAATGTAATATGAACTATCCTTGATGATGGGATGGAAGGTTACGCGCTGTCAAGCATAAACTCGATATTAACTCAATGGAGCTCACAATTTCCTATCGAAATTTAATCATTGGCTAGTTAACTGAGAAAAAAGGCGTTGAAAAAGTTATTTAGCTTCCCGTAATTATGAAATCATTTGAAATTCTTTTTAACTTACCGGTTCAGTTTTCAAGCTCATTCCTCGCAAGCCCTTGTACTCGTATAGCCATGTGCTCAACATTAAGTATTGCGGCAGAATGTGAGTAGATATATTATACAACCACTAAACTAGGAAAACAACGTTACCAGAGCAAAAGAATATATTACTTTAAACTACATCTAAGATAAATGTGGCTGTGTTAAACACTTTATCGGTAATCACTGTTTCGACCTCTAGAAGCATCGGATGTATTATATATGCCACATAGTTTTTCCATCCTATGTTATGAGGAATTGCACCCCCGGGAGGCTTCCTATACCTTTGTTACCGTTGCCTCCCTCAGGCCTGCCTTCGGGACCTCTTTCCTTCCGTGCCTCCTTTGATGCTTTTCTTCTTCCTACTCCTGCTGATGACCTATCTATTCTTTCGCTCTTCTTTCCCAATTGTTATTCCCATGCATAGGGGTTCCTCGTGCCACTTAGCGTGCTACCTACAACTTCTTTCATGCTGACTTTGGATGACAGCCAAAGAGAAACTACAACCACTATCACTACCCAGTGCACCCAGGAAACCAATATCTAGGCAAAATATCTAGGAAAAATCGAAAAAAAATCTCGATCTTGGACGCAATTCCCTATGCAGTTCCTTATACTACTTTTCTAGCAACAGTAAAGAGAGAAGCTCCATCTTTCATAAATGATGACTCGTGTACAACAAATTACAGCTTATGTATTTTGTGTGGAGTCGTATTTCTTACTTGGACTTAGAAAGTATGAAGATGAGAGAAGAGTACGCATCAAGTTCGTGAAGAAGTTATCTTAAATAAATATTGTAAGGTAAACTTACATTGTAACGCGGCCTATGTGACAGATTTTGTATGTGCTGAAACATGTTAGACAGTCTGTGTGCTGAAGCGTGTGAACGAGGAAAATTCTACAAAGAAATTGTTCTGTTTCCCAAATAAAATATTACCATCTCATTAATTCAGAATATATAGGCGTTTTTTATCCCATTCTTTCATTGCAGTGGGACGTAGTACGGAAATTCGTATATGGGGCATCAACTGGAACCAACTTACTATAGAAAGGAAATAATTTACGGTTTCTTTCAAAGACCAAGTATCCTAAATAACGAAGTAGACTTGGACAGTACGTGCCAAAATGATCTGAGAAAACAAACAGTTTAAAAAAGTACTATTCCTACGAAAATTAATGTTTGATGGAAACAGTAAATGCTGTAAATACTTGCATAACCAATTAACCCAAAGAAATATTACTAGCATTTGCGGGGGGGATTTTTGAGTATTGATATAAAAAATTTCTTTCACTGCCATAGTTTTCAAGTTATGAAGCAACATAAAAAAATATCCGAATAGGTATTTGGCATGATTATATAATACTATGGTTACCATAAAAATTCTTCTCTACCTTCATTATCTAAAATATGTTAGTGACACAAGTGTCAGTAAGGAATATGTAAAATATTGGATTTTTCAGCCACACTGACTAATTTTCAAAAAGTTACAAAAACGTAGTGTCCTTTTGATAGCAGAAAAATAACTGTCCAAGAAGAAGTTGTAAGCAACTTACCTCAACAAGACAGTTGCCGTAGGTGCGTCGGTGTAGTCCAGGTGGGCAGTATAGGAGAGATATATTAATTTTCCTCGTGATAAGCTGGTGTTTAATTCGCACCTNAGAAAAATGACTGTCCAAGAAGAAGTTGTAAGCAACTTACCTCAACAAGACAGTTGCCGTAGGTGCGTCGGTGTAGTCCAGGTGGGCAGTATAGGAGAGATATATTAATTTTCCTCGTGATAAGCTGGTGTTTATTAATTCGCACCTGCAACTGTGTGTCCGTGTGTCAATAAACTTTCGGACAGCTTTATATAAGTGGAACTCCGTCGAACGCAGCAAATAAGAAACGCAAAACTTCTTCGTTATTTAAAAAAAAAAGAAAATGATAATGTGTGCTCGTTTTCAACGCCCAGGCGAGAAGAAGGTAATTCGGGTGAGGGTGAACAGAGGAACACAAATAAACTTCGTGACGAGTTGCGAACTTCGAAAACGAGAGAAACCTCCTCACACAGCGAGAATTGCGTAACTAACGAAATGTGTACAATATTGGTAACTGTTATGGGGATCTTGTGCTGGTAAATGCGTCACGTGAATCAGCTGAAACAGGCTTTGAATTTGAGAATAAAAGTTGGGATGCTGTTGGATTATAATGGCGATGGTGAGCGGTGTGGGAGTCAATGCGGTGGTCAGATGATGAGAGCACGAATGTCTTAGAACCTTCACCAACGGGAGCAGCAGCGCGACTGACAGGGGCAAGTGCTGGCTGCCTAAACTTCAGCTTGTGAGTGCCAGCTGAGGGAGGGTGGAGTGCCAGCTGAGGGAGGGTGGAGTGCCGGCTGAGGGAGGGTGGAGTGCTAGTTGTGTGAGGGTGGAGTGCTAACTGAGGGAGGGTGGAGTACGAACTGAGGGAGGGTGGAGTGCCAGCTGAGGGAGGGTGGAGTGCCAGCTGAGGGAGGGTGGAGTACGAACTGAGGGAGGGTGGAGTGCCAGCTGAGGGAGGGTGGAGTACGAACTGAGGGAGGGTGGAGTGCCAGCTGAGGGAGGGTGGAGTGCCAGCTGAGGGAGGGTGGAGTGCCAGCTGAGGGAGGGTGGAGTGCTAGTTGAGGGAGGGTGGAGTGCCAGCTGAGGGAGGGTGGAGTGCCAGCTGAGGGAGGGTGGAGTGCTAGCTGAGGGAGGGTGGAGTGCCAGCTGAGGGAGGGTGGAGTGCCAGCTGAGGGAGGGTGGAGTGCTAGTTGAGGGAGGGTGGAGTGCCAGTTGAGGGAGGGTGGAGTGCCAGCCGAGGGAGGGTGGAGTGCTAGCTGAGGGAGGGTGGAGTGCCAGCTGAGGGAGGGTGGAGTGCTAGTTGAGTGAGGGTGGAGTGCGAACTGAGGGAGGGTGGAGTGCCAGCTGAGGGAGGGTGGAGTGCTAGTTGAGGGAGGGTGGAGTGCCAGCTGAGGGAGGAGAGAGTGCAGACTAGAAAGTAATGGCTTGCATTCTAAACAAATAGTGGCGTGTTGACTGCAAAATAGTGGAAAACAAGCTATGAACTAATAGAGGCTACCAAATAGTGGCGTGCAGTTGAGGTAATAGAGGAGTGTAGGCTACGAGACAGGGAGTGCAGCGCAAAGTAACTTGTGGAGTGCAGCCAGAAACTAGTGGAGGGTATGATCGCAATCTCTGTTACTTTCCTTCGCTGATATGCAGCAAGACATCCGACGGAAGGACTCCTATTAATCAAATGATCGTGCCACTCAATATTGCTTAATACCTACCGCCAAATATAGCGGCTTTTCTGCTTGTTGAGTTACGGGTTAGAAGACACGTTAGAGTTTTATCAGTGTAATAACTCCCGCCAGTAGCGGTTGCTGCCCCTCGGCTCCTAGAGCCTCCTCTGTTTATTCCTCATCGCTAGAGAAGCTAACTAACGCGACGTGACACCGATGGTAACAATTCCATCATAGTAAGCAGGTTTCATTATCATTAACTTGGACATCTCTTCTTTCATGAGTGGCTGTTTCAAGGATAATCGGTTTGGACTCGTTTAAAGCGTAATCGGATTGGAAGTAAACTCTGAAACTACAGCCAGAGTAGCGAAACCAGAGCTCATCACTGAAGTTCCGGACCAGTTGGAGGTAATCAGTTGAGCTCATCTCGGCGGAATTGCCTCAATCTATGATATTTTTAACCATTCAGTCTCTAGAACCATAATAATTTTTTACTAGCCATTCAGTCTCTAGTTTACATAATAATTTTTTACTAAAAAATTATTGTGATGGGGTAATTTAAGACCAGTGTCGTCAGCTTAACAATCACCGGAATTTCAAAGGTTTAATTTTACTCAAGTTTATCGTATATGTGAACTCAAAATCATTGCATTAAAACTGTTGTTATTGTGGGGATGGAAATGTATTCTGTGGTTGAGAATGAAATTATTTTATTGAAACAGATTTCCATGGGAACTGAATTTTGAATAGCAGAATTCTTTTCTCTATTTACAGAATAATATATTTTTTTCAAATTTTCCGACCATCATTGGTACCAATAGGTAAACCTTCAACCTATGGGTGCCATGGTAACCAGATTACAACCTATTTTTAGAATTAATCACAATAACAGAGATACTAAACTCTATCGGCCTTGTTGGTTTGCAGGAGATAATTAACTATCTACTAAGGGCAGTGCATGGAAACGTCCTGGCAATAAATTTATTTTCACTACCCCAGGAGTTATCGAGGTGCAATGAGTCACAATGAGTCACACGTAGCGGTGTTACATTTTATGTAAGGTAGGAAATACACAAAACGACGCTGGGATTCAAATGGGAGAGGTTTGTCTGAAAAAAAATTATCTCTATCATGTATAAATCTTAGTTAGGCAGATCTTCAGGACGTAGATCCTTCTATGCCACTTTGCTTTCTTCAACTTTCATACTCTTATTTGATGTTTCCTCTGTTCTGCCTCTTCTTTCCCCACTTTTTATTCCCTTGCATTTCGACTCAGTGTGGGAGCACCCTCGTTCATGGGGCCCACGTTTCTAACGGCATACTTTATGTCCCTTCATTCTTCGTCTGTGAGATAGGCTTAAACTACTCAATTTAACAATCGTTACTAATTTGGTAATAATGGCTGTACTAAAGCAGACAATTTTTGCGATCAAAAGAGGTGAGGGGTCTTGGTCTTAATTCTATTGAGCAGCACAATTATTCGCAAGAGTGAAGTGAAATAATTCTTATCAGCAGGCACTCAAGCGGTACTTAAAAACTCAAAACATGATCTGCATCTGCGTATCGATACACATTGATATTACTTTCCTCGAAATATTTGCGCTCCAACGAAAAGCTGTCTCATCACAGCAATTAAGAATTTCAGCAGAATTAAGAAATTCAGAAAAATAATTGATGCAGCTAAATTCCTCTTTTTCTTCCTCATCTTAGTGACTGTGGGTACAATTTTCTGAAGGAAATCTTTATTTTTGGCTTTATGATCATCTATACCCGATATGCGCATCGAAAATTCAAAGCAAATAAAGCTTTGATGCGATAAGAAACTAAGATTCAGGATTCTTAAAAGTGCTAAGAGATACGGGCAAATGTGCTTAAGAAATAAGTGCGTCCGATTTTGAGGATTCCGAGCTCCTGCAGCCACCCGCACCTGGTCTGATTTTCATCTGTCGGTTTTCATTGACATCTGACAAGAAAAACATATTTATATATTTATAAATAAATTTATAAATACATATTATAAATTATTATCTAGTGTTTTTCATTCAGGATGTGGCTTCGTTCGCCCATCCATCCATTCATCTGTTCGTTTGTTCGTTTGCTCGTCAGCAAAGCACAGTATAATTAGATAGGGGAAAAGAGGGTATCCACAGCACGAGTTACGGAATAAATGGTGCCCGTCTTAAACTTTCGAACATCGCAAGTTATTGATTAGCTATCTGACTAGTAGGAAGATATATTCGCAGTTCGTAGCCATGATACGGTCTCGAATATAAAGTATGAAACTTCTGTTCTTGGGGATTTCTACATACAAATCGTAGCATATAAAAATCCTGCTTGTTTCTCCCTACGTTCGCTCCTTCCTTCCACCCTATCTTCCTTAATCGTTCCTTAGTTAGTACGACGGTAAGGCTTTCATAGAAATTAAAAAAGGAAAATTAGGGTATCTTCGATGCGGTTTCGGGGAAAAAACTACAGGAGTCAGTTTATTTGGAAGCTTCTACTACTCGCAGGTCATAGGTAGAAAATTTATTGTCTGACTTAGAACATATTTTGACACTTCGTATGCATGATATGGGTCTAAAATTTCATTAAACAACAGTACTTTTGTTTTGTATAATTTCCGCGAAGTCGAGCTTCTAAAAACAAATGGAAGGTTCCACCGCAACATGTACAAAACCGTTGCTGCCTGTGTCGCTGTTCCAGACACCGGCTGCAGTTGACCTGGAGTCCAGGATGGTTGCCATGGCACCGGCTGCTGTCTTGCCCTTCCTGCTTCTCTTGTAAATCAAAGGGAATCTCTGAAAAGTTCTGCAAATGAACGAAAGAAATGTTTACAAAAAGTTAGTATCTTAGCATTACGGAGAAGCGACTTGTGTCTGATGTGCTAGATAGCTTGTCACGGTTGCCATGACATCCACTTGTTTCTGGGCGTCGGAAATTCCACTGCCGTCAGAGCAGAGCACACCTCGAAGGAACACAGGGAATAATAGAAATAATTTTGAATAAACACACGTGTAGCTGAAAGTACTGTCCGTCAATTTAACGTGCCGAACACAATGTGTTTTTGTATATATCTTATATTTATGTATAGATTTTTGTCCAAAATATATAATGATATATTGGGTCTTCCTAGCGTCTTATAACACTGCAGGTATAAATGTGTGATCAACTTTAAAGCACCGCCCGCCCCCCTCCCCCTTCCTCTTTGAACTTTCCTCGGTGAGGCCTTCAAAGTTCGACTCGTGACCCCAGCGGAGGAGGCTTATCCTTTTTTAATTCTAATAATAATCACCTGAAAAATATGAATTTCAAGATAGTGTCTCTGAAAATTATTTGTTCTTTCTAATGTTTATCACGAACATATAAAAATGAAGTGCAAACGGACTTTTGCAAGACCTAGCACAGTAGCGACTATAATGATCGGAACGAGGCCACGGTATTCTTCAAACCTATCGTAACTTTTCTATGAAGTATGATCAGAACTTGAATTACGTTATACATAGATACCTAACACTGCATTGTAAAACCGATCAATTTTGTCGGTTTAGAAAAGGTTGTTCTATGTTTTTTTTACCAACTGAGGAAAAAACGGTTTTAAAAATGATATAAATGACAAAAAATCCATTTAATTGTATATAAAATTGTTCTTTTTTTGTACATTTTGGGTATTTGTAAAAAACTAGATCACCTACTCATGGGTGCTGGTGCTTGATACACGCAAAAAGATCAATTACGCGCTCAGTATTTAGAGAATCGATTGTTACCGGAAATAGTCAGGATAAAGTTTCAAATGGAGCGATTTTGAAGGTTGTGAATAAATCTAACAGCGTTGTTCATAATATTGTTCTAAATTATCAGAAAAGTGGTTGGTACGACGTTGAAATGTTGACTATAGTTTACTCACAAGAACAAAGGCGAAGAGAAGACAGGTGGATTGTTAAAAAGGTCAAAAAGGACCGGTTTAAAACAGCAGCAGATCATGCACCAAAAGCTGCCTGCTGATCAGGTAGAACTTTAAATTTCGAAGCTAGCCGTGAGCCGAAGATTGAATTAAATGAATTTGCTTTATCGAGAGCCTTCCACAAAGCCGATCACATCCGAGAACAGAAATGCTCGGGTGAAGTTTGCTACGGAAAATGTCAGTGCCATGTACTTACTTACTATTTTGTAGTATGGTGTCCCGCCTGCTGGGGGCCCGGGCACCGATCGTAGGCTGGGTCAGGGTCATGTGGACTCAAGATCAGTAGTATTGCTTTCATTTCAGTGATGAATCATAATTCAACTTGTCCGCATTCGATGGGGAAAAGTTCGGTCGACGCAGTACCAGTGAAAAATATTTTCCACCGTGCACACAGAGCAGTGATAAATTTGGAGGCGGGAATTTCACAATTTCTAGGATGATATTACCTGCCCTTACTGGGCCTCACGTTAGGTTACGATGCAAAGTTAACGTTACTGTGTATGAGGAGTTACTGAATAACTACTTTTTGCCATCATTGATTAATCTAGTTAATCATCCTACATTTTTACGCATGATAACGCCAGGAGCCATAGTTTGTTGCAGACCCTTTTTTTTTCAAAGGAGAATGTAATCTTGATGAACTGGCCAGCTCAGAGCCCTGATTTGAACCCGATAGAAAATGATTGAAAGATGTTTGATGAATGTCCTAAGTCTTGTAATCCAAGGGATGCTAATGAACTGTTGGAGAATTTGAAAAACGAATGTAATAACATATCTGCTGAAGATGCAAAACTTTTATTCACTCCATTAGCAGTTAAAAATTGTCATCTTAATTATTGGAAGTAGAGGTCGTTATACCACTTTGTGTATTGTTAAAAAGTATGGTACATTTGTTTTATCAAAATATAAGAAGTTTTTATCGTTCTTATCATTTTCATTACCTATTTTTTTTTAACTGGCCATAAAAGTATAAAACTTTCCTTTGCCCAAATTGATCATTTATTAACATTTGAATACACAGTGTTAGATATATACGTGAAAACAAACTCCACGTTCTGAATTTAGTCAGTAAAAAAAAATTATGCTAGATTTAGACAGTTTCATTACCCCTTTCTGACAATTAAGGTCGCTACCGAAATGTTGCTGCCACGCTCTTATGAAAACAGGTGGTTGACACCTATATATAAGTGACTACTGCATGCATGATTATTGCATTAACTCTACCAGTAGCCTCAGGCTATTATTTTGAGGGCATTTATGCCGAGATAAGTTGATTCCTAAAGCTGATCGAAAAGCGTGTAAACGCCTAACCCAGTATCTGAGTCATTGTCCCTCAAACATACAACTTGACTGACTCCCAAAGACACATGATATTGCAGCCTCTGCATCCTCGCTTTCGCTTCAAACGTAAATTAATACGAAATCACTGCAAGCTTTTATTGGGAAACACAACAGCAGATGAACCCAGTAACGCACATTGACCGTTTTCCTGGTCGATATTAATAGTGCTATTTTTGCCAGAAATAAAGGCTTACTACAATAACTCTGTAAAGAGGAACCTGGCACATGTTCGACTGGGTGCCGGAATTAAGCCTTCGAGGCTGGACTTGTCCGAAACTTCAGATAGAAGCTTTGGTTTTGTCACTTTGAAGCCTGTTGCACATGTTAAAAACAGCCCGGTTACGCTTGGTCTTCTCATAACTCCACAGTAAGGAGCAGGGTTGAGTTACTGGAAGTCACAAGGTTAACCTGGTGAGGGACAATTAATTCCTGAAACTCAATTCAGTTGTTTAGCTAAACAGGCCCGAGTGTCGTGGCACAGAAAACGGGGCCTCCGACTGCAAATTTTCCAGAACACGGCTGGCACTGCCGAGACCGCTGGAAATACTGTAGAGAGACCAGAAAAAATTGCGCGCCCAGCTCTGTGTATGGCGTGTATGCGTACAATAGATACATTAGAGTTCGAACATATTTATTTCCTGACTATTGTACAAGTTCCGTGTTGTGTGCTTGGAGCATTTGTTCCACTGTACCTTCGGGTAGACATTTCACTGTACCTTCGGGTAGACATTTCACTGTACCTCCGGGTAGACATTTCACTGTACCTCCGGGTAGACATTTCACTGTACCTCCGGGTAGACATTTCACTGTACCTCCGGG
This sequence comes from Parhyale hawaiensis, assembly GCA_001587735.2. Lineage (NCBI taxonomy): Eukaryota > Metazoa > Arthropoda > Malacostraca > Amphipoda > Hyalidae > Parhyale > Parhyale hawaiensis. The sequence continues at coordinate 16,092,706 of LQNS02278097.1, forward strand.
TATACATTTCACTGTACATTCCGGTATACATTTCACTGTACCTTCGCGTATACATTTCACTGTACCTTCGGGTATACATTTCACTGTACCTCCGGGTATACATTTCACTGTACC
>LQNS02278097.1:16093042-16107639 GCA_001587735.2 Parhyale hawaiensis
CTGTACCTTCGGGTATACATTTCACTGTACCTTCGGGTATACATTTCACTGTACCTTCGGGTATACATTTCACTGTACCTTCGGGTATACATTTCACTGTACCTTCGGGCATACATTTCACTGTACCTTCGGGCATACATTTCACTGTACCTTCGGGCATACATTTCACTGTACCTTCGGGCATACATTTCACTGTACCGTCGGGCATATATTTCACTGTACCTTCGGGCATACATTTCACTGTACCTTCGGGTATACATTTCACTGTACCTTCGGGCATATGTTCTACTGTACCTTTGGTCATCCGATCCACTGCACTTTCAGGCATGTGTCTCACTGTACCTTTTTCGTGTACCTTATTTGTGACCTCTCTTTCCCTCGTTTCTAAACATTATATATAACCATCCACTGACCACACGACATCGGACTGTCGACTCCGCGCAAGTGAAGGTAAAGGCAAGTTGATAAAACCTCGGAAAAATCTTTTCTTGTGAACATTCGATCTGAAACAAAGCGTACACTGGTCTTGGAAAAGCAAACAATTTATCTATTGGAAAGAATCACCCATATAAGAGCAGTGGCCAATAGCAACAAGCAAATTTCTTTTAAACCAATTCTGGGTCAATTTGGTGTCCTAAGATTCAATTATATCATCGTCCACTGTTGATACCTCGTCTCGAATTTGTACTTCTTGCTGATCAACACATTTCATGCATCGCAGAGAGCAGCTTGAAGTCCCTCTGTTGACTGGAACAGATTTTATCGGAGTTTAGTCAATTTGCCATATGCTGCACTTGCAAATTTGAGTGGGCAATGAAGTATCATGTAGTCTGTAATTCAGCATAAAAATTAAAATAGTTTCCTTGATAGCTACTCTGTTTTGCGCAAGCAGCACTTTACTTGACTGACACAGGTTCTTTCTGTGATAATATCCGTTAATTTATGGGCACGTTTAAAAAGCTGCTATGTTCGAGAAAAACACGAATCACTTCCACTAATTAATTCCATTTATTATCGTACTGAGGAATCGAGAAGCTCTAAGTATGACGTAATTTCTTACCTGCGAGAGCTCGAGTACAAACCACCTCCCCCAAATATGTTGCTATCGCTGCAAAATATTATTCGCCAGCGCCATTATAAGTTCAGTGCCATGCTCCAGCACCACCACCATCGTCATCACCACACCGCCATCACTCCCTCTGCTCTAGTGACGTCATCAGGGCATCGCCTGCGTCACGGCGAGTGGCCCTCGCGCCCCTCGCCGCCCCTCCTCCCAACGGCCCTCACTGCACACCAGTGCCCTTCAGTGGGTCTTACTGCACCTCTGTGCCCTTCAGTGGGTCTTACTGCACCTCTGTGCCCTTCAGCGGGTCTTACTGTACCTTAGCGCCCTTCAGTGGGTCTTACTGCATCTCAGCGCCCTTTACTGTGTTTCACTGCACCTCTATGCCCTTCACTGGGTCCTCCTGCACCTCTGTACCCTTCACTGAGTATTACTGCACCTCTGTGCCCTTAACTGGTTTTTACTGCACACCAGCGCCTTTCAATGGTTCTTACTCTACCTCAGTGTCATTCAGGGGTTCTGCTTGCATCTCAGCGCCATTTTGTGTTACTGTATGTCACTGCCCTTTAATGGTTCTTACTATATCTCATTGCCTTTCATTGGTGCTCACTGCAACCACAGTGCCCTTCAGTATTTCTTAAGAACTACGCTTCTTGCCCTTGAGTGGTTCTTACTATACCTCATTGTCTTTTGCGATTCTTACTGCACCTCAGTGCTCTACTGCTGCTACCCACAGAAGCAGCAGCAGCTTTGTTGCTGAACTCAGGTGCCGGATGTCACAGGTTCGATGCCGACCCAGGCATGTCAGCTCTTTGCTGCGCTAGGCGCACTGACTCACTTGTGATAGGTTTGCACAGCTGCCGTGAGGCACTTACCCTCCTCAGAGATGGAGAGGAAAGGGGGCCGCGGGTCGTTGTAACCTTCCATCGATGGTGCCATAGTTCTTGACGACCCTGGTCGACTGCAGCCGTACTTACAGTACGCCTTTGAGGCCAGATAAGCTATATCAGCAGCACTAACCAGTACGTGTGGGTTTCCCGTTGAGGGCGCAGTCAGGCTGACTTTATCTTTACTTCAACGCCCATCATTGGTTCTAACTGCGCCTCATCGCCCTTCATTTCTTCTTACTGCGACTCAGTGCTCTCTTTATGCCCTCGCCGCACATTTGCGCACTTCATTGGTTCTTACTGCACCTGAGTACTTTTCATTAATTCTTAGTGACTAAGCCTCAGCACCCTTCATTGGTTCTCACTGGATGTTAGTGCTCACCATCGGCCCCCACTCGACCTCTGCGGCCTTCTTTGGTTCTTAGTCTACTTCAGAGATCTTCAACGGATCTTCATCAGTACTCGCTTCAACCTATTGCCCTCCAAGGGTTCTCATTTCCATTGATGGCCCTTCATGTGCTCTCGTTGCACGCAAAGCCCTCTATAAGGTCTCACTGCCCCACATTGCACATCAGTGGTTCTTGCTGGTTCTCACTGGATCGTAACGATTTACGTTTCACAGTGAATGTGCCAAGCTACTGTAAAGCCTGTGCCATAAAACAGCTGTTGCATGTACGATCATCCGCTACCGTTATCGCTACAGCCACAGATGGAGTGATGACAGGTCCCCTGCCCTATTTCAAATGTATTACGTGGCAGTTGATAAGAAATCAACCACATCTTCACAGCCATGTTTTTTTCAGGCGGTATTCAGCGGACCTGGGCTCGATGCTTTGGAGTCAACCCGCGCTACAATCTTTGTTTTTTCTACGTTGCGGTCGGTTCTCTCTATTAAGTTATTGTAGGATGCACGGGCCCTGCTTTGCGACCATTGCAGTTATCGCAATAATGATTTTTTTTTTTGGGGGGGAGGGGACTGGGCTATAATGCTTTATGTTGCTATCACCGTCATTTCTTTTGTAAGTGTAAGTTTTTTTTTTTCTTACCGAAGAAACGCGCACGCCATGGTTCAGAATAGCAAGCCTAGTAGTAGAAGTATCTGAGGTCAGAAATTTTCCATAAAAAAGAAGTGCCCTCTGGGAATCGCAGGAACTAGAAAAGGCCACCAACCTTCCACCCCATGCAGTCCTATGCTATTTACCTGCTGATATAGTCTGCCACCTAAAAACACCGACACCAATGGTGCCCTTCTATAACTCAGGTACGTGGTGTTGTCGAATTTACTACAGCCAATCTAACTGCGTCGGTTTTACGGCAGTCTATACGCAATTGGAAGTTTTTGGACAACTATCCGGTATTAACCAATGCTGCTCCTACACGAACAGGAAAAATGCCTATGGTTTTCTGAAACCTGGATTACCTCAATGATTCTTCGGACGAGGACCAGGTGGTGTTACGTACATGGCCCATCTTGCGCGGAGGTGACGCTGCAATTCGTAACCAGTGGGAGGGCTAGTAGCGACTTACCTATCCCCGCACAGTGTGCATATGGCTGCATACAGCTACTTTGTATGTCAATTCCAGTAAGTATACTTGCAGTAAGCTTTCAAACTTTGATAGGGTAGCATTTGCTGAAGTTCAGAATTCGTCGAAGAGGCTGTTTCACAAGCCCCTACTCTGCAGCCCTTTCAACGACAGCCTGTCATTATAGCTCAATTATTGGGCCGCGTGGCAGCTGTGACCTCAGTACCTAACAATCAATTCTGAGTGCCATGCGGTGCAATGCACACGGGCTGGATGCCTTAGATATGAACCGTTAGCATTGCTATGAATTTTTTAACCCCACAGTAATTTCGGCTGTGATATTATTCGGGATTTTTCTTCTTCAGGGATTAATTCAGTGGTTTTCACTAAATTTGCTGAGAAAAATTAATCTTGGTAACATAGGATTAAATATCAATTATTTTGAACAGCTCAAAAGACCAAAACCGGCGCAGTGTCATTTACTAGTCGCTCATTAACTCTAGATTTCGCGTGGAAACTCTTCATATACTCTAGAAAAGTGAAGCATGAGGTATCTCAGGTTAGTTTGTTAGGTGTTGCCACAACAGGTTAAGAAGTTGTGAAAGGAGAATTTTAATGATTTTGCCGGTTGTCCCGCATGTGTGACGCACCTAAAGCTATTGACGAGAGGATTGAAATAGAGTGCCGATACGAGTATGTAGCCCACAACTTGGCGAATGTAGATTTTTTCTTACTGCCATAAATCTGATTCCAGGGCCTATACAGGAAGCTATATCTTTTGAACAAACTAGCGTCTACGGCAAACTATGTCGTTTGAACTAACTGCCGTCTGTACAGTAAATTTAAGTGTTATGAATTAACCAAAATGCATGCAAAGTGGAACTGTTTCTGCCTGTTTGCAACACATTGATTATGCCTCCTTCTGCCACATTATCTTGGCGTCCTTCCTAGTAGTACATGGTCTGCTCGTCCTTGTAGCACATGGTCTGTACCCTCTTGTAGCACATTATCTTTGCCTTCTTTTCGCTGCAGCGCATGCCTAATATTGTCTATGCTCCCTCAAGGCACAGGGTCTCTGCCTTCCTCTAGCCTATTGTGTATGCCGGTTTGTAGCGCCTAGCTGGTCTCCGTAGCGCGGTTATCACACCTGCGTATTTGTAACACACTATCTCTGCCGCCTTGCAGTACCTTTTTATGATTCCTTGCAACGCATTATCTCTTTTTCTTGTAACAAATTAACTCTGCCTCCTTGTTGCACATTATATGTCTCCTTGCAGCCCGCTAGCTCTGTCTCCTTATAGCTATTAGCTGTGTCTCCTTATAGCTATATTAGCTGTGTCTCCTTCTAACATCATAATAGGGGAAAATTTTGAATATTTTCTATCCAGAACGGCCTCTAGCTATAACCTGAATCTTCGTTCAGACAAGTACTAAGCTCTATTCTCAAAAAATTAATGATTCATTATTGCAGCATTAAACCCAGCAGAGGTATGTAGAAGCAATATAATTGTTCTTCTCTTAGTTCAGTGTCGTCAAGCTGGCCTACGGATAGCGTAATAAGTATTGAATGCCGAGCTCTGCATGTATGTTACTAGGGACTGAATTAAACAAGGTTATGACGTCCTGATTTTACTGGGTTGCAGTTTTGGGCAACATCAGCCTCGTGTCAGTACGTTGACCGAGGTTCGAATAATGCCAGTCTTGCAGCACCACGTGCATCCGAGAGTCGGGATATGAAACACCGGGCAGGCTAAATTAAAGTTTAATTGTGACTCTTAAATCTAACAAACTGAGCTTACATAAAGGATGAAGTAAGGGCCCGTCGGTTGACCAGCCAGCAAGCAGCACGAGGGCTGTGGAGCCGTGCTATGTTGCGGGCAACGGGTGGCCGCGAGGACGACTCGTCCGGGTTTCCGAAGGCAGGGGTGCAACTGGCAGTAGTCACTTAGTCAGTACAGGAGGAGCAACTGCGTCGTTACAGCAGAGCGTCTATACTAGGAGAATTTTGTGATCGAACTTCAGGAGCATCTGCAGCGGATTAAGCTGGAGCAGCTGAAGAAGAGGGGCTTAGCAACGACGGTTGACGAGGTAGGACGTAGCAACGACGGTTGACGAGGTAAGACGTAGCAACGACGGTTGACGAGGTAGGACGTAGCAACGACAGTTGACGTGGTAGGACGTAGCAACGACAGTTGACGTGGTAGGACGTAGCAACGACAGTTGACGTGGTAGGACGTAGCAACGACAGTTGACGTGGTAGGACNCAAACTATGTCTTTTGAACTAACTAGCGTCTACGGCAAACTATGTCTTTTGAACTAACTAGCGTCTACGGCAAACTATGTCTTTTGAACTAACTAGCATTTACAACAAACTATGTCTTTTGAACTAACTGGCGTTTACAACAAACTATGTCTTTTGAACTAACTAGCGTTTACAACAAACTATGTCTTTTGAACTAACTAGCGTTTACAGCAAACTATGTCTTTTGAACTAACTAGCGTTTACAGCAAACTATGTCTTTTGAACTAACTAGCATCTACGGCAAACTATGTCTTTTGAACTAACTAGCATCTACGGCAAACTATGTCTTTTGAACTAACTGCCGTTTGTACAGTAAATTTAAGTGTTATGAATTAACCAAAATGCACGCAAAGTGGAACTGTTTCTGCCTGTTTGCAATACATTGTTTATGCCTCCTTCTGTTACATTAAATTGGCGTCCTTCCTAGTAGTACATGGTCTGTTCGTCCTTGTAGCACATTATCTCTGCCTCTTTTTCACTGCAGCGCATGCCTATGCCCCCTCGAGGCACAGTGTCTCTGCCTTCCTCTAGCCTATTGTGTACGCCGGTTTGTAGCGCCTTATCTCCGCAGAGCGATTATCTCACGGGTCTCTGCATTTTTGTAACACACTATCTCTGCCGCCTTGTAGCACATTATAACATATTAGTCTCCTTGCAGCCCACTAGCTCTGTATCCTTGTAGCAATAAGCTGTGTCTCCTGGTAACGTCATAATAGGGCAAAATTCTGAATATATCCTATCCAGAACGGCCTCTAGCTTCAACCTGAATCTTCGTTCAGACAAATACTAAGCTCTATTCTCAAAAAATTAAGAACTCATTATTGCAGCATTAAACCCAGCAGAGGTATGTAGAAGCAATATAATTGTTCTTCTCTTAGTTCAGTGTCGTCAAACTGGCCTACGGATAGCGTAATAAATATTGAATGCCGAGCTCTGCATATATGTTACTAGGGACTGAATTAAACAAGGTTATGACGTCCTGATTTTACTGGGTTGCAGTTTTGGACGACATCAGCCTTGTATCAGTACGTTGACCGAGGTTCGAATAACACTAGTCTTGCAGCACCACGTGAATCCGAGAGTCGGGATATGAAACACCGGGCAGGCTAAATTAAAGTTTAATGGTGACTCTTAAATCTAACAAACTGAGCTTACGTAAGGGATGAAGTAAGGGCCCGTCGGTTGATCAGCCAGCAAGCAGCACGAGGACTGTGGAGCCGTGCTATGCTGCGGGCAACGGGTGGCCGCGAGGACGACTCGTCCGGGTTTCCGAAGGCAGGGGTGCAACTGGCGGTAGTCACTTAGTCAGTACTGGAGGAGCAGCTGCGTCGTTACAGCAGAGCGTCTATACCAGGAGAATTTTGCGATCGAACTTCAGGGGCAACTGCAGCGGATTAAGCTGGAGCAGCTGAAGAAGAGGGGCGTAGCAACGACGGTTGACGTGGTAGGACGTTGCAACGACGGTTGACGAGGTAGGACGTAGCAACGACGGTTGACGAGGTAGGACGTAAGGACGTAGCAACGACAGTTGACGAGGTAGGTAGGGCGTAGCAACGACAGTTGACGTGGTAGGACGTAGCAACGACGGTTGACGAGGTAGGACGTAGCAACGACAGTTGACGTGGCAGAACGTAGCAACGACAGTTGACGTGGTAGGACGTAGTAACGACAGTTGACGTGGTAGGACGTAACTACGACAGTTGACGAGGTAGGACGTAGCAACGACGGTTGACGAGGTAGGACGTAGCAACGACAGTTGACATGGCAGAACGTAGCAACGACAGTTGACGTGGTAGGACGTAGTAACGACAGTTGACGTGGTAGGACGTAACTACGACAGTTGACGTGGCAGAACGTAGCAACGACAGTTGACGTGGTAGGACGTAGTAACGACAGTTGACGTGGTAGGACGTAGCAACGACAGTTGACGTGGCAGAACGTAGCAACGACAGTTGACGTGGTAGGACGTAGCAACGACAGTTGACGTGGCAGAACGTAGCAACGACAGTTGACGTGGTAGGACGTAGTAACGACAGTTGACGTGGTAGGACGTAGCTACGACAGTTGACGAGGTAGGTAAGACGTGGCAACGAAAGTTGACGTGTAGGACGTAGCAACGACAGTTGACGTCTGGGAGACGTCTGTGGGCTCGAAGCTCCGTTGTCTCGTTAATGAAGGAGTCAGCAACCTTGTCACTGAGCCACGCTACTTTTGTAAGTGTAACTTCTTATCAATTAAAAGCACTGATATCCTTTTTTTATCCTCTATTTTTACGTAGTGAAATATCGTATGAATTATATGCATATGATTTTGTCACTTTTTATTGGTGAACTCCATAATTGCCGTGAACTCATGCAAGAATTTTCCAAAGAAGCCAAATTCCCTGGGGAAAACTTATGATACCTCTGCAGCTGATGAAATAATTCAACTAGCTAACTACCTAAATAACTCGCAAATAAAATAGAAAATAATTTGAAACACACCGATAAAAATAATTAGAAAAATGAGATTTAATAGAAAAAAATGCGTAATCTAATGTCCTTTGCACAAGAAACAATCTGAAGCTGGGGGACTGAAATACGGGATATAAACACTCTCTGCATTACACTTAATCAGAAAAAAGTCCATTGAATTTTATGATTTGCCTCTTTTTATTGATTTACTGAGGGTTATCAAAGTTTACTACGCTGCATTTTATTGGAAGAAGACTCATCTGTATTTCATCATCCATTTGGCCAAGCTCCCAACAATTTCAGTTACAGTCGTTTCCAAGGCAATTGAAAGCGTTAAAAATCTAAGCCTTGAAAATGACCAGGGTCCTAAGTCCATCTCCACAGTGGATGTTGCAGCAGGCCAGAGCTCCTGCCGAGAAGGTTAGCTTTGTAAAGATAGGTAGGTTCTCTATTTTTTCCCTTTCTATTCCGCGAGCCGGGCTGTCGATCGAGATAGCCAACCTTATACGCGGGGACACTTCTAGTCTCTCTCGTGTGCAAGGCCAGGAAAGGGGCCGTCTACTCGAGTGTCTTTTTCTATTCTTTGGGCTTTTTTCCCGCCAGTAGTAGCGCACTGAGCCAACTTATACTATATGGCAGGACAGAGCCGATGTCGAGATAGGATACGTCTACTCGAGCCTCCTGGCCGACTAGCATCACGGTGCGGATCGCCCCTTGGCGGAAACGGTTGTTAAACTAACCATTTAATAATAATAATTGAAAATGACCGCGTAATCATCTAAAAGTTGACTAAATAAATGTCTAAATCTATGAAATATTTCTTAAGAAAGATACCTAAAAAGTACTGAGTAACACACTCGTTGGAGCAAAAAATTTTATATGTTATTATTTTCACTTACATATTTCAGCATTTTATTTATGCAAGGCGAGGCATTGCTAATCAATCTTGCGTCCGTCATCTGCTGTGCAGTGAAATTGGAAGATCCATAACCCCAAAATCGATGCTGAAACCCCAACACTTTAAGGGGTGCACTGATCTGATTCTTACCCGATCAATTGCGAACCAATCAAAAGAAAGAAAAACAAATTTTGTCCAATGAACTACGAGTCAACCCACAGCCTTTCAATGCATGCTCAGAGGACCTCACATGCCGGACAGTGTACTGTGCTTTCTACAGGAAAAGCGAGATTATTTCATCAGTTAAAGAACGTAGTTACCTTAGGGTACTTAGGTATACGTCGGTTCAGGTTATACGGGATAGGATAGTTTAGGTTTTATTTGAATAGGCTATAATATAGATTATACTTGGTTGGGTGAGCTTACGCTGTTTGGTTAGAATAGCTAAGGCTACATTTGGTTAGGCTTGTTTGGCTTAGCTTACACTAGCTCGTTAGCCTCATTTCTTGGATATAGCGTTACTCATATGCCAAAGCGCCACTCTGTGTTGTTCACTACATTAGGCTGTAATTATACCACACACTCATACATACGCAAACACACATACACACCAATGCCTACACACGCACACTTACACACACCCGTGTGAGCAGAGCTCGTCGGTCCCTCATCAATAAGTTCATCTTTAAGCGACGCTGCAGGCAACAGCAGCAGCAACTTTGCAGCAGCGGCAGCAGCAGTCGATCAGCCTCCCATCCATGGCCTTCCCTTGACCTTAACCCTTAGTGAAGGTCTGCACAATTACACCCAAGGCTAATACTAGGACATGAGTGGTCATTGTTGATTTCTAAGTAAATCAGAAGTTGATTTTCGATTAACATGGAAATTGGGTCACATACATGGCGAAGCGAGAAATTTTTTAAAATGAGGTCTACATATTTGGTCGACCTTGTTAGAAAAAGCAGAATTTCACAAAGAAGCGTATTTTATGCGCTAAAAGTGCATATTTGCTTAGGAATCGGTGAGTTGAAAATATTAAAGTGTTGGAAAATTAGGAACTGAAGAATGGAAAATGTGTATTAAAGTCAATATATTTTTGTGGTATCGGGGAACTGAAACATCAACTCAGTGTATTTATTTTATAAATCCACTATATAATAAAACAAAGTTGTTGGTCGCTCCTTTGCTTGCTCCAATGTTGGTCCGTCTCTCCGTCACGCAGTTAAGAGCTTAATAGGAGAAAATTCATGTACTGAAAAACAAGTTGAGATACCATACAATTTCAGCGCTTGAAGTACCGGTGACAAATATAGCTCTGGATCTCCGGCCTCTGGATCTCCGGGCTCTGGATCTCCGGGCTCTGGATCACCGGGCTCTGGATCACCGGGCTTTGGATCACCGGGCTTTGGATCACCGGGCTCTGGATCTCTGGCTCTGGATCCCCGGCCTCTGAATCCCCCCTTTCATTGCTGAATGATATCATAGTAGTTGAATCTTCACGCTGAGCAGACGCCTTTTTTTACTGAACTTACATCGCAGCCAAATTTCGACGCTGGAGGTTCAACAATCAGTTGGTATCCACAAATACAATACGGTGAGCCCTGGGCATTTCCAGTGAATTCTTTTGACTGAGCTATATTTTCTTAGTACAACTTAACGCTTGATCAATTCCAAGCTGATATTCACACTTTATCTTGCAGGGGGATATTTGCTATCACAAAACTCATGGCTGTACAACTTGGGTTTCACTAGTGGAAGATCGGGCCTGCAGGGATGAGACCTGTAATACAGCAAAACCTATGATGGGAACCGGAACAATAAAAAGCTCAATCAAAAAATTTTTTGCCGTCATTTCAACTGCTGGACCCTCTAGCACTGTAATAAAATGCGCATAATAAGAACCGATTGTTTACAGCGAGAGGGATTGATATCACGGGTTTATATAGAGCTAGAAAATCGCTCTTGGTAATGTCATCATAGCAAATTAGAACTTGAGCCTATATTTCTTGGACGGGGAGAGGTGAAGTGAAGAGAATGAAGCACTTAAGCTTTGGTTGTAAGGTGAAGCTTTTCCATTTTGGAAAGAAAAGTGTCTTGCTTCTTGCCGTCTTCAAGATGTTTCAACTCCTCCTAGTTCAATCAAACTCCAAGCCTATATGGACCAATGTATTTCTCAAACGACGGTTCAAATAATGCCATTCCAGTAAGAAACCAACGTTTTATTAGGTCTTTATAGTATTAAGGTTGCTGAAAGGTCTCTGTACGACCACACGTTGTGGCCCTTCGACCCCCAGTAACTTTAACAAATGAAATGAACGGTTCTGCACCCTCGTGCACAAATTCCTTGGTTCTCATGTTGTAGCTATTATACTTTTTGCAGCTCCTCATTGTCAGCAACCCTTTGATGCCCAGTGAAACTACATGAACCATCTTTTTGTTCTCCAAACGCAACTTAAGCTCGGTCCAATAGGCTTGATTAGTGCGTTAGTTGCGCCCTATTGGATCGAGTTTCAGGTGTTAACCTTAAAATGTTTAGCCTCGAGATCGCCCGAGAATCAATCCAAGTTCGTAAGACGGATTACCCGACGCCTCAAGAGGAAATGAGGTTGATTTTATCGTGGACAAAATGATCAAAGGCAGTACAACTAGCGCACTTCCCTGAAATCTGTACAATTTAAAGCTATTGATATGAACAGTCTTTAGTGACGAACTCCAATATCCTGAAATCCCAAGAATTGATTTAAAACAAACTACCTAACGGACTTCGACTTCACAAAACTAAGCATTGAACTAGCCATTGACGAACTTAGAAGCAACAGAGCAGCGGGACCAGATGATGTGCTTACAAAAATCCTTAAGATATGTAAGCTAAGCATCTCTTACCCCTTATACCATGTGTTGCGAAAATCAATGGATGAGGGGGTAATTCCACTTACCTACAATCACGCAATTATTTCACCTTTTCACCTATTCCACCTATTCCTAAAACTGGAAATAGCATGCTTCCAGCTATCTATAGACCTGTCTCCCTAACTAGCCACAGAGTGAAAACGTTTCGTAGGGTATTTAGAAAGCAGCTAGTAGGTACATCAGTTAGACAGCAATAACCTATTTACAGTAAATCAATATGGCTCTCGCCACAATGCATCTACTACTTCTTGACTGCTCAAGCCCTTTGACTCTACTTGAGACCTACTATTCCATAGTGGATGTAATATATTTAGATTTTGCAAAAGCATTCGGCAAAGTAGACTACATATAACTCAAACTCTCCAACGTGGTAATCCGCGGAAAACTTCTTAGATGGATCGAAGCATACAACACAAACTGAACCCAAAGGGTAATTATAAATAATAAAGTGTTCAAACGACAGCCGGTACTCATTGGAGTCCTACAAGGTACTGTGCTTGGTCCAATACACTTCCTTATCATAATAAATGACATGGGGCACCAATGCAAATTTGCCGTTCCCTTCTCGTTCGTGGATGACACGCGGATATTAGCAGCGGGGCTGTCAATGGCAGCCGTACGGAATGTGCGATTAGTTCTAACCAACGTCTTTCACTGGACATCGGTTAGCGACATGACCTGCAACGAAACAACACTCTTGAGATTCGGGAAAAATTCCTCCCTTGATGAATTGACGTCCTACACGACAAGAGATGGGAACGAAAGTAAGCAAATTCTAAGGTACCTTGGGATGAGAATGTAAGATAATGCCACTTTTGAAGATCACGTGGCTCGAGTTGTTACCATAGACAAGAAATGGAGAGAATGGGTGCTTCGAACTTTCTCTTCACTAGAGGCAGAAACAATGCTCACTTTTTAGAAACAAGTGATCCTGGCCAAACACTCAGACCGTAATGGTCGCACTTGTGAAGTGCGAATTTCGATCAACAGTGGGGGTGATGCGATAGCCACGAAGTAGTCTAATAGTTTCGCTGGCTGGGGACGAGGTTGTTCAACAAAATGCCACGTCATATTCAAAATGTCACAGGTACAGAGACTGCCATACTTAAAAACTTATTGGACAGATAATTACGGAAAATGTTAGATAAACCAGCTGTAAGCGACTACGTGCAATGTGGGGATGCCGTGCTACTAGCCATCCCGCTGGTCATGGACTGCAGCATCACCTCTGCACAAGATGGGCTGCGTGAATAATGCCACCTTTGATCTCATCCGAAGAAGAATAATCAAGTATTGCGCCCAGCCGAACTCGCAATCGTCATTATAGTCATTGGCGCCTTATAGCTAAATCATTGTCTAATTTACACTCAAGTGCGGATTGGCTGTACTCGTAGAAAAAACTGCTACAAGTCAGTGACCGAGTCAATCGTGCAACACTCAAGCAGATGCTGCAGCAGCTCGGACGTCAGCATGAGGTCAACTTATCTCTAAAACTAGCCTTGTGCTACTACTGGTAACTGCTACACGCTGGAGTCCAAGTTCTTTTTAAAGGTCGTGGAGTTCTGTTACGGGGCTGTATAGTACTCACTACAACGTTCATATTGACCCCGAGAGGCCTGAACCACTTCTACCCTCATCTCATCAGCAGGCAACTGCTGATGGTCTTCAGTCCTCCTCTTACCCAAGCAAGCATGAAGCGTGTGATTGAAATTGAGTTACTGTCCAGAGAAGAAGTCTCGCTTCAGTCTGTTTCCAGAATATCCTACAATTTTGCGCAGACAACACCTTCCTAAGGGCCTTCCTACGCTGTTATATATTTCTCACGTAGTACCACAGCACCTTATTTCCCCTATTTGCAATATCTAACTGCAACTGCTAATGAGTAAAGTCGGCGGAAAAAAAATTATGTAACCAGTGAATTTAGTGGTTTACAGCGCAGTTCCGCGAGCATGGGAAGGAAAATTACAAGGGGTAGAAGCGTAGTGCTTTACAAAGTTGTTGCCGCGTGCAAACCGCGCTTCAGCGAGAGCTACTGCGCCCTTCTCCGAAGCATAAAAGCTATACATGACCTATGGCGAAGGTGCATTACTTAAACAGCGTTGTTAAGATTTTCACTGTTGTAAATTCCATTTTCTAAACCAAAAAATTTTAAGCACGACTGAGTCCATTAACTTGTGAGCAACTTTGTCTTTTGGAACATGAAGCGTTACGGAGCTCGTGCAACAATGCACGCACAGCGAATCTACCAAACGCAGCAAGACCGTTACATTTGAACCAAAATTCGTCCAGTCAAGCGGAAACTTTTGCGCCGACAGCGGATTCCGTCCAACTTACGAGAAAGGCTCCGCACAGCCAAGCATCTGTTCACTCAGAACAGCAACTGGAAAATGTACCGTCTGCTCATTCTTCGTAGGCGCAGAGGCAGTTGAACCTGCCCGATACTCCACCAGCTCGCCCCATGCGCCTACAATGACAGCTCAGATGACACAACGCCCTGTGGTGGCATTACTCCAGCTGTAAGAGCTTCAGCTGTAGGCTTAGCGGTCCTATAAATATGCT
>LQNS02278097.1:16164648-16176191 GCA_001587735.2 Parhyale hawaiensis
AACAAGGAAATGTGCATACAGTCTCCAATACAGGATAGAAAAATCAGCTAATTCGCTGATAAACGTGGTCTGCGATGGCCCTTGCTACAGACTGTCAAATATGTATAGCCGATGGCAGCGCATACTCTTACCTGATAGAGGCCAAACAATGAGCTGGAATGCGGTGTAACGTGTACTAAGGCTGCCAAGCGCTCTCTGTATTTAATTTAAGTCTATGTCTATAACTATTGTACCATCCCTGTGAGTACCTAATAAAGTTAATTGATTGAAAATCGTCAAGCACTCGGACGCTGAGCAGTACGGGTATGGGGACCAACCAACAGTCGTGTGAAGGCACCACCACCACCACGACTCATGGGGAATTATCAGTAAAATTATTATTATTACTACCACAAACCATTTACAGCGGCTAGTCAGAACTTTCTCCATTGTTAGGCAAAATAAGCCTAGAACTGCTACAAATTAAGAAAATTAAATTTGACTGCAGAATAGGAAAAAGTCCAGGTACACCTTCAGCCATACTTTGCTAAGTGGTGGTTGCAAAGATACGTAGATATCGGTAGGGAATGCTGTTCTCGCTGTGAGAACAATCCAGTTAAGGAGAGAAAATTCTATTGTCCTCTCAAACATAATAGTGAGGACATATTGAATATTTATTAGACTGAAATTTATGGCTACCTTTGACTTTGATTTGCGTGTATATAAATAAATTATTATCATTAAATCACACCAGACAGGCTACGTGGGAACGGAGAAACTCCATGAGGTTGACAAACAACCGCGCAACTAGCCCAGCGAGTGAAGAAAACAAGAAAAAAAGAGAGATAAGATCCGAGATCTCAGAATAGCTCTCTGTATGGATCGTTTAAAGCTGCCAATACCCGCACCAGCAAAGACAGAGCAGTCAAGACCATTCCAAACATCCACACACTTTGGAAAAACGAACGAGAATACTGGCCGTACGGCATCGTAACAGGTTCTAAGGCAAACTCATGAAGAGCCCTAGTACGCCGAGTATACATCACCTGAACAACTGGTACCTGGAGGATGTCAGACAGTGGATGACTAGGGCAGTTATAAATTTTATACAGAAAGCAGACCCCACCAACCCTGCGACGATGCGCCAGATCACAAGGTACAGCACCATCCAGTATGAACGCACATCGACGAACCACTTTGTCAAGCAAACACAGATGATAATCGGCAGCAGAACCCCAGACTACGGAGCAGTATTCCCGAAGAGGAAGGACATAGCAATTAAAGCAGCGACGTGTCAATTCTACCGAGTCAAACACCCTCCAAGCATGCCTCATGAGACCAATTTTCTGCGATGCACGTGTGGCAACCGAACGAATGTGGGACTCAAACGTCAACTATAGATCAAAATATGCACCCAAGATTACCAAGCCATCAACCACAAGAAGTGATACACCATCCAGCATGAGTGCAGGAAAAGGAGGTCCCATTGTACGTGACCTGGACGCGAGCATGGTCTTATTCTTGCCCGCATTTAGCCTCATCCCCCACATAGAACACCAAAAGTCAATCCCTTCCAAATCATGCTAAATGGATTCTGAAACCTCCAACCTATCACCAGGTTTATTGCAAATAGCCAGCAGAGTAACATTATCAGCGTAACCAACGAGTAAATTATTTACAGATCAAACAGGTCCGCTGTATATACAATGAATAACAAAGGGCCCAGAACACTACCCTGTGAGACACCAGAAACTACGACCAAAAACTCAGTTTCATTCCCACCAACAACTACATATTGTCGTCTGTCAGATAAGAACTGACTAATTACCGCGAAACTTAACCACCAATACCCATCAATCTCAGCTTATGGAGCAGCCCAAGGTGATTCACGCGATCAGAAGCAGCACTGAAATCAAGCTGCACCAACCATGCTCCATGACCCTCTTCAAGAGCCAGCTGAAACACATGAGAAATATAGAGCAGGGCATCACAAGTTCCCAAGCCCTTACAAAAACCATAATGTGTTGGTGGAAGGACACCTTTCTTCTCAAGAAAATAACCCAACCTCGACGCAACCAACCTCTCATGAACTTTCGACAAAACAGGTGTGATCGAGATGGGTCTATAGTCGGAGGTTCAGGATGAAACAGAGCCCTTCAGAACAGGCGTCACATGGGCGACACGCCAGCACTCCGGAAAAGAGTCCAGCCGTAACATCCGACGGAACACGGAGGTAAGCGGGTCTGCGAGCACCACAGCCACCCTCCGAAGAAAGAGAGGAAACATACCCAATGGATCAGTGCCCCCATAGGGGTCCAGGTCAAAAAGAAGGCGGTTCACTTCAGAAGATCTGAAAGCAAACCGGAGAACTTCGGCTCAGTATCACACGCTAAAGAAATGCTCACCCGGTCCTGGCTCTGCTTCCTATCAAAGTAGCGCAACAAAAGGTCCGCCTTTGCAGCGGGGTCCGCAACAAGATCACCACCAGCACCAGTTAATGGGAGGGGGGCAGAAGAGCTCACACCAACCCCAGCACTTATCAAGGTGGACCACCACTTATGTGCGCTAACAGACAAAGCTAGCAACTCCCTGGACTTCAAATTATGCTCCCTCTCAGCTTCCTCATAAGTAGCACCAGCCCGACGCTGCTGTTCCCTGAAACGCTGGAAGTCAACGGGCATATGCCTCCTGCTTCAACTGGTGCGCCCTCCTACAGGCATCATCAAACCAGGGCTCATCGCCTGTCTTGATCGTAATAAAGCGGGAAGGGGCATAGGCGCGCACCATGTCAGAAAAAAAGCCGATCCAAAGTCGACCCAGGATCAGGGGACTCTCTCACAACACCACAAGGTAACGCAAGGATGGCACCAGAGACGGCATCCCAATTCACTCTAGACTTCAAAAATATTTCACGCGTAACAGTGACTCTGAGGACCCGCTAACGAACTTGCAGCGTCGCAGAGAGGGTCCGAAAAACCAATGGGAGACACCATTGACACTCCAACCAAATCAAGAACATCAGTCATCAGCAGGTCAAGAACACCTTCCATCAAATGGGTGGGACCCTCAATTAACTGCTTACAACCAGAGGCACTCACGAAATCGAAGGGTGCATGGCCATGGTAATCGGTCCTCCCAGAGCCTAACCATTCCAGATGGTGACAATTAAAATCACCCATAAAGACAAAAGCAGAACGCCTATCCAACGACTGAATTCTAGCCATTGCATCCAAGAGACAAACAAAGACCCTATAATCAGCAGACGGGCTGCGATACACTAGAAACAATTAAAAATTCCTGAATGAGCCACAGACTCGAAGTACCATCGACTCACAGTTCGGACACTCATATTCACTCTGCCTAGACACAACAACACCTTTCGAACGTGAGTAGCCAAACCCGTAAATCCAGGATATGAGTCGCAACCGCAGCACTGGCTTTTCTAAGTTCGGGATCACCAGCCCTGAAAGATGGCGATGGCTTGAGACGAGCGTCTCCGAACATAACACCAGGTTAAAATTGGAAGAGGCACGGCGAGCTGAGCCAAATTACCATATAGACCCCGAACATTAGTACATAAGATGCGGCAGGAGCGAGACCCAGAATCACGAGAACCGTGGTTCTCCTCAACGTCCGGATATCTAGCTATCAGGCACGGAAGAACAATAAATAAACATACACCATAAGCAAAGGAAATCATCAAAAAACTAACAAAACAAAACAAATCGACAGTCACGATAGCTACAAAAGCGGCCAGCTATCCACGCGCCCCAGACCAGGCCTGCCATTACCAGCAAAGGCGGAGCTATTGTCAGCTCATTCGACGGGAAGCAGAGCAGAGATGTTATCGCATTGCCTCATGGATGCCACCCTGAACCTCGCTTGACCTCTTAGGTGTTCAGATCTGGTACAATCAAGGTGCTGCTTGAGGGCCTTGATCCGTATGGAGGTGTGGATCCGGTGGGCATGTTTCCTTTGTTTTATAAGCAGCTGGCTGACGTTCTTGCCCACAAGCTTGCAGTGATCTTCCGGCGCCTAATGCGGTTGGGATATTTTCCTCGTTGTTGGCGTACTGGGAATATTACTCCTATTGAAAATGCTTCGGTGTTGCCCTATGTTGCCAACTATCGACCCATCACACTGACGCCCATTTTATCGAATGTGTTCGAGAAGTTGATCGCTGGTAAGCTTAGTCGTTTCGCTGAGGGTACGGGGTTGCTACCTGCTGGACAATTTACGTAAAGAATCGGCTTGGGTTGTTGTGACGCTCTGTTGTCTGTGTCACACCATTTACAGTCTGCGCTGGATTGTAGGTCGGAGGCACGCCTTGTCCAGTTGGACTTTAGCGCGGTGTTAACCACAGGGGTCTATTATACAAGCTGAAGTCCTTTGGTGCCGGTGGTAGGGTTCTGTCAATCACTCGCGATTTTGTTTCTGAGCGAATGCAGAGTGTGTCTGTTGACGGCGTTTAGAGCCCCTCAGTCGGGGTTGTGTCTGGCTTCCCTCAAGGCAGTGTGCGTGGCCCGCTGCTGGTGTTCATTTTCTATACTAGTGACATGTTCTCTTCGCTTGAAAACGCGATGATCAACAATGCCGATGATTCCACTTTGATGACAGTTATACTTGCTCCTCGCCTTCATGATGCTGTCGCTTAGTCTCTGAATAGGGATTTGTCAGGCATTAGTGCATGGTGCTCGGCCTGGAATATGAAGCTGAATGCCAGTAAGACCAAGTCGATGATTCTCAGTCGGTCTCGGACACTTGTACCGCAGCGTCCCCAACTGGAAATTGGTGGCACTTTGCTTCAGGGGTTTAGCACCTTGGAGATTCTTGGTGTTGTCTTTGATGAGCGGCTTACTTTTGAGCCGCATATTGGGATGTTGGTGTCGCGTGCTTCCACTAAGATTGGGCTCCTGCGTGAGGTGAATTCTGTGTTTGGTGATAGTCAGGCTGCCTGCAGAGGTTTTTATGCGCTTTTGCTGCCTGTGTTAGAGTGTAACTCACCGGTCTGGGCTTCAGCTGCTGACACTCACTTGCGTCTGTTTGACCACCTTGTTAGTTCAGCCAGCAGGCTGTACGCTGATAATGATCTAGTGAACCTGTCCCACAGGAGAAGAGTAGCAGAGCTATGTATGTTTTATACGGTGTACTGTAATGAGAAGCATTGGTTGTATTCTGCTCTCCCTTCTCTCAAAGTTTTTGGGAGAGAGACTCATGCTGCGCGCGGAGCGCACTCTTTCACTTTGGAGGCTGTCGTATGTCGAACTAATCAGTTCTGTCGGTGCTTCGTGCCCTGGTCGGCTAAAGTTTGGAATTTTTTGCCGGCTTCGGCTTTTGGTCGCATTCGCCTGCAGGCGTTTAAGTCAGCTGTCAATGAATTTTGCTGGATTTCCTGTAGCAGCGTTTTGGGCTTCCCATTGTTGCAAGATGTTTCATTTGGGTTGTATTGCCTGCCTGTGGAAGCTCAAGCTAGCTGCACCATCCCCTGCACTCGCTACCATTGGGTTTGTGAGGCCCAAATATATTATGGCAGGCAAAGGGTCCGCCAGAATATACCCCTGACGCTTATCTCATGAGCGGCTGTTCAGCTCGGACGTCGTCCAACATTCAGTAAATGTTGGTAGGAAAGATACTCTTGGAAAGTACTCAAGTTGATCGATATACGAGGGCCCGCTAATAAGCTCTGCGTAAGATTGCACAGTGTGGCCCTGGCTTTAGCCGGGAATGTGCCGAAAATAAGCGGGGATATGCTGAAGTGTTCAGACAACCGCGGGTGTAAATTTTAAGAAAGCACACCAGTCAGACAGAAGGAGATCGCTTGGAAACAACAAACATCGGTCACAAGAAGATCTGGTCTGTCAGACCGGAATGGTGACCGTAGAACTGTAAATTTGCAAAAAAAATCATAAGTAGAAATATCATTCAAAGAAGTGGACTAAGGCAAGGTGTGCCTCGGGGTGAAGTTTGTCATCAGCCAGGCATTAGATATGAGTCATCTCATCAGGCGAGGTGCGTTTTCCGAAACAGTTTGCTAGAAAAGAGGTCCTCGGGCGTCGCCTGTGAGGCGCAGGAGTGGCAGGCACAGTCGTTTCTGCAATGCTCGTCTCTGAGGCAGCAGATTGCAGATTAGGACAAGCTACCCTAGATTATGTGCTCTTGGGTTTGCTAAAAACGCAAGTCTGGGACGTGATCCAATCCCATGCAGTCGCATGAGAAGCAGGAAGACATGTCAGGCGGCGAAATAAGGTTCTCCACAGAAACAGTGGCAGTAGTGCCAGAGGTAGAAGAAGGGGCAGTGTTCATATCTATGACGGGGAACAGTTCGACGTCCTTCGGCATCAGTCCAAAGCTCAACAGATTTACGGTATGCTTCGATGTTGTCCCCGTCCTCATTGAGGTTTTTTGCCGACACTGACCTGGCACCAGGTGTGACTTTACACGAATGGCGGCTTGGATTTACGTCGATAAATCCGTACCTGAACCCGTATCTGCCGAATGACTTGGTTGACGAAAGATTAATCATTATATTTGGTAGCATTTATCAGCATATTTGGTACCATAGGGATATGGTACAAATTAATGAGGCACAGCTCATCACTCGACTTAGATTAGAAACAAAGAGGAGCTAATATTATCATTACATTTAACGATGCGTTGCAGATCATTATTTGGTCCCTGTCTGGTACAAATATGCCTGTCATCGGCTGTACATGTTGGATAGCTTGTAGGAAAGGCCCTTAAGGAACTCATTTGCAAACGATTCAGCTCATTTTTCTCTCCAGATTTTTAGAGCCCGAGAGCGCATTTCCTTGTCTTAACTTTGAAGCAGTTGGTATAATTTTGAGCAAATATCGTACCTGCACTAGATGACCTCAGCAGATTCATAAATCGGCGAAATGTTTCATTATAGGCTACACATAGGCAATAGCTCCGAAACAGCTGAGGTTGACTTCTTAAAGACATGTTACCCACCATGTGGAGCTGGCGCGTTTTATTATTTTTTTTTTCTCTATATCCTGGTTATCAAAGAAATTATAAGTAACTATGTAACACAGGTAAGAGAGCTGTTTACCACTGAGACGAGTAACTTTTTCAAGGTTCAATATACGTACAGTCTGTTTTAACAGTGTTATATTCGCTGCAAAGTTTGTTAGTTTCATTCTCGCAAATTGAGAACGGTTTTTATAGCTCACTGGAGTGGGGAGAGGCTAGTACTTTGTCATCAGAGTAGCTGCGGCCATTTCCTGCTTTACCATTAATTAATATGACACCCCACCTCAAGCTGCGTATTGTTGGGTGCGATGCCCCCAGGGGCATATGATGGTCCATAGGAGTAGGTTAGTTATGTTTCCCTATCCTATGTTATGAGGAGTACTGCCTTCAAGCGTCCCCATTGGTTGCCTTTAACCTTAGCTAAGATTTCGGCTCGTCTGTCTGACATGAAACATTGCTTCCTCACATTTCCATACTCCTATTGATGATACTTTCTCCTGCTTTTCCACCTCTTCATGATATCTAAGGGTCTTCCTGAAAGTGTTGAAGTCACAGTCTTACTACAGCATACTGTATTCATGTACCCAGAAAGATGCTAACAGCTTGGTAATAATTTCTTTCATGATTATTAAGAAATACAGTGAGTTATGCAAGCAATGTGTTCCTTCAAAACTATTGATGCTAATTTCCACCTGCTTAAATTTCATTGCAATCATTGAAATTTAGATTTTTCGGTA
The DNA here is from genome assembly GCA_001587735.2 of Parhyale hawaiensis. Taxonomy (NCBI): domain Eukaryota; kingdom Metazoa; phylum Arthropoda; class Malacostraca; order Amphipoda; family Hyalidae; genus Parhyale; species Parhyale hawaiensis. The sequence continues at coordinate 16,172,358 of LQNS02278097.1, forward strand.
ACTTAGAGTGACTTTCAGAATTAATTATGCAAGTGTAAAATTTTTCTCCTTAACTGTACATCATATGAATATGAAAACTTTTTGGTCAACGGTCCGTTAGTCCTTAACCTCTTCATATGAACACCGCTACGGTAGCCGCATGCTTACACTCGCAGCTCTATACACCTTTTGTCGCTCGTTCGATGCCAACCCAGGCCCGCGAGCTCTTTGCTGATCTAGGTGTGCTGACTCGACAGTTGTGTGCATCCACTGCGCCGTGGCAGAACTTGCCTTCGTCAGAGATGTGGGGGGTTGAGGAGGGGGGAGGAGGTTGCGGGGTCATTTGAACCTTCCGTAAATTATCGCCATAGTTCTTGGTCACCCGTGGTAGACTGCAGCCGCGCTTACTCCAGCACAAACTAGTGCATGTGGGTTTCCCACTTGAGGGTGCGGTCTAAGGTGACTTTACATTACCTTTCACCTCCGTCGACAAATGACTTCACACATCCTACTATCATCTTCCGATTCTGCAAAGTTTTTGACATTTGAAAACGGGATTGTCTGCGGAGCTTTCTAAAGTTTTTGTAACGAAAATTGTGGTGCATCTACCACCCATAGGTGCCATTTGAGGATTGCCCAGGGTTTCTTAATTTAGTGAAAAAAAACAGGGTAAGAAGACGTCCTCTCCATAAACTGATTGCCATTGAATTTCGTGGTTGTCAAGCATCCAGGAGTTTACTCAACTGAGTGCGACGAGGTGTCGTCCTCTATGATTTGAGATGTGTTGTTCAATCAAACCATTGGCATAACTAGAACGCCTTGCGGCGTAAGACCGTTGGAGACAAATTCAACGCCGTCATTTTTTATGACCAGCTTACTCTAGAGTTTTGGCATTTTTCACATCTCAGTCAACCCACCGTACTGTGTGAAAAAGATTGAGATAATGACTTAACTCCGTCTGCCTCATTTTGGGTGGAATTGCAAATTCAACGCGGTCATTTTTTATGGCCAGCTAACTCACGATTTTTGCCTCTCAGTCAAGCCACCTGACTGCCTAAAAAATAACATTATGACTCATCTACTTCTGCTTCGTTTTGGGTGGACTGACAAGAAAATTCATCTCCATCATTTTTGATGGCCAGCTAACTCTATTTTTTTTTGTCATTGGTCACATCTACGTCAACCCACCAGACTCCCTGCAAAAATTATGAACATTGCTCAACTCTTCGCTTCGCTCGCGGGTGATACACATAGTTGTAATTCAAGTGTTATGATACAATCCCTTACTTCTACAGCTCGTTCTCAAACAGTTGGTAATCTTGTCACAAAGCAAGTTCATTTATAGAACCTCAGTAAAAGTATTGCGCCTTTCACTTTGGCTTAAATAACGAAAGAATCCTGCTGAAACCATTTACGACTTCTTTGTTAGCTAATTTGGTAGCACATTTTTGCTGTCTGCCGGTATTTCCTCGGTATCGAAATAATAATAATAAAGTTAATGTGAAACATGCTGACGTTCACAGAGAGCTCATTGTAGCTTAATTCAGCATCGACTGCTTGCAGTTGAGGCGGTTTTTCATTAAGTTCAATGGAGTCTCGTGATGTAAAAATACATTGTCTTTTAGCAAGAGATGCTGATGGCAGACTTACCCTCTGGGTACAGGCGCACCTGTCGTCATCTCTCAGTTCTAGACGAATCTTGGCAAGAGGCGTAAACTTTAGTGTTTTTTTTTTTTGCGAACGTTAGTAAATTAAATGGCTAGCGAGGTGGTCGGGGTCTGTAGGGCTTGAGTTTGTTCACGAGTGAACGATATCGCAGTAACAGAGGTATGTATTTGTAACCTACATCCCACATGAAATTTTTCAAATTAGTGCTCAATTTTACAAAGTATTTCTCTAAAGTTCCAGACACGCATCTTTGGTCATCATTCTCATTGGAAAGCATTTTTCAGCGATGACTTTAGTAAGATGACGTGTCGTTGCATACAGAATACAGAAAACGCAATTAAGGGTACCTGTACCCGGCGACAGCTGTACTTAACTATGTTTGAGGAGGCGTTGCAGAGCAAAGCACTGTGCTATATATTGTTTGTGTACGTATATTGCGAGGGCCGTTAGACCATACGGGCTGCAACTGCAGATTATTTAATAATATTGTAACTGTAGACTGAGCATGCAGGCTGCAGCTGCAGGCTCAGCACTGCAGTCCCTTTACTACGCATCTCCCAAGCCTCAGTAATATGCCCAAGAATTTGGCCACGGGCCAGCGCTGTCACCCTCAGCCCCGTCGCCTCCACACCCTCACCCTTCCTCCCCCAAAACGCTCTAAACATTTTTATCATCTGAACGAAATAACGCGTTCGTGGCACATCGTGCCCCTCATGCCAGTTATTCGATGTCCCATGCCTCTACTGGTGTTTTCTAGACTGTTGGGAACTATAAAGCAAAGCCTCGCTCCTTTGGGTCGAGATGCACCTAAAGCACTCAGTGAATTTTTTAACGAAACTCTTAAAGAAGTAACATTGATATTTGTTGTCTGACCTTAGTTTAGCTAGTGAAACCTTGGTTTGATAATTTTAAGATTTAACATTAATAATTGTTATCCACCTCGCCCTTTTATTGCTAGCGAATACTGATCTATCCCTAGTATTTAGTGTACATACTACGACTGCAAATACCATAGTAACGGTGCCGAAATAGCAGCTGGTGACTACCGTGACAGGAGCTACAGCAACACCATACATCCAGGCGAAGCAGTAATTAAGCCAAAAATCACACTAGTGTGCTAATATAGCGCAGATTTGCCAAGTTTCTGAAAACTTGCTTGAAAGGGTCTTTGCAGCTATTTTTCTACATTGTATTGAATTCATTTTGATTTATTTAGTAAATTCCTTGTGAATCCAATGATTATTTTGTTCGTTTTTTTTCTTTGTTATTGCTGATTTTCAAACCCGTCAACAGTTCATTTCCCCTTTCATGCATGAATGAAAGATCAATAACCATAGCAATAGTACTACTCGTATCGTTCTCAAAGGGTCACAACAGGTATGAGAAGGCTGAAGTGGAGATCGTTTTCTCACTATGTTGAAAAAAAAAATCCTCAATGATCTACCCAGCACGTTCATACTTGTTGCGCGCTTACAGCTACTCATTTTACTATCGATACAAAAACATAACTTTCAAAAAACAGTGTGTATTAGTACTGCCATGGAAGCATAGTACATTCGCTTTACCGGCTATTATATGTTAAATCACCCGTTTGTATGAGTAAGTTAAATTTCAGTCGTAAAACCCATAGACTTATTGTATTTTGTTCTTTCATTCAGTTTCTCCTGGCAAGGAATGACTGTTCAACACTGCAAGATTATAAAGAAGTTAATCTAATGAATGCATGTGGATGGTATTGAAACCTCACTTGCTCTCACGAAAAGAAGCACGGCATCTTTCAAAATCATTTATCAATTCGAGAAACCGACAGGTATGAGATCAAGTTTCTGGCAGTGTATTCACTTCATCAACTATAAATATGCTTATGCTTCAATATCCCCATCAATCCAGCATTTTCAGACCAAATTGTATAGAAGTAGCTATATTCTTTGAGCGATTCTCTGTGTATATTGAGCGCGATGCTTTGCTCAACACTGGTTTGATGCACAGACTGCAGCGCGATGCATTGCTCAGCACTGGTAAGATGCACAGACTGCAGCGCGATGCATTGCTCAGCACTGGTGAGATGCACAGACTGCAGCGCGATGCATTGCTCGGCACTGGTGTGATGCACAAACTGCAGCGCGATGCATTGCTCGGCACTGGTGAGATGCACAAACTGCAGCGCGATGCATTGCTCGGCACTGG
>LQNS02278097.1:16213566-16229159 GCA_001587735.2 Parhyale hawaiensis
GATCATTTATGTCTTTTACCATTACTAACAACTCCTATAAATTTCATAAAGATCCATTCATTATTTTTTGAGTTATTGTGCTAACAAGCATAAAATTAAAAACAATGACAAACGAACGAACAAACGGACTATTACCAAAACTTGGTCATCTATTCTTTGTTATATACCTAACAACTCATGTTAATTTCATCAAAATTCATCCATAACTTTTTGAGTTATGGCATCAAAAAATGACGCAGACAAACAAACAAACAAACGGATAGACATATCTTCACCAAAAGTTAATCATCTGTTCCTCCCAACATACCTAACAATCCCTGTGAATTTCATTCAAATCGGTTCATAACTTTTTGAGTTATCTCGGTGACAGACAAAAAGACAGACAGACAAACACGACGAAAACATAACCTCCTTGGCGGAGGTAATAAGTTTTCTTGTTCTCATGCCAATTCTGTGAAATGAGGTTGACTGTATTCTAAATTCGAGCTCGTTTAGACAGTCGGAGGAACGTGTTGTTTGGTTGCTTCTCAGCGTTTAACGACTCAGCTTTCAAATATTTTAATGCTGCTGTAAAAGCCAGCCAGGTAAATACGACTAAACTGAAGTCTGTTGTCATTTACACGAACGTTGTATTGCATTGTTTAAGGTTTAGTTTCGAGCTTACACAGATGAGGAGAGCTAGACCGAGGGTCACAGATTGCCTTGGTTAGAGCTTGGATTTGCACTGAAGTCAATATGCTTAGTGGGAGCGTAAAGAGTACCTTCTATGAGAAATCTTAAGTCCAGCCCTAGGTAGTTTGAAAACAATTACGATAAAATACACCAAAGAATTACTTCCAATGGTTATACCTTTTTAGTATAAGATATCGAGCGCAACTAAAAGGGTTTAGATACATAGGTATACTAAGTACTGAGCATCGTAAAGAGACAATCTACATATTTCCTAATTTTTTCGCTCTACCCTCTAATTTAGTCCAGTAAGTTGTTGGACTTCACAGCTATATTGCTTATGATATTTTTATAGACCGCAACAGTACTTGTCTCTTACGTCAAGAAATTTTGCCAGAGTATTTGACACTGGCGGCCAAGAATCCAGCGACAGTAAGAAATTGTTCTGTATCTGTTGTATCTACTAAACGCACATAGACCTCAACACTGGAGTCTATAAGTGTGAAGTTAAATTTAGTTCATGTAGTTCATTAGATTATTACTACTTTAAATTACTACTGCAAACTGAAAACAACTGAAAATGTTTTGAACGCAACATGCCTAACAAATGCTCGGTTCCCATATGCCAGACTAACAGCGCACTGACGAAGATCGAGCAGGAGAAGAATAATACTGACGAGCTCAAGGAGAAGGAAAAATACAGTGTATTGCGGTTTCCAAATAATCCGGAACTAAAAGCCTTCTGGCTTCGAAACATAAAAAGGGATAAGGCAGAACCCACAGAATATGCAGTCGTTTGTGCCAGGCACTTCACAGATGACTGTTTGTACAACGATGACGCCAACGCTAGAGGGAGAGGAAGATGCAAGATCAGTCTATAAGCCTATTCTGCTCATTTGGCGATCGACCCTTCCCTGACTGCCCCTCCTACTACGCGTCCGTCCACCAACCGCAAGAGAGGTCGATGACAAAAACTGGCACCCTCGCCAGGTTCTAGGCTAACATCCAGCGTTTCACCAGACTGGAGGAGCTTATGGCATACGGCAAGTTTTCCAACCTTGATGAGCTGCACGACAAGCTTATGAAAGACCCACTACCCGCCGACTTCCTCCTCACTTGTGAAGCTCCCTACACTCTAGAGCAGCGAATCCTGGTGGCCTATAGCTTGGAGCTCTTAGGCAACAGACACATTCCCAACGTTCTAATGTCCATCTCTATTTATGAGGACGGGAGTTTCAAGTGGTATAAAAGGCAGTCACCGATAACGAAGTGTAAGGCTAGAGACGTTATAGGCAATAAGGGAGAAAAGTTCGACAGTTTCACAGGTCAGTAATGCCATGGCCCTCCTAGCCAGTATGAAGGCCGATCCAGGTGACAAACTTGAGCAGGCAACCGACGCTCTCAACGATATCGAAGTTGAGTCGCTTCCTACAGAGCAGCGACATGCCGTAATCCTCTGCAAGACACAGCTGCAGCTATGTCAGGCCAATAAGTTCGGTAGGAGGTTCAACAGCAAGTTTATGCTCCAGTGCGTCGTCTGGCAAAGAATGAATCCGAAGCTTTACAGGAACCTAACCGCCACCTCAGGCGTCATCCTGCCCAGTGTAAGCAAGTGCGAGATGGTTACACGAGTGGACCCCTATAAAGGGGGCATCGACCCAGAAACTCAGGCAGCCTTCAGAGCCATCTGCATGCAGCTTTGCCCGAAGGACCGCATCCTTCACCTTGGTATAGACGAGGTTCACGCCACTGAAATGTTGGAGTTGTGCGGCGGCAACTTCCGTGGCCTTACAGACGAGGGAGAGATTGCTAAAGTGATGCTGAGTGTCCACGCTTCTTCAGCATGTGAGCGAGAGGGTGAACATGACTTCGCGAGTGTCCTCTCAACATGAAGACGTCAAGAACGCGCTTAACTCAGCTATGATAATGCTAACCAATGCGGGTTTTCGGAATTTCACCATATTGTTCGACGGACACAGGATCAATCAGTCCTACCACGCCTCCCTTAACATATCTTCAGATGAGCCCTCCATTCCAAACCCTGTCAAACCAGAAGAGAGGGTGTTCCCCATGTTCGACAGCATCCATCTCTTTAAGAACACAAACTACCATCTGCTTAATAAGAAGTGCCTAATGCTGCCGAAATGCCCTGGATCAGAAGACCCAAACAGAGAGAGGCTGGTCAAGATGGATCACCTTAAAACGGTTTACGAGTGGGAAAGTACAGGGGTCTGAAGTGCAGATTCAAAATGACCAAGAAGTGTTTGGAACCCACAGCCCTGGAGAGGCAGAAAATTTCTCTCGCTATGACGGTGGTTGACCCTTACACGATTGCTTCTCTTCGCCAGTATGCCAAAGTGCACAACAAAGTTGAGTACAGTGACATAGCAGATTTCCTGGAGATGATGAGATGGATAAACATTCGGAATGTTCGTGGTCCGTATCAGGACGAGCGCTGGAACGACCCATACCGCTGTGTCATCAAGCCTGAGGACAAGTATTCTGAAAAGAACCTCCAGTTCCTTCTCGAGGTGGGGCACCTCATGAAGGACTGATTCCACAGCGACCCCTACGTGCGCAGAAAGATTGCCAGGCCCACAGCCTGTGGAATCTACTACACCTCAATCGGTGCGGTCGTCGCTGGGAGGAATATCTTCCAACAAAAGATCGATGGCCTGAGCTACCTCTACCTTGGAAAATGCAACAGCGACGCCAACGAGCATACCTTTGAAGACAGACGTACCATGTGTGGCAGCAACTACTGGACTAGCGTCAACAATGTCTGTATCGCCGAGCGGTTGCACATGAACATCAGCGTAGCCAAACTTGTTGGTTTCATCCCCGACGATATCAAGGTCGACCTGAAGGAAGCCAGGCAGAACTAGGCTGCCCGGGAAGAAGCTGTGACCTCGCGGAGGATTTTTCAGAGGAACCACGAGACCTCATCAACGACGACATGGTTCTTGCAGCTATTGACAGCTACTCTGGTTATCTGGCTCATATGATCAACAGCCGTGACAGGCTGAATGCCTGCTGCAAACAAGCGCTGGTCCAAAAAGATGCAGTGCTTGTATGAGAGAGACATAGGTACAGTTTCCATGTCCAAGCACCACGCCCTCGTCAGCTTCGTAGACAGAGGGAAACTGGAGTCCGCAGACACTGCACTGCAGTACCCAGCAATTGCCATGGCTCACATTGTTAGTTTCACCGCCTCTGTTTGGTAGGAATTGATGTGCAGCACAAAACAGAAAAAAATCAAGTTTCTCAGTGCAAAAGGGTCAAACGCCATCGTCTTCAACCAGCTGCTCAGGATTCTAGCGGAGAGGGACCCTGACGTGATGCAACATACGTGTCAGGACGGACACGTGCTGGCCCAGACAGTTCTCCTTGAAATCGGGAGGAGCTCATTCAATAGTTTCGGTGCGAACTTCGCGATGGAGGTTACAAGTGATGCCAGAGATATGACTTAACTGTCGGGTGGCCGGAAGCGAAGAGGGGACGGCTCTGAGAAATTGGGAATGCCAAGAGAGGACTACAAGAGGAGAAAGTTGCAGGGCCTGAAGAAGGCGGGCTAGTCACTGACATGAGAGGATGACAGCGTTATTACGTTTCTGGAAAACGAATAGCTTTATATATTTTCAAAAAACTTGTAGTTATCTCATCCTATTTATTTAAAATGTTTTCAATATTAGTGATATATTTATCCCGTGAATATATTGAGCGTAAGATATGCAACTTAAGGATAAAGTTTCCTTATAATTCAAGAGTCAAAAGTTCTTCCTTCATTGTTTAGAACTGTGGGATGAGATTGTAATAACCATTCTGTCATGGAACCCAGAACTGTTGACTTGTTAGGTATATGACTCAGTATACTTTAGGGAATTTATTTTGATTTTACTTTATTGAAATTTTTGTAGTTCTTGACGAAACTAACCAACCGAGCGTGATTCGTCAAATGTTGTATGTTTGGAAACGCTAATTAAAATTTAAATTCTTTTGCTCTTAATTCATCATTATTTTTCTAATAGCTCTTGAAAAAATCCCACTTTTCCGTTGCCGACTTTTGGCCCCCCGCGTCAGAGGCCACTTTTGGACCCAAGAGTCAAGTACTGTTGCGGTCTATGGTATTTTGAATGTGACAGGACATTTTGCTGCACAACCTCGCACCCGAACAACGATGTTCTTAGAATGTTTCGTTGCCACTGCATCACCACCATTCCGATCAGGACACCCATCGCAAGTGTACCAGTACGTTCTGAGTATTAAGCTAATAATAATGATTGTGTTTTTTAAATTGGTACAATCTACTAGATTTTGGTGGTTTGAAAAATTTGTTGTTTCAGCTTGTAACCCGCCTATTATTTTAAAACACTAGTCGCGCAACAAAGGTGTTTTTTCTGTTGGATGAGGTGTCCCACCGTCGACGACTTGTGCAAAGTTCTTTCGGAAAATCTATTTCTAAGTTTTTTTACTCTGTTTAAAACGTCTTTTTTCAAAAATTGGCTTTGACGTGGCTCGTGAGGAGCTCGACGCACGTCCTCTTCTGACGTATAATAGCAATGTTGTATGGACTATGTAATGAGTTCTTCGAGTTAGGACTGCTTTGAAAAAAGCTATAGACTTACTGTATTGGAATATACATTTTCTGAAGGAAGATCAATCTATAGTTATAAACTGATTCAATGCCCTCTCCCTGGCTGTCGCAAGACCACAAGCATGGACATTAAAAAGTACCAACGCAAATTCTGCATCAGCTTATTTGACTTATTTGGCGAAATTATCGCTGCAACTCCTGGAGGAACTTTTTTTCACTAGCCATAGATAACTGGACCTGCATGATGCTATCAGATCCAGAAGGAAAAACAACGCCCGAAGCGTGTGCTAAATTTATTTTCCAGTAGTGCTCTCTCCCAGTGCGAGGGTATGGATCTCCGGCTGGTGTAAGTTCCAGCTGTGCAAAAGGACCACGTCGGGATCCAAAGTTAAGGATGCTTCATGTACGACACAACAAGGGCCACTGAGACTGAGCCCTTCACTACGTTTACTAGTGATCTCTTAAATGGCTCACTCGTTTTATTTGAGTATTATTATCATTTTATACTAAATGCTTTTAAAAACCGTCTTTGCAAACATTGGGAGCAATACTCTCCACAACTACAAAGAGCTCCTCCAAGAGCCACACACTCTTAACGGTCAAACCTTCATACGCTATATTAATCCATTATCTTTCATGTCCCAGCTAACTCGCCGTCTCCGAGCTCCGCGAATCTGCTGCAATAAACCGTGCTTGCAAAATCATCTCCTTAGTTGAGTTTTTTCTCTTTTTCTTTCCTTTCTCGGATATCTAACTGATACTGGCATATGGTAATTAAAAAAAATAGATCATAGAGGGATGGAGCGTAAGGCATGATGCTCTCTGGGAATAGCCTGTTGATCCGTCTACTGCCAGCTAGCTAATGTCATCCAATCTACTCATTCATTCAATATTACCGGCCTCACAGTCTGCGGATGGTTTTTCTCTCCTTTACGATAATGCGCTGTAACTCCTATGATACAGGCGGCTTTGTGCTTTTTCAATATATTCCGCCGATGTAACGGTTAGGTTTGACGGTATGTGAGTCACTACGTGACCAGTGTAGGCGTGAGGTATAACTACATGACCCGTGGAATCGTGAGAGTATATGAGCCACTACGTACGTGACCAATAGAGCCATATAGTTTCTATGAGCCACTACAAAATTAGTTCAGCATATACTGTAAATAGAAGAGCATTCGCGCAAAGTAACCGTTGAGGGTTTGAGGTAACATGGTCCGCATATATGACTGTCACGGGTTTCTTATTCCAATCCCTGCATAAGCGCGTGAACACTTAACAACTGGCACCAGTATCAGACCACCTGCTGGTACGGTACCGATCTTGTGATGCGTTGCCTGGAAACAGCACTGACCTTAGTGCTGGCGCTGCCATGTGTCCTGCTGCGATTTACCTTGTGTTTTTACCTTATGAATGAATGGTGTAAATTTTGTGCGGCCGACATTTTCCTCTATCTCTGTTCATGTGATCGTAATTCAAACCATAAGATCCAGGCATCGTGTTTGCTGAGGTGTGTGATCTAATAATATCGTGTTAATTAATCGGTCCGAGTTATATTACCTTCTTTCTTTGTGGATGTATCATTCAAAGCTAGTTCATTTTACTTAATAGTATCGTAATTGCTTTAGCGCATAGATATCTATTAATATATGCTTGCATAACAAGCCTATTCCTAAAACACGATAGTATTGCGCGATAGCGCATGTATGCCCAATGTTTAACAGATGGTAATTTTGTGGAGAGGCGGTATCGTTTGAGTTCAGGAGTCATACCATTATCTCTTATCACTGATGCCATCCTACTTCCACGCATCCGAGTAGACACGACGACTTCGAGAACCACTTGAACAGCAATGGAGCAGGCGTTACGTGAAGTCCAGTTAAAACACATTTTTGGGAGCCACGTGGGGAGCATTTTTTGAGCAACAAGAACCTTATCACAATGTTTTTGGGCCTCTCGTGGGAAACCCGGCAGTTGTCCGTGCATATCCTCGGTATATAGCTCCAGTTGGGGTAGGCCCTTTGAGCCCCATGAGGTTATTTCCATCCGTTAAACCTCCATAATTATTTTCGGTGTATTCATAAATTACACTGCAGCGTAATGATTACGTGTATTTTGGTGCCAAATTATCTCTTAATGTTAGATGATCTAGTACGTAGCTACCTCAACTGGTATGTACCTTATCTGGGCTCGAAATCAATAGCTTATCTAGGAACTAGAGGGCTATTGATCTCGCTATTTATCAAGCTATTATCAAGCTATTTATTGTTCCAGTTCCCTGTATAGGTTTTGCTGTAAAATAGGTCTCGAATATACAGCTGTGATCTAGCAATATTGAAGGGCAAGTTGTAGTGCAATGAGTTTTGCGAGAGCAAAGAATAACCTCCTGCAAGATGAGACATGGATATCAGGGTGGAATTGGTTAAACATTGAGCAGCACTAAGAAAATATAGTTCATTCAGAGGAAGTCTCCGGAAATGCTCCGGTCTTATATCGTAACCTGGATACGAACCAATAGGTATACCTTTCTGGTCGAAATTTGGCTGCGATGTAAGTTGAATATAAAAAGGCGTCTTTTCAGCGTGAAGTTCCAACTTCTACGAAAACATTCAGCTAAAGAATGTATAAGCAAAATGGATTATGCACGAAAGGAACGAAAACCCCTACCAAGACTGGGCCTCTCGAACTGTTACAAAGAAATTCAGCTAAATGTAATAAAAATCCAATCGAAGTTTAGAACCTCTAAAAAATTTACGATATAGCTGATGCTCGACAGGATGAAAAACCTATCGAAGATACCGCCTTTCCTTTACCGTGCTGAATGAGGTGTGCTTGGCCTAGATCGACTTCGGCGACCCAGTCGAAGGCGTCCTTAGACACGACTCCACGTTAGGTCTTGTTTGTTTCACTTTTAAGTCACATTCTTATTTTCAAAGCTATATATATGTGAAGTAAAATATCCAGCGTTATTAGTCCACCGTTTATTATTAACAATTTAATCACATATAACCTATGCACGGATGTTGAACTGAATGTCCTTCGTGTTTACCTTATTACTCGGACTAATATTGTTGACTTTAAATTTAAACTTCTTAACAACGTATTAGATCATCTGAAAATCTATTTTGCTTCACAGTTTCCCTAGGGAAGATCGCATCTCTATAAATACTGTATTTTCCTAGCAAAGATACCAACCCCAATATTTATCAAACGAATATTTCAGAACAGCTTTATACTCTTTGCAATTGCCTACAACTCACTGCACTGCCCTACTTACGTCCTATTTGTATAGGTCAGTTTTTTCTTAAGTGTTTGTGTTAATCAGGGTTTGAGTCTTTCATTGAAAATATGCTGTGGCTGCGAGTAACAAACTGGTGCACCAGCATTTGTCTTATCTACTTTCTCTACAGGATAAAACGAGTGCGACAACTAGCAGCTTTTCCAGCTACTTGAGGGCCAGCTACCTATTCGGTTCTACCCCATCTTGAATATTATTTATACTATAATGCTATGCTGTATCTTATATATGTAAACGAACCGTATTAATAACCTTTTAGTGAATTACTGCTGCATCTCGCATGGATGCTACGGCTTTGTCTATCTCATTTTTCAACCTTATCCATCGACAAGAGAATATTGTTGCATCGAAAGTTTTGTCATATTGTGACATCTGATGCACAGAACCAGAACGCCTCGCGGCGTAAGGCCGTCACTCGAGATGGAGGGCTTTGTTGCCTGAAAGTGCCGAGTCAGCAGTTTTGGCATATTTCACATCTAGTTGAACCCGTCTGATAGCGTGCAACAAATTGTGCTAATAGATCAATTTTTCCTAGCAGTTTATGAGCGAAAAGACAAGGAGATCTTTATAGACACATACAGAAAGACTACACTGTCACCTCTCCCATTCCGTATACGCAGGGGACGAACACTAAACTGAGTTTTAGATATCCGACTATTGCACATACTTGCGTGATCGTGGTGACATTCGGCTTAGCGCTCTGCTTGGTAAAAGATGCTCCATGCCATGAATCTTATAAACGCGATTTCTCTTCATATAGCCTAACATTTATGAGACAGTTCCGACATGGAAGGTTAAGAGTGAAAACACTGTATTACATTTATGTATCGAGTTTACGTTGCAAATTTCAGTGATCAATAGGAGCAATAAGTAACGTATTGGCGTGTATCATCATGATAAACGCGGGTCATAAGTTGTTATTTATCTAACGCATTGTATGTCCATCAGTATATGACCAATCGTTGGTCAACACATACGGAACTCATTTGTTGTCACATGTTCCTGCTGTTTTGCAAATTTCGCTGAAACAACCTATATTCCGCTGAATCAAGTATGTACTTCATTTCAAAGACATATTTTTGCTCGTTTCAGTATGAAAGAACTCGTGACAGTTTCCTGGTCATAAAGCAGCGCAGTGACTAGAAATTCATGAATACATTTAATGCTTGATGATTGTCAACTTCAAAGGCATCGATCATAGAGATTTTTGCATAGATGTTACTGCATGACGACTCAGTCTGGATCTGACTCTCGCGGCCGGCAGTCCACTTCTCTAGACTTTGCTTATCTCTTCTGCTGACTAACAAATTAGCATTAGAGCGCCATTGCGAATAATGTCTCAAAGAAAATCACCCGTAGATATAATAATTCACCGAACAACATAAGAAAGTATTTAGGCCTCATTTTCTTTTTTGCTAAGGACCTAAATAGCTATATGTAGACACCAGCTGTGCAAAAAAAAAGAGATATATTAATATAATAATACCTTCTTCCAACCCAGTTACACCTAAGTTATACCGTTATTAGAGTCATTCGTAAATTAAACGCAATGGTATTGTGAGTGCAACGCCCCTGTAAATCTCTTGGGATTACAGCAGAAGAGAAACATTATTTTTTTTTTCTCCAATGAGAATGGAAGATTAACATGCTGTAACACGCGGGTTAGCTATATCCAGGGAGTAAAATCTAATACTAAGAATGACCGTCGTATGACATATGTATTTTATTTATTTATGGGTTTCGAATCACGCTCTTAAGGAAATAGATAGGCAAAAATTAGCTTTGGCGTTCCTGGCTTCATCAGCTTAATCATCGGCTAAAAGACTGTGCTGATCCTGCCAAGCTTCATAGGAAACTGATAGGTAAAAAATATTCCAGGTTGCTGATGATGGCACTCGAACAGGGTATCTGATTCCGGTCTTTCTTTGACAAATTTGAAGTCTACTCGATGCAGATGCATGCAGCTTCTCTAAACAATCTCTTCCATCGTGATGTGTACTCTCTTCTGAGGTCTTCTCCATCCAAACTTCAGCCGCCTTTAGCTTACAGTGATCGTCTTAATTTGATTGCATAATTATCTAGGCAAATGGTAAGATATTCTTCAGCGGTCAGCATCGAGCGTAAAAACCACGATAATTTCTTGGCAGCAAATGGTTTTCTCCATTTTAGGTTCTTCTTTCAACAGAACAAATTTTCTCCGAGTCCGAGTTATATACCACCCTCGAGTATTTGGATACAGACCATATTCATTAGAAGCAACATCGACTGTGGGCAAAGAATATTGCTAATCGTTAGTAACAATGAATGCAGCCCTTGCTCTTCCAGCTTCTCTTGCCGTTCCCGTGGAGTCTGATATTCATTACTTTTCTCTACATCGAATTTATATTTTCATTTCGTATACGATGTACACGTTTTGTAGCAAATCAGCAAAGCGTAGAGAAACCGCTTTTTTCCGGTACAGTAGACGTAGTAATTATTTATTCCAACTTCTTGGACGCGAAAATTCTTTATGCTGAAGGTATCTCACTGTGTATTCTTGATACGCAGCGGAAATGAAATTCAGTGATGTAAGCAATGCTAGTTAATGTTTGAATAGTTCCTGTTACTATAGATACCATAGCTACAGTAGAACCCGCCTAAGTCGACACCATCGGAGCGGAGGCCTGTCGAGTTAACCGATAGTACGACTTAACCGATACCCCCTTAAGTCATACACATGTCGAGTTATCCGATACTCTGTTTGGTCGTACATGTGCCCGACTTAACCGATAACTCGGCTATGTCGTACTAATAACCTGTTAAGTCACATACAAGTCCGACTTAAAGCTATGTACTACTTGATTGTATCCCATTTTAAGTATTAATACAGTACTGTATTACATACTTCTATGCATACGTATGTACATACTACGTATTAAGCACCAGAATTCAACAGTTCATACATATGCAAACGTATATAGCTATATGTATGTGGAGTTCAATGCTATAGGGCGGTGGAATACATACGTACGCACATATCATGAACAAATTTATCATTAATCATTATGTACTAAATACGTAATACATTTCGTTTAAATATTTTCATTATGGATACTAACAGATTTATAATGAATATATCATCAGTAGATGATGTGAATTTTCCTCGCAATATGTATTTCATCACCCCGACAATTATTGCGTCATCCAAGCTTGGGAATCAGCTACGTATAGCTACTCATTGGCTCGCGCGTCCTCGCATAACTCGACATAAGTGGATGGTAAATCAACACTTTTCATCGGATAACTGAATACTTTGTCGACTTATCCGATATTCGGTTAAGTCGACGTTTACAAATGTTAAGTCGTACTTTTCTGTTAGTGTACGACTTAAGCGGGTTTCCGACTTAAGAGGTGACGACTTAAGCGGGTTCTACTGTATTGAGTTTCGCGTGAATCATGTTTCGGTTAGGCTATAAACCTTAGTGCTTACTGTTGCAAACGGTATTGTATGTATCAAAATGACTTGATGACCTTCAATCTGTGAACCATGTTTACATGTATATAGTGGAATACTTTGATTCCTTTAAAGATGGAAGCGTTGCACATGCACCTTGAATGTTTCACAGATTGTGTATTTTAATTGCCCCCTGGCCGAGTGATTAGCACTTTGAGTCGGGCTCGTTCTCAACCGTATTTATGTAAAGTTGTACTTTTTCAAATTTTATTGTATAGAGAGAACAATAAATGAGTAAAGGAGTTTCAGCGCTTACTAATACAGTTTTCTTTTTTTTTTACATGTTATGTAAGGGTGAGAAGGAGTGTGCTGAAGACGAATTGACTTATACTGCTCAGAAGAAAGCACTTATCTCTTACGCTAATTTGAGTTGGCCGTCGTAGCGTTTTCCTCTATATGTATTTTAGTAAGGAAAGTACATTCAATGAAGATATGTAATCACAAATTTCTTGTGATGAAGAAGAAGCAAGTCAAAGACGAGAAGATTCCGCATTGGCCTATATTAAGCAAATTTATGTATCTATCGTTCCGTAAATTTTTTCACGCATGGTTCCACTAGTTTATATTAATAAGCAAAGCCTACAACAAAGATGAAGTCGCGTTAAAACGTCATAGTTTATTTTTTTATTAATAATAGTATGTGCATAGGTTTGCTTTATATAGGATGCGGCCAGAGAGCAATGATATCGTACCGCTTGTACTACTAGAGAAGCACATATGTGTATGGATCTCATATCAATTTTAATAACATATTCCCATTACACTCTTGATCGCTGATCGAATGCCCGAGTTTCTTAGTCCAAATTATGTCATTTGGCCAGCAATCTATTTCTTCGTTTGCTCGTCTAGCTCTCCCGAAATTTTTTAAAGAAATTACCACCTTGTCATATCAATTAATCCGATGCTAAATGGCTGAAAGTAAAAAAAGTAAAAAATAATATAATTTATTTTTCCCCCGGGGGGAGGTTTGCTTGAGTGAGCTTCCGTTATTTAACATCGGAACAGTATTTCCAGCATTACGCATCAAATTATATCTAATAACTTTAGCTAATATAAAATAATGATTTTAGACCTTATACATAAATTTTTTACAGGCAAGTATGTATCATAAAATTGCCAGTGAGCTCCGCCTGAGTAGATGCTTAGCGATGCGTGCCATTGTGCTGGAAGTAAGCAATGCTAGAAAATGCATTACGCGATAAGGCAACAATCCAAGTGTATACGCGGCACACAGAAGCGATATAGCGTACGCGGCACACAGAAGCGATATAGCGTACGCGGCACCTAGAAGCGATAAAGCATACGCGGCACACAGAAGCGATAAAGCATACGCGGCACACAGAAGCGATAAAGCGTACGCGGCACACAGAAGCGATAAAGCATACGCGACACACAGAAGCCATAAAGCGTACGCGGCACACAGAAGCGATAAAGCGTACGCGGCACACATAAGTGATAAAGCGTACGCGGCACTCAGAAGCGATAAAGCGTACGCGGCACACAGAAGCGATAAAGCGTACGCGGCACACATAAGTGATAAAGCGTACGCGGCGCACAGAAGCGATAAAGCGTACGCGACACACAGAAGCCATAAAGCGTACGCGGCACACAGAAGCGATAAAGCGTACGCGGCACACATAAGTGATAAAGCGTACGCGGCACTCAGAAGCGATAAAGCGTACGCGGCACATAGAAGCGATAAAGCATACGCGGCACACAGAAGCGATAAAGCGTACGCGGCACACAGAAGCGATATAGCGTACGCGGCACATAGAAGCGATAAAGCATACGCGGCACACAGAAGCGATAAAGCGTACACGGCACACAGAAGCGATAAAGCATACGCGACACACAGAAGCCATAAAGCGTACGCGGCACACAGAAAGGATAAAGCGTACGCGGCACACAGCAGCGATAAAGCATAGTCGGCACTCAGAAGCGATAAAGCATACGCGGCGCACAGAAGCGATAAAGCGTACGAGGCTCACAGAAGCGATAAAGCATACGCGGCACACAGAAGCGATAAAGCGTACGCGGCACACAGAAGTGATAAAGCATACGCGACACACAGAAGCGATAAAGCGTACGCGGCACACAGAAGGGATGAAGCGTACGCGGCACACAGAAGCGATAAAGCATACGCGGCACACAGAAGCGATAAAGCATACGCGGCACACAGAAGCGATAAAGCGTACGCGGCACACAGAAGCGATAAAGCATACGCGGCACACAAAAGCGATAAAGCTAGGGAAAAGTACAACTGACAGATTAAATCATACATGACCGTTCCCCTTGTGCAATTAAGTCTTAAGGCTAACTCAGTAAATCTCAACAATATAGCCTACCCCAAGTAAAATGTAGAGAATTGAAGCGAGACCAGATATATATTCGTAGTAGCACGAGGAAGCAGTTAGTTTCAAGGCAGACTTTTTCATTAGGAAAGGGCAACGGTGGAAGTAAACGTTACTTATATTGTTTTCATGTTCATATTATTTTAGTGCATTAAGATTCAATAATAATTGTTGCCTACCGCTAACCTTCATTAACAAATATGTGCTACAGGCTGATCTCAAATAGACCACGTATATTGCTGAAGTCTTTTCAGTCAGTCGACCCCAAGATAGCTACTGAACTCCCTTGAATCTAATGTTACGCCGCAGCATCTGCACAGACGGCTGGAAATTTGTCCTTGAGTCAGAACCTATTGGTGATTTCAAGTGGGCTTGTGTAGTCTATAACCAATCCTATTAACAAGGACTTTCTTTTGCAATGATTCCAAAACAAGTGGACTCAAGTAGAGCGTGTGCTCGGGAAATCGGAACAAGTATACTTCACTGAAGTACTAAAATACTCAGAAATTGCTTTTCATTCCCAAACAATCCAAGGGAAACTAATCCATTGTACAAGGGCACCTTGTACTGTGGCTTTCTCAGGAACCAAAAATAATTCCTGATCATTATATTCCAAGGAAATTCTGTGAAGTATATAACGTATATAATTATTATCAATATATATACATACTGTATATACTAATCCCTATTGTCTGGGGAAATGTATCCTAGTCTCGAGCAAAGAGGTGTACTCACCCCTCACCTTAATCGAGATAAGCTAATTGGAATAGATTATCTCTTACGCAGGGCTCGAACTGAAGACAGCCAACACTCATCCTGTCATTTTCTGATTTTTCTAGCGCCTTCATGATCTTCCTCCACAGCCTTACACTTTGTATCGCAGTTGAACAGAGTTTTTATCTTGAATAATAGCTCTTGTCTTGAAGAATACTCACGTGTCGTTCTACCTTGAGAGTCTTCGGAAGAAGTCCAGGTGACGTTTCTCGCATCACCTCTAGTCAAAAGTGAAAGACAATGCTGGCAGACAAGTTCTTCGTTTATTATGCACTGCTTGGACGCTCGGCCCTGGCGGCGGTTTCTTTTACTTTCTCCTCGCTAGAGCGGCCGCTGTATGGGACCCACGAATGGAGCTACGCCGGGTCTGCTGTAATCTGCGGGGGGCAGTGCTTGGCCCATCCGCAGTGTGGC
>LQNS02278097.1:16240541-16257169 GCA_001587735.2 Parhyale hawaiensis
TTAGTGATTAATAAGAGCAATAAGTAACGTATTGGCGTGTATCATCATGATAAACGCGGGTCATAAGTTGTTATTTATCTAACGCATTGTATGTCCATCAGTATATGACCAATCGTTGGTCAACACATACGGAACTCATTTGTCGTCACATGTTCCTGCTGTTTTGCAAATTGCGCTGAAACAACCTATATTCCGCTGAATCAAGTACGTACTTCATTTCAAAGACATATTTTTGCTCGTTTGAGTATGAAAGAACTTGTGACAGTTTCCTGGTCATAAAGCAGCGCAGTGACTAGAAATTCATGAATACATTTAATGCTTGATGATTGTCAACTTCAAGGGCATCGATCATAGCGATATTTGCATAGATGTTACTGCATGACGACTCAGTCTGGATCTGACTCTCGCGGCCGGTAGTCCACTTCTCTAGACTTTGCTTATCATTTCTGCTGACTAACAAATTAGCATTAGAGCGCCATTCTGAAAAAAAATGTCGCAAAGAAAATCACCTGTAGATATAATAACTTATCGAACAACATAAGAAAGTATTTAGGCATCATTTTCTGTTTTGGTAAAGACCTAAATAGCTATATGTAGACACCAGCTGTGCAAAAAAAGATAGATATATTAATATAATAATACCTTCTTCCAACCCAGTTACGCCTAAGTTATATCGTTATTAGAGTCATTCGTAAATTAAACGCAATGGTATTAAGAGTGCAACGCCCGGGTAAATCTCTTGGGACAACAGCAGAAGTGAAACATGATTTTTTTTTTCTCCAATGAAAATGGAAGATTTACATGCTGTACCACGCGGGATAGCTATATCCAGGGAGTAAAATCTAATACTAAGAATGACCGTCGTATGTTTATACATATGTATTTTATTTATTTATGGGTTTCGTATCACGCTCTTAAGGAAATAGATAGGCAAAAATTAGCTTTGGCCTTCCTGGCTTCATCAGTTTAAGCATCGGCTTCATAGGAAACTGATAGGTAAAAAATATTCCAGGTTGCTGATGATGGCACTCGAACAGGATATCTGATTCCGGTCTTTCTTTAACAAATTTGAAGTCTACTCGATGCAGATGCATGCAGCTTCTCTAAACAATTTCTTCCATCGTGATGTGTACTTTCTTCTGAGGTCTTCTCCATCCAAACTTCAGCCGCCTTTAGCTTACGCTGATCGTCTTATTTTGACTGCTTAATTATCGAGGCAAATGGTAAGATATTCTTCAGCGGTCAGCACGAGCGTAAAAACCACGATGATTTCTTGGCAGCAAATGGTTTTCTCCATTTTAGGTTCTTCTTCAACAGAACAAATTTTCTCCGACTCCGAGTTATATACCACCCTCGAGTATTTGGATACAGACCTCCATATTCATTAGAAGCAACATCGACTGTGGGCAAAGAATATTGCTAATCGTTAGTAACAATGAATGCAGCTCTTGCTCTTTCAGCTTATCTTGCCGTTCCCGTGGAGTCTGATATTCATTACTTTTCTCTACATCGAAATTATATTTTCTTTTCGTATACGATGTACACATTTTGTAGCAAATCAGCGAAGCGTAGAGAAACCGCTTTTTTCCGGTACAGTAGACGTAGTAATTATTTATTCCAACTTCTTGGACTCGAAAATTTTGTTATGCTGAAGCTATCTCACTGTGTGTGCTTGATACGCAGCGGAAATGAAATTCAGAGATGTAAGCAATGCTAGTTAATGTTCGAAAAGTTCCTGTTACTATAGATACCATAGCTATTGAGTTTCACGTGAATGATGTTTCGGTTAGGCTATTAACCTTAGTTCTTACTGTTGCAAACAGAATTGTGTGTATCAAAATGACTTGATGACATGACCTTCATGTTCACATGTATATAGTGGAATACTTTGATTCCTTCAAAGATGGAAGCGTTGCTCATGCACATTGAATGTTTCACAAATTGTATATTTTAATTGCCCCATGTGATTAGCACTTTCAGTCGGGCTCGTTCTCAACTGTATTTATGTAAACTTGTACTTTTTCAATTTTTTTTTGTATAGAGAGAACAATAAAGGAGTAAAGGAGTTTCAGCGCCTGCTAATAAAGTTTTCTTTTTCTTTTTTACATGTTATCTAAGGGTGGGAAGGCGTGTGCTGAAGATGAATTGAGTTATACTGCTCAGTAGAAAGCACGTAGGTATCTCTTACATTAATTTGAGTTGGCCGTCGTAGCGTTTTCCTCCATATGTATTTTAGTAAGGAAAGTACATTCAATGAAGAAATGTAATCACAAATTTCTTGTGATGAAGAAGAAGCAAGTCAAAGACGAGAAGATTCCGCACCGACCTATATTAAGCAAATTTATGTGTCTATTGTTGCGTGAATTTTTTCACTCACGGGTCCACTAGTTTATATTAATAAGCGAAGCCTACAACAAAGATGAAGTCGCGTTAAAGCGTCATTGTTTATTTTTTATTGATAATAGTATGTGTGTAGGTTTGCTTTATATAGGATGCGGCCAGAGAGCAATGATATCGTCCCGCTTATACTACTAGTGAAGCATATATGTGTATGGATCTCATATCAATTTTAATGACATATTCATGTTACACTCTTGATCGCTGAGCGAATGCCCGAGTTCCTTTGTCCAAGTTATGTATGTTATTTGGCCAGCAATCTATTTCTTCGTTTGCTCGTTTTGCTCTCTCGAATTTAAAAAAAAAAATTACCACCTGGTCATATCCATTAATCCGTTGCTAAATGGCTGAAAGTAAAAAAAGTAGAAATAATGTCATTTATTTTCCCACGGAGGGAGGTTTGCTTGAGTGAGCTTCCGTTATTTAATATCGGAGCAGTATTTTCAGCATTACGCGTCAAATTATACCTAATAACTTTAGCTAATATTACATAATGATTTAGACCTCATACATAATTTTTTACAGGCAATTATGTATCATAAAATTGCCAGTGAGCTCCGCCTGAGCAGATGCTTAGCGATGCGTGCCATTGTGCTGGAAGTAAGCAATGCTAGAAAATGCATTACGCGATAAGGCAACGATCCAAGTGTATACGCAGCACACAGAAGCGATAAAGCTAGGGAAAAGTACTACTGACTGACTAAATCATACTTGACCGTTCCCTTTTTGCAATTAAGTCTTGAGGCTAACTCAGTAAATCTCAACAATATAGCCTACCCCAAGTAACAAGTAGATAATTGAAGCGAGACCATATATACATATTCGTAGTAGCACGAGGAAGCAGTTAGTTTCAAGACAGACTTTTCCATTAGGAAAGGGCATCGGTGGAAGTAAACGTTACTTATTATTTTCATGTTCATATTATTTTATTGTATTAAGATTCAATAATAATTGTTGCCTGTCGCTAACCTTCATTAACAAATATGTGCTACAGGCTGATCTAAGTAGACCACATACTGCTGAAGTCTTTTCAGTCAGTCGACCCCAAGATAGTTACTGAAATAATCCCTTTAATCCAATGTTACGCAGCAGCATCTGCACAGACGGCTGGAAATTCGTCCTTGAGTCAGAACCTATTGGTGATTTCAAGTGGGCTTGTGTACTCTATAACCAATCCTATTAGCAAGGACTTACTTTTGCATTGATTCCAAAACAAGTGGACTGAAGTAGAGCGCGTGCTCGGGAAATCGAAACAAGTATACTTCACGGAATTCCTAAAATACTCAGGAATTGCTTTTCATTCCCAAACAATCCAAGGGAAACTAATCCATTGTACAAGGGCACCTTGTACTGTGGCTTTCTCAGGAACCAAAAATAATACCTGATCATTATATTCCAAGGAAATTCTGTGAAGTATATAACGTATATAATTATTATCAATATGTATACATACTGTATATACTAATCCCTATTGCCTGGGGAAATGTATCCTAGTCTCGAGCAAAGAGGTGTACGCACTCCTCACCTCAATCGAGATAAGCTAATTGGAATAGATTATCTCTTACGCAGTGCTCGAACTGAAGACAGCCAAAACGCATTCTGTCATTTTCTAATTTTTCTAGCGCCTTCATAATCTTCGTCCACAGCCTTACACTTTGTATCGCAGTTGAACAGAGTTTTTGTCTTGAATAATAGCTCTTGTCTTGAAGAATACTCACGTGTCGTTCTACCTTGAGAGTCTTCGGAAGAAGTCCAGGTGACGTTTCTCACATCACCTCTAGTCAAAAGTGAAAGACAATGCTGGCAGGCAAGTTCTTCGTTTATTATGCTCTGCTTGGACGCTCGGCCCTGGCGGCGGTTTCTTTTACTTTCTCCTCGCTAGAGCGGCCGCTGTATGGGACCCACGAATGGAGCTACGCCGGGTCTGCTGTAATCTGCGGGGGGCAGTGCTTGGCCCATCCGCAGTGTGGCCGATTTGCGTACGATACTTCCAAGGTTATTATTATTCTTTTGTGCCTGAAGCTCGGCTCTTTTGGATTTATGTATCATGCTCATAAAAAAGAATTTTACTGATTATTTATAGTGAAAATCAACATTTTTTGATGTTACTGTCTCGATAATCGTAAGCAACGTAGTAATGAGTGTTTCTTCATTCTTCAGAAAAATTATGTCAGCGTTTCTGGTTTGACATTTTTTTAAAGAAAATAATGAGCTCTTCTCTATATATCAAGAGAAGAAACGCCAGATTTTCATTGACGTAACTGTTTTGACAATCATAGGCAACTAAATGTGAAGTTTTTCTTCATATTTCAGGAAAGTAACGTGAAGCTTTTTTTTGACGAACTTGTTTGACCATTATAAGCAAATAAATAGAAAGTTTTTCTTCATATTTCAGGAAAAGAAATGTCAGCTTTACTTTGACGTAACTGGTTTGACAGTCCTAGGCGCTACGGTGAGGCTGTACAGTGGAATGACCCTGACCAGCGGAGAGCTGCTCGTTCGCTTGCCAAAGCCTACCGAGATTTGCACACCCCAGTGAGTAACTAAAGCACTCTGAGAGCGCATACCTCTGTCAAGCAATTCAACGGTAATGATAAATTCAAATTGGCACTGAAACCATTATTTCCATCGTGTCAATACCAAAATGTACTAATATTTGCTTTCGACTTCAATAACAGCATCAGTAATTTTCTTGTAAATCCGTTCATAACTTTTTTGACTTATGCTGCTAGAAAGAATACTGACAAACATTAGTCAAACACACAAACAGACCAACCGATCATCACCAAAATTTGATATAATTTATGTATGTTAACCATATTAACATTTTCTTTAAATTTCATAGAGGTGGGTTCATAACTTTTTGAGTTATTTTGCGAACAATCATAAAAACGAACACGGAGATAAACAGACGAACAAACAAACAAACAGATCATCACAACTATATGGTCAACACTATTCGTAATATATTTCATAACTCATATAAATTTCATAAAAATCCATCGATAACTTTTTACGGTACCGAAAAAAAAGGCATACATACAAACAAACAACGAGCCGGTTGAACGGATCTTCAACAATAGTTAATTATCTGTTACTGTTACCATGCCTATCAATCCATGTAAATTTTGTGAAGATTCGTCCATAACTTTTTGAGTATAGAACCACTGTTTGTTTATGAGTCTGATTGTCTGTCTGTTTGTGCCTCTATTATTGTTTACCCGAGAAATTCTGCACCGTGAATAAATACTATCTAAAGGTACTCGAGAAGTATTTATATTCTTTTATTTGTCCCAATAACGCACTTACAGCAGTTTATAAGGTAACAAAACTAGACGAAATTTTGCTATGAAAATTTTCTATGAGAGAACATTGAACACAAAATAAAAATCAGCGACGAAGAGGGTTGCACCTCTCGTGTATTCACACATGCGGAGTAGTGTTCGTGCCTTTTCCACTGCAGTATTCAGAATTTTTATGAGTGGAAGAACTGATCGAATGGAATACTTAGTGCGTAACTGTCTAAGTGTCGATGGTTGTCGTACAGAAGGAGGAAAAATAAAGTTTGTCATACAATTCCCAAAAAAAAACGGAATACATCAGGCCCAGCACGCTACAGCATGTACCACTATCTGGACAGACGAATAAGGAGTTACAGACAGATAGACGGACACGCATGCTGGAATTGATCCAAAACCAAACCAGACTGAGATAAGATCGCCCTGGTAGATACACCCGCTATGGTAGGCACTCTCACCGGGGAGACAGATGTGGAAGCATAGATACACGATGTTTTTTTAACACTGCCGCGGCTCCGCATAAGATATAATGGGCTGTAATCATAAACTTTTTATTTCTCAGCAGAGCTTCTTCACAATAAATACGCAACCCGCAAAAGCATTGTACCTCGGTCGCAGTGCATCGCTCCACCTTCTTCTGCCCCTGTAGATTCCAACAATGATTCGTAAACACTATATAAAGGACGTAATGAATTCCTGTACACGTATAATTTGCGTTGCACAGAGGTTTGAAAATTTGTGACTAAGCGGTAGGCTAGTTACATGCACCCTGCGCACGATAATCACCCGTTTTCTAACGCTGAACTGCATTCCGAGTTAGTTTTTATGGCCCTACCTAATCGCGAGTCTCTTCGCTCAATATTCATCCACTAAATAATAATTAATCGAGCGAATATTGTGCATTTTTTCAGCTGTGCCCGTTCTCTGTGCGAAGGAATGGGTCTGAGGCTGGTGCAGGTTACAGCTGTACCTAAGGACTTCGCGGTGACCCGCAGCCAGGGGTTCTTCATGTACGATGCCATGCGGGCTGACGAGACTGAACCCTTCACTACGATCGCCGGGGACCCCATTGACGACTCGCTCGTGTCTCTTGAGGATTACGAGTACAAGTTTGGCAGGGAGCACGCGCCCTTCTGCTTGCGAGCAATGGATGCCACATTTGCGCTAATGCCGTGCATGGGTTACTACTTTAATGGCTCTGTCATCTGCCAGTACAAAAATCCTGAGTGAACTTGAAATTTTGACGTCGCCAGTGGAGGTCATAATGACGAGTGAGCTACTACTACCTGGGCGTGTAAAGTGCTTCATTGAAAGTCAAGATTTTGTTAAATTCTGAATTCTGAACTAGTATTAACTAGAGCGTAAGCTGTCCTTTAGGGGTGCATCTGAATTGAATGCGGCAGTGCCGAATCTAATCTATTAACTAATGCACTTTGAGTATTCGAATATAAATATAATTTTATCGATTGGGACAAGTAATACCACGCGCTTAAGTGAGTTACTTTGCGTTCTTAGCCACGCCCATCGGATTCCTTACGCTGGTTTGACTATAGGGGAACCTGTGGAAATTCCACAGAATAAATGCAATGTTCTCCAGTGATATCTCAAACTCGTATCATCCTAATTTTCTCCTATCTAATACTGAAGGAATCTGTGGAAGTTCTACAGAACACTAGCAGTGTTCCTCAATTATGATACCCTCGGACCGGTATCATGCATACAAAGGCTTACAAATGTTCAAAGTCAGGAAATGCATCTTTTACCTAAGACCTGCGAGCAGCAACAGCTTAAATTAGGACTTGACTCCTCCTCTTATGAGGATCCCTACCCACGTCCAAGGAGCTTGTATAGAGAAGGAGGGAGCCAGTAGCCTAGCCCGTTGAAGCTCAAGAGTCTCTTATGGCTGTCAGCCAGTTGTCGTATGCACCAATCGCATATCAGTAACTCGATTCGTCTGCTGTTCCCCCGTGAAACTCAGTGCTCCCCTGTCTTTTCCACCAATCAGCGTCTCACAGCTATAAAAGATCTTGTTGACTCGCTGGCAAGTCTGTAACTGGGCCACAAGGCTCCCTCCTTCTCTATTGAAGCTCCTTGCCCACGTCGCATCAAGGAAGCCCCAATTATCCCTTATCTCATACTGAAAGCTAACTGACTGAGGGAAAAGCAGAATTATAATTAAGATCTTACACAACAGAAAGTTGGCGTCCTGAAAAACCATAACTAGGTGCGTAAACTAACCACATTTCGCTTGAATTCACGTAATATTTTAAGTTATGAGTTGTTCTGTATTTGAACTAATTTTAACTGTTAATCCCTTCATTCTGGGTCTCTGAAAATTTATATTTGGGGTAGTTTTTTGCAAAACATTGCTGCAGCATCATTATTGTATTTAGTTAGAACAATGCACACCTCAGCAATCATATAAACAATATAAGGAATGAATTTAACAGTTAGGCGTCAAAAAGTAAGTTATTTGTCGGCATAACTTCCATTCTTTTAAATTACGTTTAGCCCTCTTTTGTCTGCTGAGGAAGTCAGTCCGTGAACTTGATATGATGAAATGCTCCAGCAAAATCAGTAATTTCTCGCCAGAGGATTCATTTTTTGTAACTTGGATTCTTCAACTCATCTTTCATAAACTTTTTTTTCCAAGTTGACCAGAGCTGTTCAGTGGACTTAAGGCCAAGTTAACAAGGTAGCCAAGTCCTAAGCCGCTCTCTCTGATGCCTAAAGTTTCAAGGAACGAAGTGGTGACCTTCGCTGAATGTGATAGTGTAATGTAATACATGAAAACCGTTTGATGTCGATGTGACGATGGTAGGCCATTCAGCCATGGTGACAAATGCTCGTTTAGAAGCGCTATGTAAACTTGAAGTTTGACACCCTCTGGCTCTCGGAAAGGTCAGATTAGCTCGTGCCCTATGATACCAGCCCAATACATAACACTTCCACCTTTGTTACGGCATCGCAATCGATGAGGAATAGAGCCTCCAAGAGGTCTCCACACTTAAGCCGATCCATCCGGGTCACCTCCGCAAAGAGATCACTTTGGAAGATTGTATTTTTTCTTTCAGGTATTTCCGTGCCCAAGCCATGCATTTTTCCTAGTGGGTTTTGTTCAACGGAGTCCTGGCGACAGGATTAACGTTCATCACCAATCATTCAAGACATCGCGTCAAGCTTGTCTGGACAAAGAAGCGATGCGAGCTATGTCAAATACCGCAGCGCTGGTGCTGTTTGGCTGCTTGTGCACTGTATACTGTTTTTTTTTTCGAATATATTGAGGCGAAAGGGTTCTTCGCGTGTTTTATCTTTATTGGTTTGGTGTTCAGGTTGCATACGTGTGAAAATAAAGTTCTTCGCTATTTCCCTAGCTCATTGACTTAATGTATGACAAACAATCCGGTCATTTCTGCAGCCTTCCATCGTCCTTTTCTGGGCATTTTCAGAGACCGGCAATAAAGTGATTAACAGTTAAAATTAGTTCTCAATACAGGCAAATTCATAACTTCCAACAAATTACATAAATTTAAACAAAATTGTGTTGTTTTACGTACCTAGTTGTGGCCTTCCTGGTAACCAACTTTCACTTATATGACGTTTTATTTCTTCAGAAATTAATTAAATCATGACTTGTAATAAAGCCATTTACAAAGTCACACAGTTTAAAAAGCAGAAAACTCATTAGTGCAGAAAACAAATATTGACATACCAGCAAACTCATTAGTGCAAAAATTAACCAGAGCACTCAGAGCGCATACCTCCGCAAAGTGAGGCAACGCTAATGAAAAATTGAAATCGGCTCTGAAATTATAATTTCCATTATATCTAGACCAAAAATGTTTTCATTTGTATCTTTTGACAGTTATAACAAACTTCTGTAATTTTTTTGAAGGTCTGTTCGTAACTTTTCGAGTCAGACTGTAAACAAAGATTCTGACAAGCATTAGCCAAACACATAAAGAGACCAGCCGATTATCACCAAAATTTAACCATTCGTGTCATTCAACATTACTAACTATTCCTGTAAATTTCATAGAGATCCGTTATAACGTTTAAAGTTATTTTGCAAACAAACATGAAATCAATCACAGAGACAAGCAAGCGAATTGACAGATCGTCACAAATATTTAGTTATCTACTTTTCTTACTATACTTAACAACTCATGAAAATTTCATAAAAACCCGTCGTTCATAACTTTTTGAGTCATGACATCAAGAAAAAAAGGCAGACGAATGAACAGATCTTAATCAAAAGTTAATCGTCCCTTCCTCTTATACCTAACTATTTCTGCCAATTTCGCACAGATCTTTCCATATCTTTTGAGTTATCTTGATGACAGACAGACAAACTCGGCGAAAACATTGCCTCCTTAGCGGAGGAAACTATTGACTTGACCAGCAAACTCACCAGTGCTGAAGATAAAACAATGGTTTCACTGGTCAAGTTTACAGGATTAAAAATGAATCAATGACGTAACTTATGCAAATCTTGAAGAATAAAACTAACCTCTGCGGGTGGGTAATGCGTGAATCAGAACTTGACCGCAGCTGCAATGGTAATTGCAGAAGTAAATATGAAGCTGTGGGGCTTCGCATTCAGAGATGTGATGATATTCTTGCATAAAAATCAACATGTGCACCAAATTGGTGTTGACCAGGTGTTGACTATAGGTCGCTCTGATTCGTGTTGTAATTAGACGCCGATGTTACCCTCAGTAATACCCAGCGTCACGCCTTGTAGTTTTGTGAATGCGAGGAGCGATCTCAACGCCCCCGTAGAGTATTGCCGCATCTGCGGGAAACTCAAACCTAATCATTTCTGGCGGGGTTTTATTTTGGCTGTATTTTGAGATAAAATTTTAGAAAATAGGCAAAAGCGTTTTAAATGCTAAAATTCAGCAAATATTTGACAGTTTTCGTACATTTTCTTTAGTTTTGAGCCTCAAGGGATCACAGCGCTCACCAGCTAAGGCAATGTTTGTGAACAAAGGCGGTGTTACCCAGCTCATGACCCTACAAGTTTTTGAGGTCGCCGTCGGTGTCACCCGGGGTTGACCAACTTGTGTCGCATTGGAGGACGAGGTACCACGTCCACGGGTGACCCTGATTGTCTGACTGCAACAGGCCAGAAGCCAAAGGGTTAGGTTCGTTATAGCTTCTCCCAGGAGGCAAGAGCGTAACGGGAGAACTCATGAGGAACTAGCGTCAAGAAATGACGTCATCAATTGAGCTATATCGACGAATCTATGGCTGAGCAGCCTATGAGCATTTTATCGAATTTTGCCAGAAAAAAAAATCGTCGTAAATTGCGAATTTTATCTCTTAAGCGCATAAATAAATTAAGAGGATATATACTAATTAGGCAATAAACAATTATCCACAGAAAATTACAATGGAGGCTGGCAGAAACTGTCACAACACTAGCGGCGAAATTGGGACAGGCTGGCAGCTTGATTTAATTTCTTCTATGAACTGAACCCTTATTTACCCTTCATATTCAGCTCACAAAGCTCTTCTCGACGCATATTTAGGCATACCATCTTATTTTTTTCGACTTAATTCATTCAAATGCCTGCGCTTGACTGGCGAGCTACTTGAGTTGCACCCACATAGCAAACTCTGTAAGCTGTTGTTGTCACGTTCAGAAAGTTCGAGCCATAACTGTTACTGTGGTTGCTCTCTCGTGCAGAATATAACGCTGCTTACATTTGTTGGTAACTAACCTATATGAAGGCCTCTAAGGTCCCACACTCAAATACTTCGACTCGTCGATGTGATGTAAATTGGCTACATGCGGTCACGGCTACGTTTTATCTTAGACCCACTGAGTCCTCCCGTTATAGTCTTTGCTTCCTGGGTTCGCCTATCCTATGATAGTGAGGCAGCGAACTCAGGAAACCGCATAGGTAACTCTGGTCTTCCCTAAAACCTCAAGACAAATTTCCTTGTGCCCAATTTGCTTCCTTCTCTTTCATACTGCTACTGATGATGTTATCTTCTGTTCTTCCTCTTCTTTCTTGACTTGCTCTTCACAATCATGCGCGTTAATCCTGTTCGGGAACACCCTCGCACATGGGTTTCTTGTATATCTTGGCATACTGTAATAAATCATATTTTCTTCCTCATTAAGTTCTATTATATCATCTAAGGAAGACTAAACCAATCCCTATAATAAGCTTGACTATACACGACTGCATGTTTATAACTTGCGTTCTTAACCCTATTGCATGTCTATAGTAAGCGATATAATCTAGATTTTTAAGTTCGGAAAATCTCTTACATTCCAATTTACTCGAAAGGTCTGTACTTCACTCAAATTATAACTGACTTTAACCTAATAATTACTAGTTCCTTGATTAGAATGTACCCCTTAAGTTTCTATAACTCTTTGTCTGCAAAAATGCACTGTGTCTGTCTCCAAAATTATTACGATTCCGAAGCCTCAGAGATAGGGTGATTAAGCTAATGACTTACAGTACTCGTTCTCTAACTTAAATTCTCAAAATAGTATTTTAAAAACAAACAGTGAATAATGAATAAACGATTTCACAAGAATATACCTTAATGACTACTAGCAACAATCAGCTGAAAATGCATTGCTCATTCAAAAAATAGTGTTTAGCGAACGGGGTCAAATTGACTATTCGACTGCAGGAGCGGCACCGCTACACACATTGAGAGAGGGGAGGCGAACCGTATATATCATTTACTGATCCTAAAACGTTTTATAATCTTATGTTAAAGATATATATATTTTCATCTCTGATGAGAAGCCATTAAAAATATTACTGCATTTCATTCACTTCAGTGAATGCGTCTAATATAATATTCACATTGCTTTCTTCACGTTATATAATTCGCTTTCTCTGAATCATACAACCTTATAATATTCAATTATCTCGTATATATTGGTGTCGATTGCTCCTTACTATGCAGTATTTGTATTTAAAATTTAAGTGTTTTCAATACTATATGGTACCCTGCTTAAACGTGTGTGCTATATCTATTTCAAGTAATTCACATAATTCACCTCGCTACTGAATGTAAATTTCATTTGTGCCAGAAGCTGGTGAACAGAAGCAGTTCAGCCGCATGTACGTTATTATTTAGCCTGGTTTGCCTTTCTGAACGTGCCCGTGCCAGCTATCTTCTAAAATCTGTATTTTCGTAAGGATATTCCCCAAACAATAAATCAATGAATGCACAATTACGTAAAAAGTAAAAAAAAAACACAATTAGTTTTAAAAATCGTTGAAAGTTCAATGCATTTCTAAAACATAATTGTTAGCGGCAGGGGCTGCCAAATGGATCATATGTGCAGTCTCGCACCGTTCCTCCAACTTTAAGATGTCGTTTTGCTTACTGGGGTTGAGCTTATCCAATCCTATTAGCTTTAACTTGTCCAGAACTCTATTTCTGAACTTTTGTGTCGCTGATATGGATTGAGTTTCAGGCGATAGTCACGCTTATTATGCTTCAATATGCTTCAATTATACTTTGCTTCAAAACGCAATGCAACCCGATGACTATTCGTTATCGTTTTGCTATTTGCGCCTGGAATGGGATCCAAAATGGCAAATCGAAGTTCGGAACCATCTAAGGATAATGGGATTAGATTAGCATACTCGAAAAGTGTAGATTTAATATGGCTTGTTGCTACTAGCTACTGCGCATACGCAGTATGCATACAGATGCTAACAAGATTAAATCATAGTAGTAAGGAGCTAGCGTAACGCACTCTGTTGCTGACTGGGTATTTGTGATCCTGTATGATCAAGGGTTGGGAGTTGAGAAAACCGCCTGCTCATCTATTGTTCATCGTTGATGTTTGGAACCGTTGCCGAGCGCAAATTTAAATCGGTCCCATTGTGCTCCACTGAGCGCAGCTTGATCCTGTAACCTACATCTTCAACGCAGCACGTGGAGCAGGGACGAGTGGGTTCTGAACTAAAGTTCCATTGCGGCGTTCTTCCATAACACGGGTACTTGTTCTTCCAACCTGTTTTTATCTTTAGTCAAGAACGGAGTGCACCTTCTTATCCACTGGCGCCAGGGAATGTAGCACTCTTAAGTGTTACGCTACCGTGAAACTGTGACTGTAGTTGCTGTACTTGTACTGCGGCCATATACTGGTTTGATTGAAACTCGGGTTAGACGTCTACTCAAGCACTGGACGGTTGTTTATAAATCTCTAGCCACAAAATTATTTTCCAAAAATCACTGAAGAACATTTGCTTTAATAAGTTCGGGTCATAGGTTTTGTGGCCTCTAGCCTGATATGAGACTCCCAAATGGTTCATCAGTTTTTGATGCACTTTCTTCTCTTCAGGAGCGAGTATCTTGAATCTGGAGATATTAATGACTCGATGATTTTACTTCTTATTTGACTGTCTGTTATGGAAGATGGTCACTTATCGAACTGATATGATAGTCTGACTCGCAAAGTAACACCTGTCTATTTTTTATATCATCTATGCCTCCAAGTGTTGATTTTTTTAGGAAGCGAAACCCATAAACAAAGCGAGCCCTTGTGTTCTTAGTCCAATTTTAGTAAAGTATTTCGGCCTAAGCCAAAACATGCTGTAAAATTTGAGTCCTATTTTTTAGCAATTATGATTTTGCACGTTAAACTCTCTCTTAGCTCTCTAATTGTTTTATGAGTTATCACTAATTCAGAGAGTTTTCTGATTTCCGAATTTCTCCTAAGTTTTTCTTGTACAATAATCCACAGGGATTTTACTAGAGTTGATCTTCAATTCAAAAATTAAGAAGCTGGACACCCCATGCACAGTGTGCTCTCATTCACTCCCTTCTTGTATTTCTGTAGAGCCGCGGAGCGTTGAGCGCCGAGCAGCATGTCGTCAACGGTGTTTACCTGAATGCGTTAAAAGCCTAAGGTTAAAATCGAGTGCCTGAGTTAAAAGAGAGCTTTACGCTCGGGGCAAAAGGAAAGGACGAGTACAGCTCCTTTTCTTCGCAAAACCACCCCGGAAGCTGGTTTTCTGCAGCTGATACTTTAGGAATTCGGCTTAAAATTATTTTCTAAAACTACTTTTGCTTGAAATAAACAGTGAAAAGGTACAAGAAAACCTGCAGGACGTATTTCAAAAATATACAGGAGGTCTGGTGAACGAATAGATGCTGTATAATGCCTTTTCTTCTCATTCTTCTCTCGCCGGCAGCGAGCAAATGATACCTAGAGACCAAACTGTTTGTTTTATTCTGGTAGAATTACGAACATTTGGGAGACAGTCTGTTTATGTCGGCAGCATGCCTTGTATCGTACTCGCTTAGCACTATTATAATTGCAAAAATAAATAAAGAAAGTAACACAGGAAAAAATAATTGGTATACTTTATATGTATATAAGTTTGCGGTTTTTATTTCGCTTCTATGATGATGATAATGTATTACTCTAGAAAGATACTTAAATTAGATGGCTACAAATAACCAATCACAAGGTAAGACAGCGACACAGGTCAGACCGAATGTGATTTGTTTAAACAAGAATCGCTTCACTCCTTACCGCAAAGTTATTTTTTTAATGTTGCATGTACAATGAGAAAGAAGTCCAATAATACAACGGGTGGGATGTAATACTACTTGTTACAACTAATTTTACTCCCTTGTCTTATTTTACTGAATGAAGCACTTAGGCAAAGCTGACAATATGATAATTATTTCTAATAGCTAAAGTAATTTACCAGTATTGTTAATCCTTATTACGCCAATAACGAATTACAACCAATGCTAATAAAATGGAAACATTGAACCGAAAATAAATTAATTAAAAGCGTACTGCAGGCTTAGTTTTTTACATTACTCGATCCCACATACACAAGTAAAACAGTGCTAATAATGCACGCACGAAATACTGATAATATATTAGCCTATAAGGGCATTCCTAGCTTTGCCGTAGGAACAAAAAATACCAATCTATTGACATATAGTGCCAGTGCCAGTGTTATAACGTTACTACTTTTATTATCCTGAGTTTATCACGCTGAGTGCGCAATAAAAACAAAGCCAGTAACTCAGACATGTAGTGTTACTGTAAATCAGGAAAATTATTTGAGTCTATACCGTACCATTGGCTTTATTAGATTAAATATGCGAGAAAGACAAAGCAAGTAACATAGAAAAGCAGTGCAATGGTAGTTATGTTATGCACATGAAAAGACGAGCGTATAAAAGTTAGAGTGACAAACATACATGAATACGTTTGACAATGACTTTAGTTATCTAATTCAAATAGATTCCAAATTTTAAGAAGATAAGGAATTGCTACTTGCTATATGATAAGATTAGATTTGATTAGATTAGATAGGCGGCAGTAGACGAACCAAGAGGCCCATTCCCAAAGAGACACCGGGACTTACACCCCGGCCCTCTATGAGCTATTGCCATTATGTTAGTAGAATTTAGAGGACTGGGGAAACAAGAAGAGAAAGAAATGGAAGACGAGAGAGAAAAAACGAAAAAAGAAGGGGAAGAAGAATCTCCGCCAAAGAGATGGTCATGAATGCCCACAAGCATGATCGATAGCCACTGATATGCGGAGCTTAAATATAGAGATGGAGCGGAAGTGTGAAGAAGTCAGCTTAAAATGGGCTGGGAAGCTTTGGCCGTTAAGTGCTTGCGGCTCGTGGAGGAGGAGTTCTTAGGTGTAGAGGAAGTCTCTCTCAATTTTTTCTTAACAAGTCAAAATGCACAGTTAGCTGGTATGTAGTCATTTTATCAACATCTACGTTTATTAATTTGAGAGGCAAAGTTTTGTGTTCTGTCCTCATATATGAGAGGGGGACACATTATATATATATATATAAAGTGATAGTAGTGTCAGTCAGGCGACACGTTAAAAAATTCCTTTAATTTTACGGGTACATCAAACTTTAAAGGCGACACGGTCATGTACCCCTTATGTAAAAC
>LQNS02278097.1:16283308-16299831 GCA_001587735.2 Parhyale hawaiensis
CGCCAGAATTTCAAGGTTATCGTTAATTGCTCAGCGAGAAACTAAGCCTTGATGAAAGAAGAGCAATATGCGGCCATCAAACGCGATGAAAAATGGGATGTTCAGGGGCGTTAAGCGGACAAGATCAAATTGAAAGGTTGAAGGGTACTAATGCCAGCGTTCAGGTTGAAACATCAAATACAGTAGAAATTGAAAATTTGAAGGGCGCTTTCACTGTACTGCCATGAAGAGTTAAATGTCGACATTCATTTGCTTAGACTACCTGGAGAGGGATCTCATGCAAACAGTGGTCGTTCATGCATTGGGGTCATAGGGACCGACCCCACCAACATATTGAATGGAAGAATACAATTTTGTGAATATAAGACTATATCCTAAACAATAATCTTATTTAGAATCCAGGACCTCAACTCAGCATGGAAAAGAACCCTCTTCGCATAATCCCTTTCAAACGAAGGCCGAGAGGCCCCGCCCTTACACAGAAACACGAGCTGCCACTGCATGCAAGTGAGCTAGGGAACAACAAGCCTGCATGTAGTCCGGACCTCAACCCTACTTGTTTATTACAACCCGCTATTGTGAAGCGAGACCGAGGGTGTCTTGACAACAGTGCGGTGAGTGTGCTCCCAATTTCTGTTAGTGGCCTAGCCAAGGTTGTGTCTGTCTTAGTCTTATCTTGTGTGGTTGGGCTATGTTGCGGGCTCTGGGTTTCCAAAAGGATTCTAGTTCACGTGAAGCACCGAACAGCGGCGGTTCGTTTGTAGAGCGCTACTGCATTACAGCAACCCCAAATTTTACTTGACATTATCAACGGCCATATTTCATTTATTAAGCTTTTTCCTTCTATTTTTTAGTTCGCTTTTGAGCTCGCATCTTCTACGATATTATCCTTATTAGTGGGCGGATAGTGGAAAAATCATGCACTTTATGATAGAAGCACCAAAATTAGCATGGTAACTCCATAAGGTATACTAAACAGATCTGTCCGACTAGCCACCGAAAAATCAAAGATGGCGGCCAGTTTTCAAGATGGCCGCCAACTTTTTATTTCCGTTACGATTTGAATGAAACTTGTCCCAGATATGTAAAATTGAATTGTGGGTTAGACTTCTGTAAATTTCTCCATTTTCTTCATGGAAAACCAGTTATTCGAAGAAAATGGAAAAAGGGGTTCTGGGGGAAAAACTACTCCCCTACGGTTTTTTCAGCTACAGAGATTATTTTGGTATCAAAAGAAGCAGAATTTAATTTTCTGCCACAAAGCGCCGGCTTTTTTATTTCAATATAGTTTTTGAGAAAATTTAGAATAAACCATTTATTTTAAGTTTTTCCCAAAAAGTGCTCTGTCACTCCTCTCCTAATTCAATAATAAAAAAAAGACCGGCGCTTTCTTGTAGAGAATTTAGTACCGCTTCTTTTGATACCAAAATCATCTCTGTAGCTTAAAAACTGTAAAAGGAGATAGTTTTCCACCATAACCCTCTTTTCCGTTTTCTGCGAGGAAAAAGCACAGGAGGCTAACCCA
Source organism: Parhyale hawaiensis (assembly GCA_001587735.2). Classification (NCBI taxonomy): domain Eukaryota; kingdom Metazoa; phylum Arthropoda; class Malacostraca; order Amphipoda; family Hyalidae; genus Parhyale; species Parhyale hawaiensis. The sequence continues at coordinate 16,284,834 of LQNS02278097.1, forward strand.
CATTTATTTTCAATTTTACACACCTGTACCAAGTTTCATTCAAATCGGCACAAAAATAAAATAAGTTGACGGCCATCGTGAAAAATGGCCGCCATCTTGGACCTTTCGGTGGGTAATCGGACAGATCTGTTAAGTATATCTTATAGAGTTATCATGCTACTTTCGGTGCTTGTATCATCAAATGCACGATTATCTTGCATATATGCATTTATCTGCCCAGCTATACCATTTATGTTTGTAACAGCGTTCATGAATAAATTTTACGTAACTGTGCCGCGGCCATCCGAATTTTGGCCACCAACCACCTCCGGGTCTTAAATTCTGAGCTTGATAGTGCATCGTAGCCTTAACCCTTTAGAGCAAATCTTCTTTCTTATGTTCATAGATTATTTTTTTTTTGGTGACGCAGCTTTTCTTGTTTCTTATTCAGGAAAAACTGTGGACACTCACATTACTTACTACTAGCGGGACCCGTGGAAATTCCACAGTTCTCTATTGTTTGCTTTTTTCTTATAGAGCAACAAATATATCAAAATCTTTTGTACCTAATCTTAGTTTATGCCTAAAGCACGCTGTTTGACCTATATACGACTCTTGAGTAGCCTCTTTTACATCGATGTCGAGTGGTCAAATACAACTTTTGTCAGCGTTATCAGCATAGAGCTAACTGGATTAATTCTGTGAGGTATCTACCATGTCGCAGTCACGGCTTCATCTTGCCCGCTATTAACTTGCCACAAAAAACTGGAGCAATTTCAAATTGTTATAATTTTCACACTACACAGTATGTAATAACTGCCATCGGTAAACTTTCGTTTAGCTTGCCAAATACTGAGTGAGTTCCAATTTCAGAAAGATATTATGTTTCCGTTTTTTTCCCGTTTGGTGAAATAGGTCCAACCATAAGGCTCAAGTGTTTTAGTGAAGTGTAGTCTAAGATCAAATTATAATCACAGTCCCGGCAACACAATCGAATTCGCCAGATAACACCAGAGAAAGTCGCAGGTTAGCATCCGACTTAATGCATCTCATTTTCTATAACATGCTCCTTTGATATTGCACCTTGTCGGCTATAACATATCTCGTGTACTCTGACACACTTTGCTTAACAAAAATACATTGCTTACCAAAACACACCTACTTCATCTATGATACACATAGGGTGCTGCCCCATTGGAAATAAAAGATTAGCTTAGAAGACTTAATTAAACCCTCCGAACACGTTTCCCTTCGTCCCGTGGTACTTCCTTGCACTTTCATACCTATTTCTAATGATGGTGGTTCATTCTATTCAAATTTTTTCTGTATCGAATTTCGGTTCATCTTCGGTGGGAACACACTGATCCATGGGCTCCACATATTTATGGACATACTGTATTCCCCTTGTTTCTTTCTCTGGTTGCAACTTTTTCTCTAGGAGACTAGGGCTCAAACTATTCAGTGTTACAGTCTTTTATTTTTTACTGATAACTAATATTCAGTCTCTTCGTACTTTCTTGTAACTAATTCTTTGGAAATGTTCAATATTTCATGTGATCTTTCGAGCTTGTTAACTTATGTTCACACTTTTTTTTATCTATGGAAGTGGTAAACCTATCTGGCGCAAAGCATTCACATTTTCATGTCGAAATAGCTGTGTAGTTGTGTAATAAATCTCGTTCCATTGATTGTTTCATAGGGAAATTAAAATTCATCTCAAGCGTCCATGTCACCTACGGTTGCTCAGGAATTACGAGTAGTTATTTAGTTTATTGGGCCTTCTTTCCTCCTGTGCAGTTATTAGCTAAATACTCGGAGTATCTTCTAGTGACGTGCCTCTTGTCCTATGGCTCAATTTTTATGACTGTTACAATTCCTTTCAATTTCATACAAATTTTTCTCACCTCTTTTTCTTGTGCATTCAAGGGCGAAACACAGTGATATTTCACGGATATCAATTACTATTCGTTTCCTATTATATATAGCTGCGCAATATATTTACGGCGAATCCAAGGCGCACTCTATCATAGATATTTTTTATAAACATATTTTTTTTAGAAAATCGTATTTCTTTTTACCCATCTTTTCCAGGTTTCTTTTCATTGGCTCCGCCAATAAGGGAATGTTTGTCAACTGTCTCTCAACATACGAGATGCTGGTAAAGAAAGCGTATAGAAGTAGCAGAAACCTGCGTAATAAAAAGAGAGCAAAAGCGTTGTTTTTCTATATCGCAGACCCGTATCATCATATACCATTTACGAAGTGACGCACACGTTTCAACATTTAACAGCACTTTCGACTTAATTTCAAATTAATTTATTTTGAATTAGCAGTTTTGATATAAGACGCTTGTCAAATGTTTCCTATTAGTCAGACTTTATGCACCTATCTATACTGAAAAAAATTGAAATGCGTATCTTGTATACGGGTCGCAATGTGATAGTTCCACAGCATATGAAGATATTCGCCCTAAAGAAGACTTTAATGTAACAAGCGCCGAAAGTTTGCTCCAACAAAAAGACGCCTGGAGACGTTTCACAATTATTAAGTTCATAAACTGAATAACGAAATCTAGATTCCGCTGCAGACGATAATCTTTTGTCCTGTGTTTTCACTTCACCGCGTTCGAACGCGTTGCTGTGTCTCTGTAAACAACAAAAAGGAGCGATTTTCGCTAAAAATTCTGAAAAAAAAACACAAGACACTGTACTAGCTGACACGGGCTAAGCCAGAGTATACGACGGTCAACATTTTATCGAAACTTTTGGTAGACACACAGTCGTGTTTTCAAGGACAGTACGAAATACTCGAATGCGGTGAAGTGAAAACACAGGACAAAAGACTATCGTCTGCAGCGGGCTTAAGCTGCAGCCCTGCAAAACCTCGATGTTCTTGTGCAATAACTGAAAAACTGGATTGGAGATGGCTAGAAGGCCAGCAACTTACGGAAATTCCAGTGAGACGCATTGTTTTTCAATGTTTTCTAAAACCCGTGCCGTACGAATGAAGCGCGAAGATTAAAAAGTGCCGAAATTGCGAAATGCAAAGATTACAACTATCCAAAATACTTTCTGGTGACGGAGTTTCCCATACATGTATCGTTATACGACCTTAGTGAAATAAATATTACAAGATATAAAAATCTGTATGGTATACGTACATGATGCGTGTAAAATGAACTTCACGTCTTTTCTGCGAAACGGACTGAAAATATCTTCAAAAGCGAGCACAAGAAGAGAGCTACATATGGTTGAACTTCCATCAAGCGAACATCTGAGCTTCTTGCAAGTTGAAGCCTCCGCTAAAACTGAAGAAGCGCAACGCGCAGACACAGGGACGTACACACGGACGGACTGATGGAGCCTCAAGCATAATTATAATATAGGTGAGGTGTACTGGCAGGGTGCGGCATGACTTTTATTCCCTAAATTATTTATTGTTCTGTGTTTACAATGAGTACGCACGCTCTCATATCCCATACAGTGTTCAAACATCGATTTTTAGATTACTATGATTATGTTGTTAGTCTAGCACAGAATTGTACTGCTGTAACATTCGTTAACCTTAAGTAGAACTTACATTCTGTTTAATAATCACTGAGCATCATTGTGATGTCTGTATATTTTCGTGCATCTCTGTGTCATGACTAGTTTGTTTCATGTAAATTCTCTGTAATGCATGTAAGTAAAGCGATACACATGCTGTTATTCTCTGTATTTTGTGTGTATTGGATGTGTGTACAAGTTTTTAGTATATAAATTCTATTTGATATAAATAAAGATTCATGTACTCTGTGATTCTCTGGATATTGATAAAGAACGCGTGCCCAAACTGTTTCTTATTCTCTTTAAAATTATTCAGTATCAAAACGCTTTACGTTCATTGACGTTTCAAGTATACTTGAGATAAACTGTATGACTTAGCAAAAAAGTGATCGTTTTTTTAGCCATACAGTTTCATTAGCTTAGCAGAAAAACGTTTTTTTAGCCATACAGTTCCTTTAGCCTAGCAGGTAATCAGTCAGTAAAGTCAACTTAGAGCATACCCTCACCTGGGAAACCCACATGCACTGGTTTGTGCTGCGGGTATAGGCCCACTGGCCCCAGATGAGCAAGTGTAGTCGCAGTCGCCCTCGGGTCACGAACTATGGCGCCAATTTGACGGAAGGAACAAATGACCCGAGACCCCCCACCCCCTCATCTCTGAGGAAGGCAGTTCCGCCACGGCGCCGTGCATACACACACAACTACCGAGTCAGCACACCAAGATCTGCAAAGAGCTCATGTGCCTCACGGGGCATCGAACGAGCGATACAAGGTGTTAGAGCTGAGAACGGAAGCATGCAGCTACCGTGGCGGCAAAAGTACTTGTAAAAGTCGAAAGACAGCTATATATTTGGAATTTTAGCTAAGGTGCAGCATTCTTAGTCAACTTCTTCGCAGGGCTCATCCGCTTCAGCCGGGGATTTATATTTTGCTCCTGACATAGCACTACGCATCATCTTTTTTTTTTTTGACGGAACACATTCGGAAAAGAATTACCGAATTAGACAGAAGTTCTTAACTTTTTTTGACCTGCACCTATAAAAATATACTTGCCTGGGCTCAAACCCTTTATGAGACCCCAATATTTATTCATATACTACTATTTAACATATTACTTTATAATAAATCTCATGACGTAATTTAATTCATATTACAATTCATGATGTTACAAGAGTACGTTCCTTCGCGGTCAAAAATGAGAGCGATGAACTTGTCAAGACTCGCCTGTATTCAACATACTTATGTTACTATAGGCTATATATGCTTCTGAATGATATGCTACAATGGCCAACTCAAATTGTCATAAGAGATGAAGTGTTTTCTCTTTCAGTTCCTCTAAGCAGATCATTTGTTGCCCCTCTTGCATCACATGCGAAAAAAAATGAACCTATATTAGCAGCAGCAGAGCATTGCTGAATGCAATTAAATTCCCGTCACGTGTCCTACCGACCGCATGATACACCTTCAGTGCATCGAAGTTTTTGTGTTGAAACGAAAACTGTTCCGTCAAATGAAGACAACAAGCGAGAAACAATAATTGTTGTGTCTACTGCCCCGTGAAAAATCATCGCTTCGCCTGTGCTTCGTTGATTGTCTACTGAATTTTAACGTCAACAACTGAGAGCAAATACCGTATCGATGTGTAAAGATAGATATAAAAATTACATTCCATTGTTCTATGAGATGCTGTAAATATTTCTATTTTTTCGAATTCAGTGTTATCTGAGCAGGAAGTGCTTTCAGTTAAAAAGATAAAGATTCCACTTTCGCCATCTTCTGCAACCTGGTTTAATTTCTGTTTATCGATCTCCATGAAAAAGCAACACAATTTCAAAAATCTGCAACCTGGCCTTTTTTTCGCCTATCTGCTGTATTTCGTTAAGAGCGTGACACGAATCATATAAATATATACAGACACGACGATGTTCATTACATTGTTATGATTTATAGTTATGTGGAATGCTGACTATTTTACATCCCCAGGCAGTGTGAGCAGATCTAGTTGGCAGACCCTAAATTGTAGCCCAACCGAATTATTCGCCGCGTACTTTTGGCGTCAGCAAGACCACCATATGACAGTCTCAAATATACACTGCAGCAGGAAAAAAACTTCAAGTCAATCAATGTCATCCCCTCGAAGAATTCACTGAAATAGAGAGCTGCATACAGAACTTTGCTAGGGTCCATTATCTGCTCAATCATCCCTTGTTTTTTGTGCATTATTCTCTGGCACAGCTCATGTATGCGTATTTATAGAGAGCTCTCGTGTATACAACCTATCAAACTGTCTTATGCGCAGCAAGCGTGAAGAATTTACTGTTGTATACGTAAATTCATATGGTTGAGAAAAATAGTAATTGTACCATTGCCTGTTAAGGAGTGATAGAATGATTGAATGTAACTGTACTTTATCAAATAAAAAAGCAGTAGAATGAACCTTACGGCGACGCAATAAAATCACTGCTATACTGTGTAGAGGGCTTACGTGTGATGGAAGCATCTTTTGAGTGTGATGTTACAGTCTCATAATCACAAATATTTTATCCTCATCAAATTTGTATTTAACGAGCTCATCAAAACACCCACGAATCACGACTTAGGAATTACAATTATTGTGTGCTGCTCGCTGTAGTGCACTTTCATCTTCACGGTAAGGTGTTGGAGGCTTCAAACCGATTGGTTTTAGCAGTTTCTGGCTTATTTCTGGATGTACAGCAAGTAAGTCTTTATTGACCTCGTCAAGCTAAGCGGTAAGTATTCGTAAGTGCAAAACTGCTGTAGGAACACCAGGCTCGCATATAATATTGCTGAAAATATATATTTTTTATTGACCAACTCATACACTGACTGAACCTCTCACTATTCAGTATGTAGCTACTCATTAGCGGTATACGGTGTTAGGGAAAGTGACACGTATATATCTTTTCGATGATACAAACGTTGCCTGTTTTTGCTGACCTTGTCACTCAATCCATGATCAGCATCCGTAAATAGAGCATTAATGAGGCATATATTTGTAAAGTAACGAAGAAAAAACATATCCGGAAGCAGCATAATGAGGTGATGTAGAAGTCAGGGCACTGTTATTAATGCTTGGTTAATGTTTTTTCAAGTTGTTTGTCTCTTACGCCATCACGCACGGTGAATATTCTCCTTAAACATAGTGAAGCTACAAGGTGAACGAGAGTTATAGTCTGGGAATAACGCTACATGGCTGTTACCAGTCATAAGGCGGTACGTCATAGGATTTGCATAGTTTGGGTTGTTCATCCTACGATGTCGGGATCCTGCCCTAGGGGTCCCCTAAAGCCACTTGTACGTTGGCAAACCAAGTTCCTTTAGTAATAATGTTTCTAGAACAGCTACTGCTCGAACTACTGCATTCGCTGAAACCCGTATCTCTTAATAATATTAGAGAAGTAGTCAGGTACTATTTGAATCTTTCTTGTGAGCGTGGTGTACGAGAAGCTCAATTTTGAATGAAGTTTTCATACTCGTCGTGCAGTAGTTGGAAATTAACGTTGAGCAGAAGCCAAAGCATTTTCAGTTCTTATTGCCGGAACTGAGTGTTTCCAGCTAGTGACTTCTTGTGATAGGACTCTATTTTCTTGGTACAACTTGACTTTGAAGCACTTCAAAACTAATACGTTATATTATTTGCAACAGGTAAATTTTGCTTTGGCATACTCATGATAGGATAACTTTCGACGATTTAACGGAAGATTAAGCCTACAGGCATGAGGCACATTTTGCAACAAAACCTGTACTGCGTGCGAGATCAATAGAAACCATTATTACGAAATTATTGCCATCATTTTTGGAAGCTGAGCACTCGAGTACAAAATCAAATTTTAGTGCTGTGACAATATTGCCACGGGTTCCGGGTAATAATCATAATTCCATGTACCGTACTGTATGCTTAGATTTTCATCAGACTTTGTTTTCTAGCAAATGAAGTCTTTTCACCCTCGTTGTCTGTGTCACGTAATGTTTTGTTTTGAATTTATGACAGGAGGAAAACGCTGCAGTAAACTCTCACTACTCGGACACAATGTTAGGTGCTTGGCTCAGTGCCTGGCAGTTAGGTGGCGGCCACGAGCGGTGTGGTCAACTGTCATCGTAACGGCACTCCCGCGTCTCGCTCAATTTCCCTGTAACTGTGTGTGCAAAATGCTCTCTATCTTTTCCAGGTTAACTTTTCCCTAATAAGATTCAATTTGCTTTGTGTGGTACTGTCTACAAATTGACGAAAACAGAATTTAGTCTATCATTTAGGGCACGTTCGACTAGACAATGAAATGAAGCTTTCGAGGCTTAACCATAGACCGCAGCAGTACTTGACTCTTAGGTCCAAGTGGCCTCTGACGCTGGCGGCCAAAATGGGAAACATGGGATTTTCTCAAGAGCTATTATGAACATATCCAGACACTGTCATGCAGGCAACTGTCCAAGTGCGTCCCCGCCGTATCCAAGATACCTTCTCCGCAAGAAGAATGTTGGATACCTTGGAATTTTTTCTTTCAGTATTAGACAGGGCAAAAAGAATAGCTCTTGAGAAAATCACATTTTTCCGTTGCCGACTTTTGGCCGCCAGCGTCAGACCTAAGAGTCAAGTACTGTTGCGGTCTATGGCTCAACTAATCCAAAGCTTTTAAGAGGTGGCCTGGACCAGTTGAATTAAGTTTCCTGTTGATAGATGCCCTGGGCCAGTTGAATTAAGTTTTATGCACTGAGCCTCAATCAATTGCCTATCAGGTTTCCAGGAAATGAATCTTACTCCGTAAAGGGAATATTTCAATCGGTTCAACCTAATCAATCTATTTATAGCGACTACGATACGATTCAAAGTGACGAAGACAAAGTTCGTGTTTGCACTTCCGGAAAAATCGAGTTGAGTGGACTTGGCTAAGATCAACTTAGACGATCCATTCGAACAAGCCTATAGGGCGCGTTCGATTCGGAGCAAAAATTGGGTCTTTGAGGTGGGTCTTCTTCGGAACTTTAGCCTAGTGTTCTTGTTTCGACCCACTCACCTGAGTTTCGGTTACCCTCGCAACTCCCAGAAACGCAATCTTTCTTCATAAACGGGAATTTTCAGCCGGCACAGCGTAATCGCGTTGCTTCTAACACTTTGCAACACGATGCAATGTGGCAAAGCTAAAGCTTCTGTGTGAAACTTAGAACAAGTCAAGCTTTGAAGGATTAATTTTTGCGCACATGCAATCGAACGTCTCTTTAGTAACATAAGGCAACGTGACGCAGCTCATGATATACTGCATCTCGATTTTGATAACTCGAGTTGCTCTCGTTCATCGGGCTATAATTATTCACAAAGAAAAGGTGTGCTTTAATCTAGTAACGAAATAAACGTTTCTTTCAACTGCCCACACACTGGATTTAATGTCAGTTTTAAAAATTTCTCTAGGAAACTAAACCTAACTTTGCAAGATAAGCTTTTCATCCGATTATATGATACACCTAAATTTTAATATAATTTCTGCACAGCCTGGTTTAGTGCTTGACTGACCAAACAGTTCTGCTTACCCCCTCTCACACCAAGAAAATTTAATTAATACTTCTGACCGAGCGACCACGCACAGGTAACTTTATTAACTTTTTACCAATTCGAACATTTGTAAAGTATAGTAGGTCGCCAGAAAGGATATCATATATTCGTTAAATTGACTTTTCGAGGAGGAGGATGGTACTGCCGATTTAGAATTTGTAACTTGATGTCACTTCCTTCAATACTTTAAATCGAAGGTTAACCCATGTTTTTTTAGTAGGGACTAATCACTTATAAATCAATTAGGGATCACTACATACGAGTGCGGATTTATTCAAAGATATTATTCATGCCCTAATAATGTCATAAAAACCATATCATGACATGGTGCCGTATATTTAAATATATTTCTAAATACTCGTAATAGCGCCATGAACTGTTTACAGCGGAAGTGTTTGCCGCTCTTGTATGACACAATCTCTTAATTAGCTCGCATCGCATACACCACAGCGATGTTAGAAACCACCCAGCACTAAGCACATTGATCAGCATTTAAAAATAAGTACCGTACGTGGGCTGTTAGCAGCGTATGTCACTTTTGCATGAGATAATCTCTCTCTTTAGATATATTTTAAAAATATGTGTGTTTTATCTGCGTCTCAAACAGCAAGTTGGCCATCGGGTGTGAGTCAAACGCTCCCAACCTCGGTGGGCGCTGACTAAGAGAGGACATGAACGAGGCAGTTGATAGACAAATCAGCAGGTACGAGGGCGAACTGCAGCTCCTTGGGTTGACTAAGACTGTTTTTATAGCGTCAAGAGCAAGCTTTAGAAACAGAAACATGTAAGAGCAGCAAAGTAAACGGATAAATATTAGTGGACCAAAGTCGGGCTAGGGTACACGTAGGAACTATTGAAAGTTCTGACTTTTGTGCAAGATACAGAATCTTCACTAGAAAAGAGGATGATGAACTAGATAAAAGAAACATGGTTTTTAGATATTTTCTCCACGTTCCCTTTCATTGTTGTTCATTATTCGATCATCGCCTAGGCAACTAACAATACCTTGGAATTGCGTACTTCGTAATTGCACATTGACTGCCAAGACGCGTTCACGCAGTTTTTTTTTTTTTTTTTGCTCGCCGTAATTACTTCTCAGCATCCGGATGTTTTGTTGTGTTTCTTCAGCACAGCTGTGCGTCTGACAGACAAAATATTGAAATGTTAGTTGTACCCTTTAGCAGTTGTCATTGTCAATGTCTCGGATGCTTTTTCATATTTGCAGAGAGAATTAAACCCCCAAGAAGTTAGCTCCAACTTGTCTGGAACTTTGCATCGAGTATACCAGGCGGTAATTCCAAACCGCTTCCCTTAGGGCGGTAACAAGCCTAGTCCCTGTTCTCAGGTTTCTTCTTTTTAAGCAGAAACTTCAACGCCGCTCCAAGGATTGCTATTTTGAGAGAATAAGTTATGTTGAATGATATTGACAATCATAATTTGCAGTTTTAAATGGTTCCAGTAATAAAGGGTTGTATCAGCCGTAAATTCTTATGTTTTAATACCATGGAACATCGAAACATGAGAACGTTCCATGTCTTGGAACAAAAAATTCGATGACTGGGACTACAGCTCACCGTGTTGGAATTTTGCTTGAAGCATAGACCACACCATACTGACGGGACACGGGCCCCTAAGGCAGATTTCGGTCCCGCAATTGGGCCTGACTGCGCGGTACCGCAGACGCATTTTTATATGTTCTCCCATTAGCTACATTTTCATACTTTTTTCAGGCTATTTGACTAAATTCTTTAACATTCAGTAATGACTGCCAAACCTGTACATACTTCTAAATCTTTTATACGCAATAAATTAAAAAAAAAATTATAAGGCTTGAAGTGTAACTACTTAGAGTAACTGTTTATGACATCCTTTGAAATTTGCAGTAGAGTAAAATTATTTCAATATATTTAGTAAAAAAATAAAATGAACAGTCGCATGTTGTAGAACAGAAGCTTCTAAAATTCGCAGTATGCTCGATTTGTAAAGAAATGCCAAGTAAACGTCTAATGGACTTGTTAACTAAAGTTATTCGGTATACGCATTCAGCGATAACCCCAAAAATAGTTGAAAGATGTGAGCAACGTTAATATAGCTACATATATTTTTTGCAGAAAGTCTGGTGGGTTGACATAGATGTGACTAATGCCAAAATTATAATTAGCTGGCTATGAAAAATGACGGTGATGAATTTTGTTGTCTCTCCACCAAATAAGAGATAAAAGGAGTTGAGTAATAATAATAAAAATTATTTAGGTATTCAGGTGGGTTGACTAAGATATGATTAACTTGGCCAACCATGAAGTGATAAAACCTAGTCATTTGTTAAATGATATAATGTTGGGAATCATGAAGAGGTGTAACGTGGGCACCTTTGAAGTGATGTACCGTAACGTAAGCACCCTTGAAGTGATGCAACGTAAGCACCCATGAGGTGATATAATATTATATAACGTAACCCCCCCCCCCATGAAGTGGTGTAACCTAGGCACCCATGAAGTGATTTAACTCAGGCAACCAAAAAGTGACGCAACATATAGGACACCATGAAGTGATTTAATGTAGGTAGGAAAACACGAAGTGGTACAATATACAAAGACAGTTTTGTTAAATGATATTGACAATCATAATGTGCAGTTTTAGATGGTTCCAGAATAAAGAGTTTTATCAGCCGTAAAGTCTTATGTTTTAATATCATTTACAGGCTGTCTTGGTGTCATTATCTCATAGTTCAGCATGTATTTTTAGTTCATTGCTACTAATGTAGTATTAATGTGATTTTAATTAATTTTTTCAACATTATGGGGTTGTCCTCTCTTCTGTTGCGGCTTTTGGAATGATGTCTACCGAAAGCTCTACATACATCAATTTTTAAGGTTATTCCTGCAAATCTATCATTGGAATCTATCTCAATTGAATGTAATATTAAAGAACATTGCGTGTAGTATCTATGAGCCAATTTTTTTTTCTATAAAATTTTGATATTCTTAGAAATAACGAATTTTCAACTATTCTTGGAGTCCGAAGGTATGATATATATCGCCTACTGAAAATATATTATTTTTAATCTAGATTCCCTGCTGTGCAACGCATTCTTTACGGTACGAAGAAAAAATCAATCATTGTTTAAGACCTCTGTCATTATTAGAACTCATTTTATTAACCCATACGTAAATCGGCCTCCAGCCCAATGGCGAGAGGCCCTATTTCAGTGTCCAGTCAATGTATGGCGTGGTCTATGCTTCAATATATAAGTCGTTGCGGATCGAAACTTGTCCCAAATTAAGAGATATTTGGCACTTGCCCTAGTGAATTACCTGCAGTGGCTGCTCAGATTTTTAACAGTTTTTTTGGACGGTATAATGTTGGGCAAGCCTAAATCCCGCCAAAGGTATCGTAAACTGAGCAGAAGGGAGGAACGTTCCAGTGTTCCGACTCTTGTGCGCAGTAAGTTCAAGACTACAAAGGGTGCTAACTTCGCTGGCAAGGTTACGGCAATAACTGCAGTGTGCCGTTGAGGCTTGAACCTTGGCAACTCATATTTTAATGGACTGAGAAAAAGTGAGGGCGCGTAGCCCCTTATGCCGTTTTACTCTCAGAATAAGTTATGGGCAAGGGACAAGTGCTGCTGAAAAAAGGCTATAATGGATATACTGGTGAGCCGCATACTACGTTCTGCTTTAAGTTAGTATGTATTTTGTTAGTGGGGATATTCGTTACGAGCCAATACAGTGGTTCTGTCATAGTAAAGGCCTCTGCTAATTTGGAGTCAGAAGTCGTCATGTACGTTAACATAAACAGAGGAAAATGCATCTGTAAGATCGTCATAATTCTAATGTGCTGTCACCCCCTTATTTTATTATTTCTCCCAGTCTTGTTCTGATGTATGTTTTCTGGAGGACCATTGAGCTATTGAGGATTATTATCCACTATTCTGAGCGACTTTTTTTTTATCAGAATTGAGATGTGCTTACAAATTGTCGTGACATGCTGAAGAAAATGCTACCGATAGGCGACATATTTAGTTCTTATTCCTTCCACGTTATTAGCTCTATTGCGTATTGATAGTTGCCTGTTTTAACTGATGTTCAAGGGCAAGGCCAGCCACCGCTGTTATCTTTTCAAGAGAAAAAAAAACCTTACCTTGATTGAGTTTTGACATTCGCACAGCTTTCATTCTCTCGCTCGAATAAATACAACGTTTTTATGGGCTTCAGTGTGTGCTAAGCATCATTTTCATTACTAAATTACTACTACTACTTCTACAATCATTGACTCTAATAAATCTGAAGAGTCTCTCCTAGAAATGTTTTCTACAAAATTTCCATTCATAGAAAACTATAACTACCTGGAATTAGGAAGAGGTACTGCATAAATATTCAGCCATTCTGTAACCCAATACTGAATCCCACCCAAATAGACGTCTTATCAAAGTAACTAAATCCTATTACTGTTCATTTATAAAGTCAAAAGCAGTGAGAATGAGACATAATATTCAGCAATATAGGCATTTTTTTTAATGTTGTGAACGAGAACCACATGCGTTTGGAGCATGTGAATCATTTTCATTGAACATTAGCTTGAAATTCGTGCAGTCTCAAATTTTAATCGTTAACTATCAACATTTGTGATTCACTGACATCCCATGGACTAGGAATCACAGTTCAGTTGCGGGAGCATCACATTAAATTTTTGTAGCAGCTACTCTACTTATATTGAATCAACAGTTGCTTTTTAATTGATCAAATTTACCACAAAATCTATCTCTTGCTTCTAGCGATTGTGATGCTCATGAAGATTTATGGTAGCCGTCACAGTGCATTCTATGATTATGATCTGGATGTAATTTTGCACAGTTTCAGCTAGAGCGTGTAGAAATCAAAGGCAAGGGTTTGTTATACAACTAAATATACTTTTTCTGTTTTCTGCTACTACTACTGATGCTGCTGAATAGGGCAAACGCTTAATATTGCGTCACAAGAGTAAAAACCGTCAATTATTCTATTCACTAGAGTAGGTATTATTTTAGAAGTGCACCAAATTCGCTTGTAGTATTTTTGTTGACATATTTAGGTAAAAGAAGGCATTCTAAGACTTTTTCAAGAATGACGTCTCCGTCGGAAACGCTCAATTTGAGATACTTGACTTTAAAGTTCCCATTGTTTTTCGATGAGAGAAAATAACCCAACTCGCACAGTGTAATAGAAAACTTTTTAATAGATTTTTTGTTAGGTTAGTTTAGGTCAGGTTAGGTACTTGTGGGGTCGCTAGCAAGCTTATAATAACACCCAGTAATTTTTATCATCACTAAGAGATTCAGCGAAAGAAAGCTTAAGCGAAATGGATTATGTACGAAAGGAACGAAAACTCCAACCAAGACTGAGCCTCTTAGAACTGCTACGAATAAATTCAGCTAATAAATATGCGCTATAGGCCTAGCTTATGCCCTACAAGATAAAAAAAAAACTCTTTCAAAGATACCGCCTTTCATTTGCCCCGATCAGAAGAAGAATCATAATCTTTATATCTAAAAGTACCGAGCTAGTTTCCAAAGCGAAGCGAGATTCAGAAAATACAGTATTTCAACATTTGACCATATGTTTCAGAAGCTCGATTTGTCACCGTTACTCCAAAAGCTGAAATTTCGTGGTATATAAACTTGTTTTTCAACGGATAAATTTTCTCCTATCTAAATGCTTAGCAGCTTGACGGAAGGAAGGCCCAACATTGGAGCAGGCAAGCAAGCGACCAAAAACTGTGTATCTAAACTAATACTAAGAATGACCGTCGTGTGTTTATATATTTATATGTTTGGTGTCACGCTCTTAACGAAATAGATAGGCGGAAATTAGCCCAGGTTGGAGGCTCTGGTGCTTCTCTCAAGCTCCATTGAAAGTGATAGGCAGAAAAT
>LQNS02278097.1:16301150-16313499 GCA_001587735.2 Parhyale hawaiensis
GCTGTGTGCCCTGCCAGACGTGCGATATAGGGCTGCCATTCTTTGGGAATTTTCTCCAGAACTTGGGAATTTGAGAGGGTTCCAGGAAGTTTCAGACCAATATGGGGAAGTTTTCCAAGCCTTATGCTTAAAAATTACGTAAAAAATTAACTGTTACCTGTTACCACATACATTGAGATAAGCGTGAGTTTTTATTTGTATTCTTTTATAACTATCTGCGGAATTTTCTTAATATCTGAAAAAATCTTGAACACTCATTTGGGGAATTTGAAAAACTCTGAGTTTCATCGCTGGACTGCGATCAGAGTCCACCAGGACGTTGATTGCAGAGGTTCTGCGTCAAGTGCGCTCTGCTGCTCAGTGTTGCCAAATGAAATTCGAACTTTCCTGCAAAATCGCTGCAGAAAAAAATCACTATCTAGTTACAAAGAAAGAGGGAAAAGATTATGGTTCACCGATTTCTTGATGAATTACAGTTCCAATGCAATTTCATCATAATTGACAGACAAGCTGTGCATTCTATACGGATGCTATCGTCTTGTCATAGAAATCCACCAATCGAATTTTGTTTATGGCAACTTTTGGCAGTTTGAAGTTTTTGTAACATTTGATGTGCTTCTTTAGGCCATATTTTACAGTAAGATTAGCTGATAGCATAGGCAGTTACATTTTGTTTCTAACCTTATTTTTCACGACATTCATGCTCCTGAATAACGCTCGACTTCGACATTCGAATGGAGTGAAATTAATTTTAAAGCAAATGCTTCCACATCCTTAAATTGGCTTCCTCCGGAACTACAAAATACTAATGATTTTTAAGTAGTGATATCATTAGATTCATTCAGTTGCAAGCTAAATTTGCTATCAGTAGTTAAATTTTCATTAAAATAAGTAACTATAACAATCTCCACTACGTTTGCACACATAGGCCTAGTGCGATATATCACTGCTTTAGTATCGGATTTGGTATTTTTCCACAAGTCGTCCAGATGATCACAAGAATTGAATGTTGCATGGCAGCAGATATACATGGCTGACTTGCCTTCCACCTTAGTTGTCTCATCTTTATCAACAATGTATATAACTCGCAAAAGAAGTACTCTGACATGGACCGGCGAGTTTTTATTGAACTTTTAAGAGTTCTTCACTTTATCATTACTCATTGCGAGGGGAAGGATATGCTGAATTACTTCAAAAGTTTAACCGGCACTAAGAATAAGGATCATAATATAATAGATATGGTATTGCACTGAATAGCCCCTGCACAGACAAATGAGCGAAGGTGATAACTCGATCTATCTCACAATGAACGAATTTAATACACGTTTGGTACGGTCGGCAGTGTTCCAATTTCATTTCAATGCTGCAACAATGAACGAAGGATAGTTTTATCGCAATTGTGTCTTACTTTGTGTTAATAGCATTAAAATTCGGCATATAATGTTGGAGAAATAAGAAAAATGACACTAATGCTAAAAATTCAAATTTCTTGTCTTCTCAGTTAAATGCTAAAACCAATTTTTATATGCTAAACCTCCCAAAATGCTAAATCTAGCATAAAAATGCTAAATTGGCAACACTGTAAAGCTGCGCTGTCGCACCTGCTCTACTACTCGTGGTGTGTAAGGCGGGCAGGCTTGCCAGCCTGCCCGCCTGCCTGCCAGCTCAACTGCTCCCGGTGTGCCAGCGCCCTTATACGTTAGATGTTGTTAGGAGTCGACGGGTCGTGGAGGAGCAGTTCAGAGTTGGGAGAGCATTGCCCCCAGTGATTCTCTTGGCGATTTTTGAACCTGTTGACTGTCTCTGTTTCGATAAATTTCGAGGGTAGTCTGTTAAACGTGTTTACCACGAAGTATGGGAAAACTACTGGCTGAGGTTAGTTTTTCGAAGGTGATGTTTGAGCTTTTGCCCTTTGTTTCAAAGGTCATCTCGGAAATCCCGTTGTAGGGACGTCGTTGAAACCATTGGAGTACTTGAAAGTTTTTATTAGTTGCCTCCTGAGTCGTCTTCGCTCGAGAGACACGAGTTCCAGTTCCTGAAAGCGACGCTCGTCTCTTATAGCTGGTTAGGCAGCTGGAGAATCAGTATTGTTACTTTGCGCTGGACTTTATATTTTTTTACCTATGCCATTGCTCAGATGCGGCGACCAGATATGGTAAGGAAACTGCTATATTGCCACAAAAATGATGCGCAGCAGTTTCAAATTTTGGCATAACTTTTTGAAAACTGCTTGAAAGATGACAATATTTACACAACACGTACCAAATATAATGTGAAAACTTTACATGTCAATGATGGACACGGCATGGCATGATGGGAGGTGTCTCTACATAACCAACTTTTTTGAGGCTGGTAGTAACGAAAAGCCACTTCCAATATACATATGTTTAACTTTAAATAATTTCCCAGGGTTATGAGTAAAAATATGCCTATCCTATTCAACAGGGAACAGCACCCCAGGAGGACCCTATATAGAATATTTTAGCTTTTGCTAGGGTTTCGAGACGTCTTTAGACCTTAGTGCCCATTTTGTTTCCTTCCGTGAAGCTCTTTCATGCTTCTACTGATGGTATTTTAGTCTGTTTTCCCTCTTCTTCCCCCACTTGTTTCCATAAGTGATGGGTCGGATGTCATTTTTTTGACATCCGCGGATGCGGATACAATTGCGGGTGTTGCCATCTTGACTTCCGCAGTTGCTGATGTCGAAAAAGGTGCTGATGTTCCGCGGATGCGAATATTCGCCCCACCACAAACACACCCTTTTACGACGGTAGTTTCTACAACACTTGGGGGGAAACTTAGATGGTGCTTTGCTGACAGCGACAGCGCTTGCACACACTTCAATCCAAATGAGAATTTGCAGTTTTCAACTCTATGGATGAGCTTAGTGTACAGTGACTTCCGCCTCCTTTGCTGCAGTTCTGATATCCGCCGATGCGGATGCCCTTGCGAATGTTACCATCTTAGCATCTGGGGATGCAGCTGCGGATGTCAAAAAAGGTGCGGATGTTTCGCGGATGCGAATATTTGCCCATCACTAGTTTTCATACGCGTTGGTTCTGCGTGGGAGCACCTTCCTTCATGGGTTCTACCTTTTCAATGACATAATGTACGTCCCTTGTTTTTTCTTCTGTTAAATCGTCTTTGTTGTATGAGAAGGCTGAAACGAACTCAATACAATAACTGTAAAGAGCCAAAATATTTGAAATTCACAACCATTCCATGTGAATCATGAGGTTTCTCTGTATCAGTCCTGTATTGATTCAATAAGATTAACGAAAGTATTGAGCAAAATTTTTCGGGCATAGGATCGGCGATAGGCCATATAGGGTTAAGTTAGTTAAGTAAGCCCATCCTATGTTATTGGGAGCAGCGCCCCCAGGAGGACCCTGTAGGTTTCCTTCGCCGTTCGTGTCCTTCTTTCTTTCGTGCCCACTTTGCTTCCTTCCGATATCATACTCCTTCTGGTGTTACTTTCGTCTGTTTTTTCTCTTCCTTTCCCGACATGCTGTTCCCATGCGCGTTGAGCACCTTCTTGCGTGGGAACACCTTTGTGCATGGGATCTACGTATCTATCGACATACTATATGTCCCCATCTTTTCCTCTCAGAAAAACCTAGTACTTTTTGAAGGAGACTTAAACTATCTTATACCGTACAACTACTTCTATACTCGCCTGAATAACGAGGTCACAATTGCAAGTGTTATAGTTACGTCTCTACTAAATAACCATACAAGGCTGCCGTACAGCAAGTGTGACCTTCACACTCGTAGTATCTTTACCTGAGAGGTGTTCTTATCGGTCACTATGGCTACAAACATGTCAGTCGGATCTGTGATTCAGGCGCCGATCGAGGCTCCCATGCCAGCCAGCGTCTTGTTTCCCCAGGCAGTGCAGCGGATTCTACTGACAAGTGCAGATTGTGCGCCGGGATTTCCATACATATAAGGGTATCAGTGCAACAGCAAATCATAGTGACACGTGCAGATTACAGAGGTTGCCGTGAAAGGAATGAGCTGTCCAAGGCATGTGCAGCGTCAGTGACATGTGCAAATTGTGTGCCCCGATCCCTATTTCGGCTTCCCGAGCCAGATCGACAATTGGAAATTATCAAAAAGTGTCCTAGTCCATTCTTGTTGTTCTACTGTGATAGTTTTTCAAAATAATTTTATTGCTTTAAGAAAACCGCTCCAAAGATGAGGCTGCTTCCTCTGCTTCATCAAATTATCCTTGTAGTGCACATGCCCACTTGTGTTAAAGTCCGCATTCTTTGTCGGTACCTGTCGTTCTTTGTTAGACGCTTCAAAAGGGGATTAGTGACTTCCACAAATCTCTCCTCTTATGCTCGGAATGATACAGGTGGCACAGCAGTAGCTAGCCTCCTTAAAGTTCAGAAAAAAAATTGTGACTTACTGCCGTTGAACTAGCAGCTATACGCTCGTGTCATCTCATCTTTCTATCCTTGATTATAATCAAGTTACCTGACTAAACTAATTTTAAGGTTTCCTATCTAAGTTCAGTCTTACTCTGTATTCACCTGTCTATAACGGATAAGGATGGCCTCTCCGGGATTGCAAGGGACCGCTAGGGAATCGTGGGGTCGGTCACAAGTTATGATACTTTGGTAAGTGCAACGAACGTGTGACTAAAATAACAACAAACACGTGCATCGTTTTGAACTGACAAAATGCACGTTTTGATTATTTCAACCAACCCATTCATTACATAAGGAATTTGTTTTTGCAACAAGAGTGCATTATTGGACAACATGTGTACTGTTTTTTTTCGTTTGCGTTTTACCAATGCTCGATCTAGTTGCTTTAAACAATCGCCGAAAATTTAACTACTTTGCACCCGCTTAAACCACACTTGTACAACAGTGAACCATTTTGCAGAACTACATAAACAGTTTTGCGAAATGTTTACACTGTTAAATACCGTTGTACACAATTTAAGCTACCACTGGTAAATTTTTACTATTTCCCCCACTCAAATCTCTCGGTTGGCATTTTTGGAGGGTGGACTCGAAAAGAAAGACAGTATTTAACAGTTTAAACGTTTTGCATAACTGATTAAGTAGTTCTGCAAAATGGTTAACCGTTATACTGGGGTGGTTTAAAGGGTGCAAAATGTTTAAATTAGTGGTGATTGTTTAAAGCAATTAGAGAATTGGTAAAACGTAAACGGAGAAAACAGTACTATGATTCCACTGTGGATAATTGTTTTCACACATCAATATGGGATCGAGCAGTACATTTTCGAATCACTAACTCTTCTTAGTTAAACTCTCGCTGGGCATAATGCCAGTTAGGCAGTTTGTCTGTAGGAGTAATGTCCAATGGCCAAACTGTATTCACGATAGAAGCAGGCCGTACGTGCTGCACAGTTGTGCTAAAGGTGTCGGGAACGAGCCCCAAGCCTGTTGAGAGATATTTGGCGCCCAATGCGCTTAGTCAGCTAATTTACTTGGTGTGCACAGCTACCGTAGGGGCAATAATTGCCTTGCCCAGAAGAGGAGGGTAGGGGGTGGGTCGTTTAACCTTTCGCTATTGCGCAATAATTCTTTACGACCCGAGGTCGGTTGCAGATTCAGGCAGTTGGCCTATATCTGCAGCACGAACCAGACTGCGTGGGTTTCCCAGTGAAAGGTGTTGTCA
This sequence comes from Parhyale hawaiensis, assembly GCA_001587735.2. Classification (NCBI taxonomy): domain Eukaryota; kingdom Metazoa; phylum Arthropoda; class Malacostraca; order Amphipoda; family Hyalidae; genus Parhyale; species Parhyale hawaiensis. The sequence goes on from LQNS02278097.1 coordinate 16,306,809, forward strand.
AAGTTGACTTCACCTTTACCTTTGACGTACTGTACGGTAGCCAAATTGTCAATTATTCACTTTGGAGTGTCCGTCCGACCGTCAGATGGTATCGACCCGACTTCCTGAGAAAAGACAGCGGTAGATCAAACGCGTATTTCGATTGAATTTGGGAAGTTTTCAATGTAAGTCGCGTCGATTATTCCAATGCACGTTAATAACTTCCCAAACGGTTCTAGTAAAAAAACAAAACTTTCGATCTCTTAATCTTCCAGGAGAAAAGCTCCCCCCTCCAAAAAAAAAATTACCTTCACGATATTAATGCACTGATTACCAGGATTACCGCGACGTTGATAGAAAATTGAGAATTTTCTAGCCACTTATACCTTGTCGAGTGCGTAGTGCGCCCATGCGCTTTGATGACCCCTAATTTAGAGGGCGTAGTTCGATGACGAAAATATAAACTGCAGAATAAAAGTTGAAAGGGGAGTTTTGCGTTTCATGCTGATTTAGATTCAAACACTCAGAGAAATCTCTAGTTAGTGTGTTGAAATATTTTATCGAAACACATAATATTAGTTTGGATTTCTAAAGAATTAAGGCAGCTCTTCCTGAGACCAATACCGCTATTGTCTTAGTTTTTAGTTCAGACCATCTTTGTTACGGAGAGCAGCTTCGCTAGGGAGATCTCAGAGGTTACCTTAATCTATTCTTGCCATCGGAACGTTTTCACTCGATTTTCTCTCTATATTCCTAATCATTTTGTGTTCTGCTCTTCCTCTTCTTTCCCTACTTGCTGTTCCCTTGCTCCCTAATGTTCCTGGACGAGTCGGAATATCATTGTGAGAGACTTCGATGTTTCTATCGACGTATTCATGTCCTTTGCTCTTCTTGTCTTGGAATACTTTTGGTCTGGCTAAGAAGGCGTGTACTAATAATAAGAAATAATTGAGAATTTCGGTTCTTTAAGCTTAGCTCTTATGAAAACAGTAAGTAGCAACTATTACACCAGTTCTTCTTTTCCAGTGATGAGTTTTAATAGTCTCAAGTATATGAAGTTTTATCTTTTTAGAATGTGTCCATGACGAAAGCTGACAAATGAAAATTAATAAAGATATCACTTCTGGTGTATTTGATAACGTATAGTTTAAATAATTTTTTCTTTACATTTCTGATTTTTCATCTATATTTTAGTGTTCACTAATGTAAGTATTTCACTGTGATAAAGCAAGCATGAAAGAAATATTTGAAAATAAGCACAACAAAGATCTTTTTGCCCGCCATCTGACGCTACTGGCCCCGGGACATGACGATAAACACGATCCCAAACCCAGCATTTCTTACAAGCGTTTCGGCGACGCAGCCGATGGTGACGACCTCGGGCCGCCTGCAGGGCAGTGCACTGATCAAAGTAAGTGTTCAACTTCTTGTGTGCCAGTTGTATTATTGAAAATGTTATACTTCTGCAAAATAGGCGGAAAATCCGGTTTCTCTTGCATAGGAAGGAAATTCGGTCGTTCCTTCTGAGCTGCAGAGATCGAGGCAAGTCTGGACTTTCGAGCATTGTATGTAGTATAATCCCAAGGGCCTCCAAATGTTATACTAGCCTGCGCTATAGCCTTCGGAACTCTTTACTTCCGCGCTTCAAGAATCGTGCTTACTTTATTTTTGATCCCGTTTGCATCCTTCACTTGATCATTATATTTCTGTTCTTCGCGTTCTTCCTCTACTTGCTGTGCCCACGCGCTTTGGTCGCGTGTGGGAACATTGTCGTGCAAGGTACCTCGTCATTGTCGACCTAATATTATGTCCCTTCCTTTACTTCTTCACGTTTTTTTTTTGTGATGTCCTAGGAATCTTGTGCTTACCGAGTAATAATAGAGCGAGAAACTCACATCATCAGTGTTACTCAAGATGGTAGAGAAACCATAAACCTCTTTGGCATCTCTGCACGTGTATAACAGAAAGCTAAATTCTCGTATTTCATCAGCATTCTTCCATGAAAGTTTGCGGAAGTGGAAGTGAAGACACGTGGTGAGTCAACTTTTGCGGAATCTTTACAGCATCGTCACAGCTGAAAGAAAAAATGGAAGTTGGTCTTGCATCAGAATTCGATGTCGTAGCTATTGGCAATATATCAGTAATTAGTTACGATAGCGTATAATAATTACATAAATATAATTTGTGACTTTTTGCATGCGTTCAGTTGCACAGAAAAATTTAAAACGTCGAGGAAGGAAGAAAAATTGAAAGAATTCCACGTGTGTAACAAACACTGTGATGAAATTCTTCGGAGTTTAACTCATTGCATGGGAGGTTCTTTATAAATTTTTTTCGCATGCATGTAATTGAGCTGAATGTCTTAAAAGATTATCCATGTTATGGGGAGTAGTAGCCTCAGGGACCCATGGGTTACCTAAGCCTTCGTTAAACCTTCGTGTCATTGTTCTTCTTTATTGCCCATTTTGCTTCCTTCCATTTACAAACTTCTGCTAATGATACTATATATGTTTAGTTGTTCCTGTTCTTTCTAGACTTTCCGTTCACATGCGTATCGATACAGTGTGTGTGTGTGAACAGCCTCGTGCACGTACACACAGAAAAATGGTTGTTTGCCAACAAGGAAATTAGTTAACTGTAAACTACCTTGTAGTTTGAATTTGCGTCAATGCACATTGTTGTTTCTGATGAACAACAGATGAATAACAGTGTCCTTTACGATTAATTATTATTGCTTTGTAGCTAAAATATTACGTCGTTAGTGATAAGAAACCAGGTGTTTCTTATCGTAAGGAACATACTTTTCTGCGTGTATTACACTTCTCTCTTGACATAGTATAGTTTCCTTTCTCCCCTTTTCTTGGAAGATCTTCGCAGTGATTGGGGAGACTTATCCTGGGGTAGCTGGGATAAGCTGCAGATACTTTGATTTAATTCAGTAATGCTTGGCTGAAAGTTTTTTTTTTTTACATGCCATCTCAGATGAGCGATGATTGTGTCGCTTAGTTGAAATGAAAGAGAGAGCTCTCATCTTCGATGATAATTTCAGTTGGGCTTAGTAGCGTATCCTTCAGAGCATATTATATTACAACAAAAGTATGTTGAATGACGACGAGTTTTCCGGAATTCCTCGCGGTCATTTTGGACAGCGTGGGTACACTGCGTAGTTAAGTTATAACTAAGTTAGCGTAACTGGCCCTCATAAATGGTAACGAAGACTTCGTGATGATTAACCTTCCTTGACTCGCTACTAACTTTGTTATGAAGGATAAAGTGAAGAGATGGGTCGGATGCCCTTTTTTGGACATCCGCGGATGCGGATCTTTCAGCGTTCTGACAGCCACGGATGCAATTGCGGATGTTACCATCTCGACATCCGCAGATGTGAATGTTCAAAAAAGACGCAGATGTTCCGCCGATGCAGATGCGGATATTCGACCCACCACAAACACACACACACACTCCCTCTCACGACAGCAGTTTGTACAACACTTGAGAAGAAAACTTAGATGGTGCTTTGTTGACAGGGACAGCACTTGTACACATTTCAGTCCAAATGAGAATTTGCAGTTTTCAGCACTATGGATGAGCTTAGTGTACAGTGATAAACCTGCGCATCCGCGCCTCCTTTGCTGCTGATCTTAGCGGGTTTTACGGTTCTGACATCCGCGGATGCGGATGCCATTGCGGATGTTACCATCTTAGCATTCACGGTTGCGGATGCGGAAGTCAAAAAAGGTGTGGATGTTCCGCACATGCGGAGCATCCACATGGGGGCATCCACATGGGGGCACGCCGCGCATGCCCCCATGACTAATAGAGTGCAACTGCCAAATATAAAGATCAAAAGGGTCTCGGGCTCGGTTTCAATATTTTACTCAGCAACGCAATTTTTCCTTCCTTTTTATCAAGTAGTCAAAATTACCCAAATCATGAACTACACCTGGGTATTATTGATACTCCATGATATTATTTCAATCTAATTTTTTCACTGCAAGGAAAAGCTCGCTCATAAAAAAAGGCATTTATCGGGTGAAAGTAATTTCTGCAACGAAACCCCGAGTTCTTAATTCACCCCTCTATGATTTACTGCACTCTGAGTAACTTCTTACTTTTTTGCTTACTTGATCATTTACTGATTTTGCGCATTGTAAACTGGGAGTAAATCAAAACTTGAGTTCTGGAACAGAGTAATAAATTGCGGTCCATTAGAGTGCTGAGAAATACTTCCGTCTCCATCATGGCTTTAATTTCAAAATAGGCAAAATAAGAAGTCAGTGCTGGACATTTTTTATGTACTGTCTGATATTCCGCGATAGCGGAACCCCAAATCTTCGATCGCAGAATGGCGATCGCAAACCCCCTAGTGTTCCATTGCGTGCCCAGCGCTGTAATTGAGAAGTGATTTCATTTACAGGCTTCCTTATTCTTGCTATTATCTGCAAGGTGGCCTTATTTTCATCTATCATGTTTGAACAGAGAGTCAGGATCGCCACAATCTCCAACCTCGCGTGATTTTCGCTTACCTGTATCTTTGAATCTTGACAGAAACTACGTACCTAGATAAATTAACAGTAAGTATAAATTGGTCTATGTATCATTGTGAGCTAAAAATTTTTGAAGAAAATTGTCTTTTCCATTATTTTACGAGAGCATGTGAAACTTTACTATGAGAATCTCTTGTATTTCTTACGATGAAGGTGATACAACCGCCCGGTGGTGAGACTAAAAAGTCCCAGGTAGCTTTCTCAGATAATTAGCTGATGAACTAAATTCTCGCAGTCACTTTCAGTAAATTTAAGGGAATACAATTTAGTGACCTACACCACGTCAGCCACTTTTTCCAGCCCGAACTTGCCGGCGGAACCAGCTGGTATACAAAATTAAGTTTCAGGGCGAAAATTTGATGCACATGGTACTGTGATGCCAGTGCTTAAAACATAGTTTGCTAAAGAACTGGAAATCTCAATTGAGTACACTCCTGAATCTCTATTATTGTCCCTGACGTGGTTAAATTTGTAAGATAATAATGATCAGAATTGAGTATGCGTGACCAATGAAACATCATAAGTTATTTCACAGAAAACTGAATATCAACGTTCATCTATGATTACTCACAGACCGGTGAGCAAACTTAACCATTTTAGCTAGCCAGAGAGCCAGCCAGTTCGTGTAACAAGTGAGTCGGTGAATTATGAACCGTGGGTCCCTTAGGTCGTCTCTATCTATATTTAACTTACTCCAAGGAAAGCCTGCATTTGGTAAGTAGCTGCAACGTTCAACGCAGACAATAACTTGTGAAGACTTTGTTCACCTTCGGTTGAAATTTTTTCATCGAACTAATATTTGTGATTCACATGAATAATGAACACCGTTGAAAATAATAACGAGCTGCACAGGGTTGATATCAATTGGAATCAGCTTTTCCATCTTCATCAAACTAAGCAACTGTCCAGTCAAGTCAACCGCAACAGGATACCACGTTTTGTGACACCTAAATACATATGCTAATTTGATCACTGAATACATAGTAGATAGATAAGACTTACTGAACGTGCAGAAGTTTTCTCCCAGCACCATGTCCTCTAAAACAAAGTTCGAGTGAGGTGTATGTGCGTGGGCACGACCGGTTACCTAACAATCCTAAGATTACGTGCCGTAATTATAGACTTCGTTACTGTGGTAGCCACTTGTTCTTTCGGAACAACCGTTTTTCTCGTTTCTCAAGAGGTCAATTATTTCTTTGGGTCCTGAACAAAAGAACTGACGAAAGTGAAAGCCTAGACTAATTGTTTTGGAAACGGCTGCGTTTAGGAGTCACGTAGCTGCCTGCGTACCCAGCCTATGGGAGCCGAGCGCCACGTACGACACCATAATATTTGCCAAGTCATAACTCACTTCATGTGGTCATTGTCCGGGCAAATTTTGTGTCGCGGCTCTCATTACTAGAGGCGTCACTGGCCTGTGGACAAAAGGCAATAGCTCTGTGCAGAAAGCCTTTGTTTCGTGCAGAGTCTAACGCAATACTCTCCGGCACGGCTCTGTGTATTGTCATCTAATGGCTTTAAGAACAATGTGAGCTTCCTGCATGTCCTGGCTTATTAAGTTTGCTGCTCAGTGTTGCAGCCGAAATAGTACGATAAAGTATGCAGATGCATGGGACAGTATTACTTTATGTCAGAGATTGAAAAAGAAAAGTTAAGGAGGAGAGCATCACAGCAATTTAATTTTTTAATTTTCTAAAAAAAAAAAGTATAAGTTGAAAATTTTCGCGGTCGTATTCTTTACCATAAATTTGATTAACATTGGAAAAATTGGCCCCACATTAACTCTACGCAGCTCAGCCTGAAGTGTTGAGTTTATGACACGGGACTTTGCAGGGTCGCATACCAACCCAGGCAAGTTAATCTATCTATAATATAGAAAGATTGGCGCCAAATTTCGATCCTGATGATGGTCAACTGTTGGTAACCAGGATACAGCAAGAACTCAGCATTCCTGGTGAATTCTATTGATAGAACTACAGGCGGACCTCACAACACGTACAAAAGCGGACCGACGTGTTATGAGGTAAGTTCGTGCTTTGAGGTAGGTATCAGTACTATATAATAATTCACGTCGTGTTTTTATTCATTTATATATTTATATCTTTCCTGTCACGCTCTATGGGAATAAGATAGGAGAAAATTCAGATTTCAAAATGTAAAAAAAA
>LQNS02278097.1:16327182-16339188 GCA_001587735.2 Parhyale hawaiensis
ATTTATTCGAGTGCTGTTGGGTGACAACAGGGTTATTACCTCTGCCAAGAAGGTTATGTTATTATCGATTTTGTCTCTCTGACTGTTTGTCTGTCACCAAACTAAAGCAAAAAGTTATGGGCAGAGTTGTACGAAATTTACAGGGATTGTTACGTATGTTAGGAGGAACAGATAGTTAACTTGGATGAAAATCTGTTCAACAGTTTGTTTGTTTGTCGGGCTATTTTTTTCTTGGTACCATAACTCAAAAATTATGGACGGATTTTTACGAAATTTACACGAGTTCGGTATATCACGAAGAGTAAATGGCCAAATTTTTGTGATATCTGTTTGTTCGTTTTGTTTAGCTGTTTCTTTGATTTTAATAACAATACTTAATGAAAATTATGTCGATTCAAGTAAAAATAATGAGAACATATGCTTACAGAGTAAAATAATTATAATTACAACACTTGATGTCAAAATTTCCAAGCCCATTATTAGTTCTAGTGAACTATCCGGGCAACAAAATTGATAAAACTCCCTTGCCCCGCATATCTCGGGGCGTGAATTGCAGCCTTACCGTGGTGAGGGCTTCCTTTTGTTTCTTGCTTCTTTGGAGCAGCATTTAGTTTTAAGCCGTTCGAAGCGTATTTGATTTATGATTGATGCCTAAACCTCAAAGAAATTATCAAGTTTAAACTTTCGCATAAGTTAAATATTATCGGAATAAATTATCCGATTTACCAAGTATGTATCTAAGGATGCGTTCGATTGGGCGCCAAAATTAAGCCCCCGAAACTTGACTTGTGTGAAACTTCAGATGGAATTTTTGACTGTGTTACTTTGACTCGTGTTGCAAGTGTTGAAAGCAATGCGATTACGTTGAGCCTGCTGAAAATTCCACAAGTGGCTTAAACTCAATTCAGCAGGTCGAAGCCAGTACACCTGTGTCAAGCTTGGACCAAGTCAACCCTCTTATGCTTAATTTTGACGCCCAATCGATCTTACCCTAAGTCACCTTTTGTGTAAGAGGCACTATAGTTTATTACGGAGCTCAACCAACGACTGTTGTGAAGAAGTTAATATTTGGTAGTCCATAAAAGTTTCAAATTGAATTAGTTATCTGGCTGTTGCTAACCATAACCTATAGCTTTCGAGACATCTTTCTTTCGTACTCACTTTGTATCACTACATTTTTCAGTCTTTATACCGTCTCTTTATTTTGTTCTTCCTCTTCTTTCAAGACTTACCGTTTCCAACCACGTAGATCCAATATGTGGGAACACCGTTTTAATTGTAGCGTTGGTCGGGGTCAGCTGAGACGCTTCGCCCGACGGGGTGAGTTGAGACGCCTCGCCCGATGGGGCGAGTTGAGACTCTTCGCCGGCCGGGGTGAGTTGAGACGCTTCCCCGGCCGGGGTGAGTTGATACAAAGAAGATCTGAAAGAAAATAAATGGGAGTACGCTTATGACTTAAGTTTTGTAGCCAAGTCATGTGCCTATGAAATAAGCGCCGTCCTATTTATTTTTTCCAAATATTTTCTTTTTTTTTTTAATTAACTCACCCCGACCGACGCTATAGGTTCCCTTTTCCTCTCTCAACATACATCTTGAATGCCCCTTCCTCCCCAGAAAGACCGCTTTATATCGAGGAGTTTCTCAAATCAATGTAAATAATCAAATGCACCGTCTGCATCGAGTAATCGGCCGTTCGAATAACAGGGACACTACAATATATTGACTAGTATTTCCAAGTAGAGTTCCAGACAGTCTTGGCAGTCGTAGCATTTAACTGATTTATTTGATAATTTGTTGTGACCCTTTATTACATGTTACAACCTTGCCCCTGAAACAGATGCACCCGTCAGTACGTCACTACGTATGTCAGTCATGTTACTTTAAGGGTCAACTTTTCGGTGCGTCTGGGCCCTGTGCCTTGCGTAAGAATAACACATCAAGCCATGCTGCTTATATGTGAGGCAATTTTGATATGCGCAGTTCAGATTGTAACCTTATTCCTATCAAGCTTTGTTATATTGCAGGGTGGGTGCTAATCCTATGGTACTCCTACAGGAAAAAAAAAAATGTCGTACCCCTAGAGAGGTAGCGCAGCCTAGTACTAATTGGGTTAAAAGCTAACCCTTTACCCTTTGCATCTGTTTGCGTAGAAATGACACTGCTGGATCAGTTATTGAAATAAATTTTATCATAAGCATGACCGAATATGGTGCTTTCGATTGGTAAAGTATAAATTCGAAGAAGATGGAGTGACCAACAAGCCCGAGTTTTTAGATCTTCCCATTATTACGTCGGCCGTTGATCGTGGCTTACAACACATCGCCAAGAAGCGCAAGCTTGGCCTTGAAATACTGTAGGTATTGAGAGCACCCCGGCCGTGCAGTAGCCAAGTGAGCTAGGGCAGCTGCCAGACGACTAACATGCGCCGCGTTGGGAGAGGGGCGCGTGGCTCCGTTGTAGTTTCCCATTCACCGTTAGAAAACACTGGCGCATCATAGAAAATTATTCCGTGCGTAAAAGTGAGCAAACTGCTGCACGTGTCAGGGATTGTTACTGTCTATGTTACCTTTGCGATTCTCTAGATTAGAGTCTAGAAGGATTAATAATCACTTGAGGAATAAATCAGGCGAAAAGAAATTAGCCAAAACACAGTATTGTTGTAACTTACAATTCGCAGGCAGATGCGAGGCAAGTCTTTGTTATGCGAGCTGTGTTTTGCATCAAGCAAAGATCAGTGTATTCGTCACGCCTGGCAATTGCCTCATATGATAGTTAAAAATAAACCGTTGCTTACATAACAGGAAAGTTCTTTCTATGTATGAAATTCCGGTGCTACCGCGCCGATATCATATCTATAGAATGCGAATCATCGTACATATTTGTGACTATTTCCGATAAAAGACTGTTATTAAAATGCAGTAATTGTGAGTAGTGTATTTATAATCGTANAATAAACCGTTGCTTACATAAGAGGAAAGTTCTTTCTATGTATGAAATTCCGGTGCTACCGCGCCGATATCATATCTATAGAATGCGAATCATCGTACATATTTGTGACTATTTCCGATAAAAGACTGTTATTAAAATGCAGTAATTGCGAGTAGTGTATTTATAATCGTAGATTCAAGAAACGACAAATAATTTTAGCGGCCCAACCGACAACTGTGTTTTTTTTTAGTTCATATTATCAGTCAGTGCGTATTATCAATCAGTGAGTAATATCAGTCAGTGCCTATCATCTATTAAAAACAAATGCGACCATATCGTGTTTCTCACATCAGAAGAGCGTGCAAAATCCGTGTCTAAAGCGGTAGCACGTTCTATTGACTCACGGGTTACAAGTAACAATGAAGGGTTGTGTCTACACGCGTCAGCGCATCAGAAATGCACATTATCAACGAAGAAGAAGCCGTGGCGCTGGCGTTTCCTTCCCAGATAACGTGAAAAAGAAGTAGGGAAAAAAAAGAGAGCAGACGGGGGGTTGCAAGGGGGCGCCCGGCGCATGCTCAGTTGTACAGCATAGACTCCGTCAGTCGTTGTCGTCTGCAGGCCTGTATAGCAGTCCGGGTGTTAGATTCGTCCGTGCCGGTCGATAGTCTAGCAGCATAGCTGGCTTCTGACCCCATCNGAGCAGACGGGGGGCTGCAAGGGGGCGCCCGGCGCATGCTCAGTTGTACAGCATAGACTCCGTCAGTCGTTGTCGTCTGCAGGCCTGTATAGCAGTCCGGGTGTTAGATTCGTCCGTGCCGGTCGATAGTCTAGCAGCATAGCTGGCTTGTGACCCCATCCTGCGAACGTTTGTTCCGCGGCGATCAGTTTCTGTGACATCAAAAAGTGACCAGATCAGTGCTTGTGCCTTCCGTTAAGTCGAGAAAGTTGTTATTAAGTGTTGTGGAGTCTGCAGTGCGCGAGGAAGTCCTGTGAACACGTGGTGCTTCATTCTGCAACGCTGATAGCGCGGTGCTTGGGAAGGAGGTGAAGAGAGAGAGCATGACAAGTACTTGGATTTTTCAAAACGATCCGCCAAATTTATAAATAGATCAGTAATATGGCTAAAATGATAAAAATATTTTCCAAAAGTATTAGTGGAATGAACTGTGTGATGTTCCCAGAGATTTGCTTTCCTTGCTCCCGCCCACATGAATCTGACCCTCCATCGGTCTCAGCTGACGACGGTGGAGGTCGACCGCTTCATTCATGATACGCTAGGGGGCTGCATCGTCCCCCTATCCAACATACTAATTTAAGGCAATTGTTACTCGTTGCTTCGACTGCGGTCAAAGCAAATAAAAGTTCGCGTAATCCAGCCGGTGTCACCGGTTGGCCAGAGCTGGTGGTGCTTCAAGACGTTAGATAGCATCATCATCATCGCGGGCACTTGCTCAGGCAGCGGTTTTATCATCACCACCCTACCTGAAAATGCAATGCAAGACCCCCAGTGACGTCCTCGTATTAGTGGCAATAGCTGGCTCAGTGTTTGTACTGTAAAAAAAAAACTTACCTGCTTTATTGAAGCTGTGTAAAGATGACGCAAAGACCTAGCAATCTGCCCCTGGCTGCTAAGGGACCTACTGCTATAGCAATTCATAGCAGAACCCCGCAAGGATTATCTCCGAGGTCCCCATTCAGTGCTACAGCTGAAGAGAAATCACTGCTATCTCCTACAGGTAAAGATAAACATTACTGTTAACTTCACATTCCAGGTACCAACCGCCGTGATACGGTACCTTAGGTACAGCACTGACAACACTAGTTTTGTTACGTTCTGTTTTTTTTATGGCTGCATATGATTGAAACTTCATACTTCTTTCTTTTTTCCAGAAATTGCCGCAAACGACGATAGAATCTTGATGTGGTCAACATAATCAAGTATAAAGCATTGGTAATAATATGGAATAATACCGTAGTGGAAAAACCCTACCAAACTTAGCCATTAAAACGAACCTTTGGGTCGCGTTCTTCAAAATATCCATCTCTCTTACTCTATCACAAGAATATGGCAAATCTCATTGGGAATAATAATAAAAGCACCGAATGGAAATACCGGGAGCCCAACAAACCGAAAAGTTTGTCCGACAGGGATGTTAGTACATGCAGCGTTTTGCAATCATTTGCTGCTTTTTATATTGTGCTTACTACGGAAATTACTCCCTTAACAACGAGCATTATCTGACAAACACTTTACTTATATAATGGTTGGTCTGATAAACTGTTGCCCAATAGTTGTCACACCTTGTAATTAATTGCCCCTAATCGTCTCTTTTTTTTTTAGATCAAGTTGAAGCTTTCATGAAGCATTCCTCTTGGTAATCACTACAAAATAAACAGATCACTCAAAACTACCCGCCAACCAACATAATATGAGGCGAATCGTGTGACCATCTCTAAGCTCTTGCAAGCTGCGCAGCAATGTCGTCACCATCGTGAGGAAACTCTAGGTGTCCTAGTCGACCGTCATGAAGGTTAAGAGGTTGATCAAAGCTGGTTAGAGTCTTCAATCTCAGTAAGTAATGGAAGGCTGAGGTCAGTGACGACGATGGCCAACATCAAGAAAGCCCGAAACTTGATTGAAAAAAAACACAAAGACCACGATCTCGAAGGTGTCAAGGGTCATCGGTATCATCCGCCAAACAGGCCCGGGAATTGTCAAGAAGAACATGTCGACAAAGAGCTTACAGATTAGAGACGGGTCGAGTGCTGGTAAAGAGTGCCGGGAGGAGGTTGGAGCCTACGAGGGCCTTGAAGGACTGGATAAAGAACTGGACCAACTCCAAGTAGGTGAGAATTTTTTCAGACGAGAAGCTCTTCGTCGTGGACGCCGTGGTCAACAGGTTAAACGACAGACACATCTGACCTTCCCGTGAGCTTGGTAAACCCTGAAATCAAGTTCAACTCTGTGAAAAGCCCTGTAAAAATCATCGTCCTCGTCATCTTAGCCCAGCGACGGCAAGAAGTGTCCGATGATCTTCGAGAAGGTTAACGCCGTGGTGAACCAGAACGTTCGGAAACAGCATTTCTTGCCCTGGCTAAGAAAGAATTACCCCCTTGCACCTGTGTCATTCAGCAAGACGGCGCTTCCTCCTACACAGTCAACGCAGGCATTCTTGACTTCGGAGGGTATCAAGTTCTCGCCACCTTCCAGGTGGCTTCCCTCCTCGCCCGACCTGAGCCCCCTGGACTACGCTATCTGGTTACAAATGGTCAGGGAGGTCAACGCCGAGAGGCACAGCAACATGGAGAGTCTTGAGAAGACCATCAAGAAGAGCTGGAGGCACATTAGACGACGCCTCCATCGAGGGCGTTACCGTCTGCTTCCGCAACTTGCTCGAGAGAGTTCTGGAGGGTCAGCAGGGCCTATTTGTCTTAGCTTTGTAAAATGTACTAATAGGATATCATTCTCTGAAAATTCCAGTTTAATATCTTATAAAATGTATGATTTGATCAATTTTTTGTCAAATTTTGTAAAAAAAAAAGGAGTGAAAACTTTTCGGGCTACAGTTTAGTTGCACTAGATAGCTGTATCTGGTTCTCAAAAGACATGCACGTTTCGGTAAATGTTTTACTAAATCCCCCACCTCCTGACCCAAACTCAATTTTGTTTTAGACCACTATTCTGGTAGATATTAATGCCCCTGAGCACGAATTTATAAGTTACTGCCCTCGGAAACGAGTAGTTTTTGAAATTTTGATTTGTTATACTCAGCGTTATACCAATACTCAAATGCAATTCAGTTTCGCTTATTTTCATTGATAGTGATTGTAAGCTAATGTTTTGTATAATTTTATTAGTTTTCCATGAGTTTTATAAGATTAAGTTAAAAGAGTTATGGACAGATCTTCATAAAATTTCAGGAGTTGTTAGAGATGTTACAAGACGCAAATGACCAAATTTTGGAAGTGATCGGTTAGCCTAGTTCATTTGTGTGGTTGACCATATGTTTGTCAAAGTGTTCATCGGAAGATAACTTTAAAGGTTATGGAGGAATCTTCAAGATAATTTCAAAAATTATTATTATTGTTAAAAGTAGTGAATGACCAAATTTCAGTGATGATAAAAAGTAGTGAATGACCAAATTTCAGTGATGATAAAAAGTAGTGAATGACCAAATTTCAGTGATGATAAAAAGAAAATCCTGGTTCAGGACCAATTTGAATTTTTGCTAACATTGCCTTGCTTGGCGGAGGTATACGCTCTCTTAGAGCTTCTCTATTTTCATTTATGTTTAACTGTTTCGTTTCGAACAAATGCGGAATTTATCCCTGCAGCGACCCTTGATAGCGTTAGCAGAGTGCAACTGCGTGCGGCCTCGTGCAATGTCTGAAACTTTCTTCTTGTATATATAATGAGCGCGTGCTTCTAAGTTTGCTTTGAAAATGCTGCTAACTTGCTAGTTTACAGACAACAACCTACGTGCAGACTACTGCACACTGTATCTCGGTACCTGCTTTCCGTCGTGCTCTGAACAAATTCTTTTGAAAGTAAACTAGCCAGTAGCTGCACTGTGAACTTATTTTTTAGCGTGTGTATTTTTAACATAACGTATACACATGGACCGATCACCCAGTTGCATACGATAGTGAGTTTGTTGATACTGGTACGGCCACGACTCCCGCCACCAGAACGGCCGAGTGGTCAAAATGACCGTAAATGCGTATGAAATACAATCCCTCAAAATATTTGATTGTTGATCTTTTATCGTGTTATTATTCATGTCGTCGTCCCTTTAAGTTAATAAAACAGTTTATAAATGACTGCAAAACTATATGTAGAAACAAAAATAGTAGGTGAAATTATAGTAACTCATATCCTTCCACATGACATTACAGTTTAAAGTTACCGATGTTCGTCCATCGTATGCTAAGAACATTAAGCGCTTGGGCACTCCAAAACTGGGCGCACATTTACTAACGTAAAACATTGTAGGACGGACTTGCTGTCCTGTAGCTTGAAACATCGCTATATCAGTAAAGAAAAATTAACTACAAAATGAACCCCACGCTTGTAATTGTAACCGTACACCGTTATGCACGAAGCACTATGTGCCCGGCATATGAAATACCGTAGCTCCTTGTATGCTACTACTACTACTACATTGGGGCTCTCACACCAAAAGCCACTTGAACTTTGTAAATAAACTTACAAGTGATAACTGTGAGATATATAGACACAAGCTTTAAAAGCTTGTGTCTGCCTTGATTAATCTGCGCCCTGACCCTTATGCCGGGACCACACTAGGCATTTATACAGACAACTGATGCAAGGATACGAGACTCGGGTGTCATTCATGCCGCGGTATCTATGCTACCGACTTTAAATATAACTCGATACGGCCCTCGAGCTGCTCAAGAATTAAGTGTTCATCCTAGCAACCCGTTGGGCGTAGAAATGCATATGTGGCCGTGGCATGAGCCTTCAAGTTACGCCTTTGTGAAGTCTTTCATTCTGTCACCATTCGTTTGCTTCATTTTGTTTCATATTGTCTTATTAATAATGATCCTTCCGTTTCTTTCGTGACTCTGGTACCTGCCTCCTGTTTTCCTATAGCGCTTGGTCTTGCATGATCGAGGCACTAGTAGCGCTGTAAAACTTAGTCTCCTCATCCTTTTTCACTTTTGAAACACCTTTGTGGTGGCCAGGGTGGTTGTAGCAGGTGGTATCACGATTTTCGAAGAATATGGACTACTGGTTTATGAGAATAATTTTATAATAACTGCAGTGTCTTAAATTTGCAAGTAAATAGTTGTAAATATATACGTCCGAAGTTCAGTCGTTTTCTGTAAACTTGCATACACTTACCCGGGTCATCGAAAACTTACTGTACCGCTATGATGATAAAAATAACATGCTTTATTATGATAGTGACAAAACGAAGCGCACTCAAAACTATTGAAAAACAATTAATAAGAATTCACACCTACATTACTTGCATCTACAGTTATACCACGTAGCTGCTACCATAGTAATGTTACATATCGTATCGCGTTTATCATTTGAATACTAAGGACGCCTGTGTATGTTTTAGGTGTATAATGTAATGTATATATATATATATATTGTATAGGTATATAAAATGAAAGGTTGGGTAAGAATTAAAGTCTTTAAGGAAAAATGGTCAGTGCAGCTAAGTAGAAAAAGAAAATGCTGAAAAAGCGTCGTATTTAGAATTTTTTAGGAGTGTAAGAAAACAGACAGCCCCTGAAGTAGGGGTTCTTAATCGGGGGTGCTCGCACCCCTAAGGGGCATGAGATACCTTCCAGGGGGTGCACAACTTTTATAAAATTAACTTGGGTACATAAATTTGTACTCAAATTTGGCGTAAACTTCATTAAATTTTTTATCTCTCATCAGATAATCTGCCATCAGATGCATGAGTTCTTTTTTCATGGGGTGCGAGAACATAGTAATAGTTTTCTAGGTGTGCCAGCTAAGATAATATTGGGAATCTCTAATATTGGGAAGATGGCGCATTGAGTATAGAGTGCGGAAAATCTTTCAAGATGAGCTTGACAAATTACACTTGTACATGCACGGAAATCATGCAAAAAGGAAGAAATTGGCGCTTAAACGAAAGGAAATGAGTCGTAATTGTGCAATTGGCCGCGGTTACAATAAATACATATGGCAAGGATTCCCAACCGCGGGTAGCTCGCACTCCTTAGGGGTACGAGAAGATCTTCCAGTGGGTGAGAAATCTTTGATAAAATAAGGTTAAATCGATCTGTAACTTTGTTCACAAATTTGGCATAAATTTCATTCTCTATCATCAAATCAGTTATTATTTTTGTAGGTGGGGCAAGAACGTCGTAAAAGTACCTATTTTATGGGTGCCATGCATGCTTAGAGGTTGGGAACCGCTGCCCTAAAATATTTTAAAGAGTAAATACGACGCCTATACTGCATGTGTTTTGTACTTAGTTGCGCTGTAATATATAACTACATATTATTGTCTTCATTAACTTTCTGTCGATATCAAAAGTCCAAAATTTAAGTATCATATTTAACGAAATGGTTAACGTGGAACTGCACTCAGTGAATACCTGCTTTACTGTTTACGTTATGAAACAATATACTGTAATGGGAGGCTTGGTACGTAGTACATTTGATATCTACATCTATGATTAGGCACCGCAGTAGATTCTAGGAAGTACCTATGTTTCTTTGTAAGCCGAGCCTTGTGGTGTTGCATGTATTAAAAGCGCTGCTCCTACCGAGGTCTCAAAAGTGTAACAATGCCTCAATTGACTCGCCAGAGATCCTAAACTGGCCTGCGTGGGGGCCTCTGAAGCTCTTCCGGGAATGATGCCTACACATCTAGTTCGCTTCTAGCACACGGGCCTCTTGACCACTCATCTAAACAAGAACTTCCTATAAATACTAAAAACCGCTAGAAGCATCGGACCTCGGTTGATGAAGCTTTCAACGGCTTCAGAGAAAAGGTTACGCTCTGATTTTGTTGCCCTCCATTAGCTACTATGCAAGTGATCTTCGAACGAGGTCCAGGTATTGTTATGCACGTCACTCGCCTTGTGAATATGCAATGTTAATTGGTGAAGACTTGTCCTGGTAGAACGCCGTGGCTATTAATTAATTGGGAGGTCTCAGCGGCAAGTTATATTCACAGCGCGCGTAACGGCATACACCTTGCTTCTTAGTAAAAGCTAGCAATTTTTCTAAGCATGGGTCTAGTAAGTTTCTCTTTAACTTTAAGCTTCGCTGTTTGTGTTAAGTTGTTGAGGGTATATTGAATGTTGTAATACAGTGAGTAGCGAGAGTATTTGATGTTACAAGGCGTTTGGCTTTGGCTAGCTTATTGTCATCCGGCAGAAATTCATGTTACCATAGCCATTTTTACATCGTGATGCAGTCTTGGCTGCTAATTGGCTAGTGAATTTCCCTGTTCCTATTAGTTATAGTAATATCTTTCTTCTTATTGCCATGCTATTTTTTTCCTTGCTAGACTCCAACTCTAGAATAGTGTCTTCCTCGTGAAACGTAAAACGCCGTCATTTTCCCTATGGAAAAGAAAGTTTTGTACCGTCAGCACTGCTTGCAGTCGATCCATGCACTCCCTCAAGTGTTCCAGTGGTGTGGTCGTGTGAGCGGTGAAGCGGTAAAAAAAGGTTTTCCCGAGTCTGGTCACAATACCCGCTCCAGCCACCAATGTAACTGTTATTTTTGTTCACCTCTGCATGCGGGTATGCAGCCAACAGATGCTCATTTTTGTGTCCGTAACTGCCGAGTCTGTGAAACAGGGCTGGCGACGGACATCCTCGCAGCCTTTTGTTCGACGGATAGTTCCGCATAAAAACGTGCGACTTGGCGGTGCCTCGCGCGGAAGATGGCAGGTGTGGCTAGTCGGATGCGCTGTCGATCTTTTGGGACGAGACGACGCAAAAACTTGAAAAAAGGCGCCCTTTACTGACTTCAGGACTTGCATTCTATACTTGCCAGAGCATTCCTGCCTACTTATGAGTGCGGTATATGCGAGTTCGATTATACTCCAAAATTGACCTCATCGATAAACCTTCAATCCATCGTTCTTATTCATCGTCATAGGTATGGTACTTTTTGCTCTGCAATCTGCCTTATTTTCCTGTATTTTCCGAACTTGCACTGTGGACATTGATCCAATTTTGCAGCATTGCGCGCCCTTTTATTAGCTATACCAAGTCACTCCTGTTTCTCCTCAGGTACGACTATAGAGTGTATTTTAGTGCATCTACTTCACATCTTATCCCGTTATTGCATACTGTCGAGTTTTCTTTAACTTTTAATAGCGTCCAAGAAATATGAAAATTAGTTTTAGGTTAAAATGTTACAGCATAAACTCGAGTTTCTTTCCATATATGTAGCTTGCTGTTGTTGTTGTTGTTTGCATGTGATTCACATTTTCTGCAGCGCGAGATCACGAGATGAGCTCTGGAAGATATATTTCTGGTAAGCGTGACGCCTGATGGTTGAGGATACAGATTGGCACAGCCGCATGCTTCCGGGTGCACATGCAG
>LQNS02278097.1:16339204-16381849 GCA_001587735.2 Parhyale hawaiensis
CTGGTTGCGTGGACTAGCATTCTGAGATATGCTCCTTCTTTGGTTTATTGCGCTGCTGTAACCGATATATGGGCACTTTCTAGTAAAGAGCATAGTACGCAGATCCAGCAAGATTTCGCTTCTAAACGTACGCTAATCGTTTGGTAATGAATCCGTTGCCGGTGCAACAGAGCCACTGCGCTGCCAAGAGTTACATAGGAAGGAAAGTTCAGAGACTTGCAACGTACATACAACCCAAATAGCTACTTAGGGCTTGCAACGATGACATACGCAGCCGTTAGATGGACGGGCCAAACCTTGCTTGGGGACACAGAGTGCGTTGCCAACGAGGTCATCGGATGGACGGAGGAAGTTTTTTTTACTGTATTAGCCCGTTACGGACGTCCGCGCTGTGATTGTTTGCGCCACTTCCTGGACGCTTACTACTAGCTGAAACAACTCCAGCGTATTGTCCGCATTTATAACTTTATTCTGCTAGTAGTTGTTTTTTCAGTCGCTATCAGGGTTAAATCGGCGTGTATGTGCAGTTCTTGTGCAAGCACTGAACTGGGGAGGCGGTGAATTTTGTAATACGCTGCCCTGTTCGTTGTGAATGTTATATGTGCCTATGCACCAAGATGTAACAGATGTGCGTAGGTAAAACATCAGTTAATAAGACCGGCCATTGGAAGTGAAGCGAAACTACATTTCTTGGCGATCCTTGGGCCTGAATTGCAGTTAGTACAGTATTGTGCCGAGTGAAAATTGGAAGTATGAGTTAACTCAACTCGCTATACAGAGTGTACTCCGTCCGAGCTCCACATCTGAATTAATTTGACCTTCAGTACATGCAGATCTACCGCAGGGGACCATTTAATTAGAGCCACATTGCTTAGTATTGTCCATCCTATGCTACGGGAAGTAGCGTCTTCCGTACCAGAAACTCATAGGATGCCTTAGCCTTTGCACGTGCCAGTAGAAGAGAGAGGTTGTCACATCTGTGCCACTGCTTGAAACGTGCTAAATAATTGTTCACTAATTAGCCCTGAAACAGGGCGTCAAAAGTGTCAGCTGGAGTTAGGGCTTTGCGATAAATGATTACCATTTTCTGTCCACTAGCTAGGCTTCTTTTGTTGTTCGTACTCATACTGATGATCCGTTTTGATTCCTCTCTTCTTTTCCGATCTGCTGTTCCAGTGGACGGGAATTGTACTCTTTTACTTCTTCATTCTACCTCTCGTTGGTTGACAGCAAAGTCTGTGGGTACCTATAGTGGACTTTTTAACTATATAAGCATGTACGGTACCTCTTCCTTCTTCTGTTAATTTTGTTCTGTTCTTCTTTTTCTTTCCTGACTTGCCGTTCCCGTTTATGGGTTTCTCACTTTCCTCGTCATTCGACGCGTGTTTCGTCTCTAGAAACACCACTGAAGCCGCTCCAGAAAAGCCTAAACTAACATAAACCATAACAATCTAGACACGCATAGCCATAAAAATGATCACACGTTGGCCGAAAAACATTCAGATATAATTATCCCGCGCTCACTTGCTCCGCACAGGTGTTCAGGGCAAGAACTACATCTGTATCTGATAAAACGGTGGCATTACCTACCTATATATATTGCTCTCTCACCGTTTGTAGCGAGAGCAGAGCGTGGCATCGCTTCTGCATTATGACCGTCTAGTGTACCTCGGCGACAATAATGCAATTTCGTGTCACCATCAACTTTTTATAGTATTTACAGTGGCACGCATGCATATTATTGGAGCACCAGTGCACTCTCGAATGACTTGAGGAGACTTCCCTTGCATGAGGAAAAACATACATACATGGAGCGTTATCGAGTAGTCGTGCACTACAGCGTTGTATACAATATTATTCGCTCTGGTGTGCTCATTTTTTTCTGCTAATAGCCTGCTCTAATTAAACAAATGTGGAAATTGTCATGGGAACACTGTTACCATTTTTTTTTACCTGATCACGATACTTTTTCAATAAAATTGCTCGAAGTAACTATACCTTCACAGTACCTACCTAAGCATTTCCTTTTTTTCGATGGTTCTTGACAAGCAAACTCTACTACACAGCTGTAGTTCTTTAAACCAGGTACAGTTCGCAAATGACCTGTTAAGTGGCCTGGAGACAGAATGGGACATTATTAGAAGCCGAGACACCAGCTTACCTTATGACTCGAAATCACAGTTGGATAAATTTGACGGGTATAGATCTTGTGTAACTAGGATACCTAGATACGCTTCAACATTATAGAAAAAAAACGTTATTAGACACTCTGTACATCTATAATTCTATAGAAAAAGTAATTACTGCTGTTAATTTGAAAACTCTTTTTGCTTTCACATTCAGTTTCTGTAACTAACTCTTTTTCCTTCACCCACGTCCTCGTGTGGTAAATTCTTTGCAATGCTATTTCATCCACGAATTTTTTTTGTATCGTAAAACAATTTATAACAATTTTAAGGTAGCCTACCCGTCCTTTCAAAGATTAATAATATTAAGCGCCGTCTGTCCTGTGCTCCATTCTTCTGTCCTGCAATTAATTATAGGCGTCATCGATTGGAACTATGCTCTGAAGAAGATAGGCTTATGCTATTAGCTGTAGCTTGTCCAGAGCATCAGCCATGAGCGTTGGTTTCACTACTTGGATCTAGTTTTATGCGTCTTTTCCAAACCGACTAAGCTTGTGAGGGTCTCTAACTGAATCCTGCGGAATAGGTTTGAGTTTGAGGCTGTGTCACGGGTATAAACCCGGTTTTGTGCAAACAATGCAATCCCGACTTAAAGTGCGAAACCAGCGCTCACGAGTGCAGTTCCTTAAACGTTGAAGCTAATATGAGTAGCAAATCTGAGTGGAGTCTGCCAATCGATAGCGCTAGTTATAAATTCAGATAGTGCCGAAGCAAACTATTGAGGTGCTATTAGGTATAAAGAGACAGCCAAAAATTAACCCCGTTGCCTATAATCCGAGATGTCCCCCGTGATCTGCCGTAGTTTTTAAAGTAGGCTCCCCACATATGCTACCTATACAGTGAGCTAAGTCAACTAATTCGATTACGTTGCCGTGATCGTGACTGCAACTTCAAGGACTTGAACATTGCATTAAAAATCCTCAGATGTAAGTCTTCATGAATTTAAAGTTGCTCAGAATTAGGCGTGACTGTCGAATTATCGCAATTGGCGCTTACTGCAGTGTAAAAATTGGAGCAGTGCTTGAGATTTTGAATTTTATGGGCAGGTTAGTAATGTGCAAGCCGAAGCACAATCGGATTAGTTGAGTCGGTTCTCTGCCGGTCGCGCGATGAAAGTCGTATGTGGGCCATCAGGTTTGAAAACTTACTGTTTTTACTGAAGATATTTCATATTATTTTTGTTATTTTACGTCTGTTACTGGAAACTGTTGTTATTTTGGTCTACGAAGCAGGTTTGTGAAATTGAACGGTGATTAAACATCAGTACTACCTATATAGTAATTCACGTCGTGTGTTTATTTATTTATTTATTTATAGCTATATTTATATCTTTACTGTCACGCTCTATGGGAATAAGATAGGAAGTAATTCAGGTGCAGGAGACGGTATCTTGGATACGGGGGTCGCATTTGGGCGCTCATGCTGTGGGACCTGAGCCTGCCTGCATGATTGTGTCTGGACATGTTCATTTTTCTGAGTTGCTACGGGAAATATCACTTATCTACGCCTCATATATATATATATATATATATATATTGAGACAAGTTTCGTTAAAACGAAGATGACATTGTTCCTTGGTAAGCTTAACGGAAGCTTTCTCTAAAACTCGATAGATATATATCCAATTTCTAAGGCAGAATACTGAATTTTCATTGGAGAAGCCTTCTGAACAGTAATAAGCACGGGAGACAGCGGTATTTTTTCTCAGGTGCTAATTTTCCACCGTCATTTATAATGACGGCCCGGGCCACTAGTATTTTATAATCAGCAAGTACAACAGAACCTTGAATCCAGTTTGACTCATGTTTTGGTACACAATGTGAAATCTATTCTGCTTCAANTGTTTTTTCTCAGGTGCTAATTTTCCACCGTCATTTATAATGACGGCCCGGGCCACTAGTATTTTATAATCAGCAAGTACAACAGAACCTTGAATCCAGTTTGACTCATGTTTTGGTACACAATGTGACATTTATTCTGCTTTAAAGATAATGAATTCTTACTTAGTTCCTCTCTGCTGAAATTGTCGTTACTTCATGGCAAACTTTAAGGTGATGCCAATGGATATCCGATATATCATCGAGACTTTATTGCACGTAAGGCACCATGGGAACAATTTTGGTAGGGTTTCGTAGTAGTATGTCTGTGTGACGGGGAATAACTCCACCACGCAGTGAGACCTTCCCCTTCTATATATTAGCTTCTAACCGATTAAAATGGGGGACATCCAGGTTCCATATTGCCAGTTTTATTCAGTTCATACTTACGTCTTCTGGATTTTGTATTTTTATTTAAACCAAGCTTGAAACCTTGAAAACGACATTCGGTGAGAACGTTGAAAGCTTGGTTTAAATAAAGATGCAAAATCCCAAGACGTATACATCAGTTGAATAAAACTGGCAATATACTAGCTTCTTATAGATATTTGGGACGGCCATTTATTCGTGCCGCACGTCTTCCATCATTCCTTTCATGAAAAATTGACCTCGCGTCTGTCCTTCAGGCGTTCGTCCAGGCGTCATGTTAACTTGAACTGTTTCACGTGCCATCACTAAGCACTACAGGGCCTGGTCGGAATATCAACTATACTCTGACTATTTTATCAAAGCAGTTTGGGCATAGTCAAATTCCTCTACAGCATTGCCAATTCTTTGGGCATATCTGCGATATAGTTTGGCCCATATCTTAGCCCCATCTACTGTCTGCACTTAGAGAAATCTCAGAAATACTTGTAGATTTGGCAACGCTGTAGAGGAATCTGATCACGCCCAAACTGCCTTGATAAAATGGTTAGAGTATAATATATTCTCGAAGTAATTATTTCATCACCGCCACAATGTCCATATCACATTGGTGAGGAAGCATCATCATGTTGTCTACACCACTGTTTCCCATTCTATATTTTCATCGCCCCCAGCTGCAATGCGCCGCCTCTCTCTACGACCACAATTCTAGACCGGTTGTTTCCAGGCATATTTTTCATTACACATCACTAACAAGCAACGTACGGCCTTTGCTTATGCCACCTGGTTGTACATAGTTCTCAGATTTTGTGAAAGAAATGGAAAATGTGTCATACTTCGCGTCAAGTTCCTTTACCTTTTTGTTAAGAGAATATAAATAATTTGTCTCGAAAGCGCTCTTATACCTATTATACTTACTTAGCTCCGTGTACGCCAACACCAATAAAGAAATTTCCCCTATTTTCCCCTGAGAACGCTCCGTTCATCCCATACTTGTGCCCGAGCACTTGGAAATCTCGATATAGGTGGGGTCTCCATCACATTGCTGCGCAACTCCCGACCTTGGAACTGCATCACTCCATGAACCAGTTGGTTTCCAATGTAAACACGTTAATCTTTTATGCCTTTGGTAGCTGGCTGTAGCATGTATGTGCACAGTAGCTCGGTGCCGCTGGCGTCTCCGCTCGAGTTACTGCCCACTGAATATGAACAAGAAGCAGTTGTTCAGCCTCCGTGTGGGCGTCTATAAGGTGCCACTGATTCTATATGATTGATTAGTGGAGATGGAGAGCGTTGGTAATCCGATGCTGCTTTACGCGTTGCGGCAGTGTTCTCTCTCCCGGAGAGTCTATGAGTTTTAGTCTTCGTATTTAAATTGTGTTCTTGGCCTTCCGACAATTTGCACGGCTCTATACCTTTTAAATATTGTGTATTCGTGAGTAAATTGATAGCTGACGAGATGAGCATCATTGGTGCTGTTACCTTAATTACTGCCGACTTCATCGTTGTTGTTGTTGTTGTCGGTGCGTAGTTGCTGCTGCTTAGGTTCCGAGGCTCTGCTTCTTTCTTGCTAATTTTGACTGAGCTCGTGCATAAAGTGAGCTCATGGGTGCGTCTCTATCGTTGCTGCAGTTCACGGAGGACGTCCATGCGCCTTCTTCCGCTGCCCTGGGACGGGCCTCGCCACTCCCGGGTCCCGTCTTTATTTTTGAACGAATTCGTAATCGCAGAAGACCATGCGAGGAGTTTTTCCCAAATAGGCCGCACGTTTGAGATGAACATCAAAGAAGTGAATTACCGTAGGTGTTCTCTAGTAAATAAGTAAATCCAGACTGGGAAGCGTGAAACGGAATACTTTAGGAAATACTGTACTCTATAATCAAGTTAAGAGGAGATGCTGTATGGATTGTTTCTTGCCAACCGAAGCGCACTAACCGGACAAGCAAGCGCATGCCTGACTGTTCAACCGGTTGTGAACGATGGATGTCTCGCCTCTACCTACCATAGCTGCATTTCGAGTTGCAGTGGTCGCAGTTTGTAACGGCTGTAGCCCTGCTCTAACTTGACCTTGTTATTTGCTAAAAGAATGCGTTGCCCTATATTTTTGTAATCCTTTGACACGAGAAGCCCGGTGGCGAGGTTGTACAGCCTTATTAAAAGTTGTGCCTGCTGCACGATAATATGTACACGAACGGGTAACGCGAGTACAACACGTGAAACATGACATCCGTCGATGCTGCGGATTTCAAGATCCTGCAATAAAGATAAGTAAGGTCTGCAGAAGGGCGAGGCGCCCTGCGAGGTCGCTGCATTCTTGCAGCATCATGCAATGAGAAAGCAAATGGTGTGATAGAGGCTAGTTGTTGGCGTGTCGCATAGCCCTGTAACCCATAGCTAATCGAAGTGCACTGTATGGAGGACAAACCTGTCGGCTATCCTATCGTGTCTACTTGAATTCTTTCGTTCTCCTACCTACCCCGTGCAAACTCTCTTTTGTTGTTCTTTTCACGCTTGCTAATCCTAAGCGCGGTTCTTCTCCTGTATACTTGGATTCCGTGTTTTCCCTAAGCTTATGGTTCTTCTTTCGTCTTGACTTTGAATCATAACAAAAACCGTGGGTAGGGAGTTGTGGACTAAAGCAATTTGGTTTCGATCGCGACACAAACAGCAGCACAAGTTCTTGAGTAAAACACAAATTTACACTGTCCCAATGGCACAAGAAAGAAGTCTAATATTTTCCAGTTCCTTCTATCGGCGCTGCATGTCTTGTGCCTGCAGAGCAACGCGTATGATAAGCGCACAATTGTCCATTGTTTGATACGCGAAGGCATAAAGGGAGTCCACCTATAGTGCGACAGACCTACGCACGACGGTAAATAGGCACGCCATATTTGTTTAAGCTGAGCAGCGGATGTCCTTCGCCCTCGGTTGTGCTGTTTGTTTGTTTGTGTTCCAACTACAGGAATTGCAGTGTTCGCATGCTCAATTAAGGTACGTAGGAGTTGGGTTGGTCATTTATCGGTTAGGTTACCCAACCCGATATCAGATTTCGTAGAATCAGAAAAGACAAGTTTTTAAAGTCGGGTAAGTCGGATTAGAAACATCGGACCGAAATTGCTTCAATCCAAAATGTCAGATAATTAACCGTTCTTTCAAAATGTCGGGTCAGGTTAGGTAGGCGAGGTCTGGTTTTCTCTAATTGAAAATAGTCAGTTACGAAATCTGGTATCGGGTAAGATTTTGTTATGCAAGAGCAGGGAGTAATAAAGTGGGAGAACCAGACAGGCATACGAAAAAAAAACAACGCGCGTGAAATAACGTTTTTCCGGGCCAAGCAGCTGCAGCACGTGCGCAACAGTATGAGTATAAAACTATTATATCATCAATATTGAAGTGCTCTATCTATGCTTGTCTTATAGAACGTAGTGCTAGTACTTCTTGGGCGCATCTTATAGGTAACATATATATGCTAAGAAATAATAATAATATGCAGGAAAACGAGCAACGAGCGCAGCGGCTGCTTGGTCCGAAAAAACGACATTTTACGAGCGTTCTTTTTCTTCGTATGTCTGTCTGATTCTCCCGTTATTTTACTCCCTGGGCAAGAGGGTTAGCTTACTGAGTTTTACTCAAGTCCTGGTACGTGTTTTTTTCGTATAACGTCCGAAACGCTAATGTTTTGGTTACAACCAGACAAATATCGGTATTGAAGCATTTTTTATGTACTTCCACAATATTTCTTAATCAGTGTGGCGTCTTCGGAAGGCCGCGCGTATACACTAGGGGACGTCAGCTTGTCCACGTTGGTACGACTAAAAAATTTGCAAGCATTTTTGTCAACTTGCACCCAAATGATGTAACGAAGAACTGGGGCCAGAAGGTTCAAGTTGGGCGACTGCGGCGGCCAGAACTTAATGTTTGACTTCAACCACTTCTGCACGACTTAGGCAGTGTGCTCTTGGGCACCGTCCTGCTGAAGAAAATGATCTGTACCCTTGGTCATATTTTCATTTGCGTGGAACTCGCGTAGCCCAGATATCTCTGCAGTCGGTGGTGGCTAACCTGTAACTTGTTTTGAACCAACAGGCGGACGACTCTTCTCACCATTTGAAGCCACGACGTCAAACATCGCGGAGGCGAGTGTTCGGTTATAGACTCGTATAGCAGACCTCGGAGACGTTCTAGCCGGCGCTAAGAACGCGAACTCGCAATACGACATAATTTAGACTCGTAATATATGGTGTAGGTATGGTACACTCGTAATACTGTATAACGTGGGTTAGACTCGTGCCTTTTGTCAATACTGCCCTGGTTTGGCGCCGCAAATGCAACCTCGCCCCCCCCCCAACTACCCCTCCATGCACACATCAGACCCCATCGCTGCCACGACTTAGGTCTAGCTGCAGCCTCCGTGTAAAGGTTCCCCTGACATTCTTTTCGACGGTGTACGGTATGAACACAAAATCTTCCTTTACTGTAGTGCACAGTTTGTATATTTTGTTTGGATTAAATGTACAGTATCACAAAGTACATTAATAGTACTTGCCAATGCGGGCGGTTTTAGAAGGTTGCTACGGGTGCCGATATGTAGCTATTTTCAATTTTTCTTTCGGGTGGAGAGAACCAATTTGTTGGTTTCACTCATCGCGCGTGGGTCACGAATGTTATCCCTGTGATGAATGCAGGGGCTTCCTCCATCTAGTTTGTTTTCTCCAGTTACATTTTCAGTAATTGCATGTAAGAATTTCCAGGGTTTGTGCACCCTCTCTCACGTTCTGCATCATATATGTAACGTTTCAAATAGTGGTATACTGCAAGCAAGACAAACTTAGACTGTGAATTAGAGGTCAAAACTGCTGGGTTAAATTAAACGTTTTATTCAGAAGCAAGAGAGAGTACAGCGGGCTGGGATTGGTAACGTGTTGTCGCGCCTGCATCACCGCCGAGTGGCCGCCACGCGTTGGTCGTATACAGTTCTGGCGAGTCTCCAGGTGTGTACCCAACGGAGGGTTCTGTTATTAACTTCTTAACATGCCGCAGTATTTAGTGAACACTGCATGTCGAACTGGGTTTAACTTTGCGCTGAACAGAAAGTTTGAACGGTTTCTACACCGTACACCGGCCGTTGCAAGAGAAATGAGCTTGAGGCCGACTCAGGAATAGTCGAATTGTTTATTAAATGAGCGATACTCGATCTCATCTATCGAAACCAACACTCACGACTGAAATTTTTAGCAATTTTTCCCAACATCGACCAGCTAAAGCTGAGGCTTCTTGTAGGAATAGCAGTGTCCAAAGCGTGTGTTGCAGAGCTAAAAATGTAAATGGTGTTGGAAACAAATAAAATGTCCATACGTAGGTATATAAAATAAATAAATGAATACAATGTGTAAATCTAATTGATAATGAGACTTTGTTGATAATAATAATCAGACGAATAACGATTTATCGAACTCCGATAAAAGGATACTTGATTGGGAATAATTCGGTTAATATTTCTCGTGACCAGTCAAGTTGATTGTTCGATCACGCTCCAATACTTCACCGCACATTTGCAGAAGATAATGACTTAAGATATGAAATAGGATGCATAGCACATGACAGAATTGTGACTACGAGTTATAAAAATGCACACAGATTGAACATGTCCCCAAGGGGCGAGCCATTCCCCACCCTACCTAGAATAATATACTTGGCGATTGGATTTTTCAGCCTACAAAAAGGTTCAAAGGAAACACACGTATAGATCTTTCAATGTACTAAGAAAAAGATATGGAAATTTTGTACAAATGACGAGTTCGCACGAAAACACATCAATGAAATCAAATAACGGTAGACAAAAAACTCAGCTAATATCGATGCGTCAAACTTACAGGTCACACATGGATGTTACGCACATTATTCGGTAATTTTAAATAGGAATACAGGATTTAAGGATCTCTTAAGAATTAGGCCTAATACCTAATAAAGGGTTTAGATCTGCGCAAATGCAATGGAAAGGAACGTTGTATATATCTGCGCAGGACATATTACACCGATATTGCTGAGAAACTTTATCAATAGCCAAGTATTAAGCTAGACGGCAAAAACGGTAGGTACGTTCCGCCGCCGAGCTGCGGGTTAAGGACCACCGGAGAAAAGACTGCACTGGCTATACACCAAGTAACATGTTTTGATAACACATTCTATTGACCGCAATGTTTACTAACGATCGCAGAAATTAAGCGACGCACAATATTGGTCTTATGTCCCGCATGAATAAAATATAGCATATGTATCTAATGAGTTGTTGGTATACTTAGGCACAAATCCTACTTGGATCATTAATATCCACATTATTTCAATCTATTTTCGTTATTCCAAATTTTTGAAGATCTATACTAATTGCCCATATTATACCACATATATATGTTGTGCGCGTTTGGTGGATTTGCGCGATTGATCGATCGCGCTGCGCATTTGGTGGATCGTTCAAATTTTTAAAGGGAAAACAAAAAAAACATTCCTTGCCTCATCTAACCTACCCGACATTAAACCCGAATATAGTCCAACGTACCCGAAATCACGGCCTAATACCTACAACATCCACTAAACGCGCAGCGCGATCGATCGATCGCGCAAATCCACCAAACGCGCGCAACATATATACTTCCTACACTTACGGAACTTCACCGCAAGAGAAACCTTTTTCCGTCGGTTTTCTCTGCCCAAATTATCAAAATGCAAAGAACACCATTAAAGCTGGCTAACATCACCGATTACACTCACTTCGTGACTATTGCCCTACTGAATGAGCTCACTTGATCATGAAAAGAAACACATAAACATTTGAACTCCATCTCTAAGCTCGAATTATAAAGTTAGACTATGGTTCCCGATACAAGAGTTGAGATGTGCATTCTCCATTCTCTTATTTTCTTCTAGGGAAGACAACAGTCATTTGGTAATCACTTGTCTCGTAGCTAAGACAACAGTCAGGGTCCGTTGTCGCCCTATGTGGCCAACAATCGACCCATCACACTGACGCCCATTTTGTCGAAGGTGTTCGAGAAGTTGATCGCTGGTAAGCTTGGTCGTTTCGCTGAGGTTACGGGGTTGCTGCCTGCTGGTCAGTTTGCGTACAGAATTGGCTTGGGTTGTTGTGACTCTCTCTTGTCGGTGTCACATCCATTTACAGTCTGCAGTGGACTGTAGGTCGGAGGCACGCCTTGTCCAGTTAGACTTTATCGCTGCGTTTGACAGGGTTAACCACAGGGGTCTATTATACAAGCTGGAGTCCTTTGGTGTGGGTGGTAGGGTTTTGTCAATCATTAGCGATTTTGTTTCTGAGCGGACGCAGAATGTGTCTGTTGACGGTGTTTTGAGCGCCCCAGTCGGGGTGGTATCTGGCGTCCCTCAGGGTAGTGTGCTTGGCCCGCTGTTGTTCGTTCTCTATACTAGTGACATGTTCTGTTCGCATGAGAACACGTTATAATTGATCAACTATGCCGACGATTCCCCTTTGTGATGGCAGTGATACCTGCTCCTCACCTGCGTGATGCTGTAGCTCAGTCTCTTAAAAGGGATTTGTCACGCATTAGCGCATGGTGCTCGGCCTGGAGTATGAAGCTGAATGCTAGTAAGACCAAGTCGATGATTATCAGTCGGTCTTGGACACTTGTAACGTGGCATCCCCAACTGGAGATGGATGACACTTTGCTTCAGAAGTCTAACTCCTTGGAGATTCTTGGTGTTGTCTTTGATGAGAAGCTTACTTTTGAGCCGCATATTAGGAGGTTGGTGTCACGCGCTTCCACTAAGACTGGACTCCTGCGTAAGGTGAATTCCGTGTTTGGTGATAGTCAGGTTGCCCGTAGATGTTTTTATGCGTTTTTTGCTGCCCGTGTTGGAGTTTTGCTCACCGGTCGGGGCTTCAGCTGATGACACTCACTTGCGTCTGTTAGACCGACTTGTTAGTTCAGCCAGCAGGCTGTGCGCTGATAATGATCTAGTGAACCTGTCCCACAGGAGAAGAGTCGCAGATCTATGTATGTTTTATAAAGTGTACAATAACTAGAGGCATTGGTTGTATTCTTCTCCCCCTGCTGTCAAGGTTTTTGGGAGAGAGACTCGTGCTGCGTGCGGCGCGCACTCTTTCACTTTGGATGGTGTCAGATGTCGAACTAATCAGTTCTGTCGGTGCTTCGTGCCCTGGTCGGCTAAGATTTTGAATTTGTTGCCGGCATCGGCTTTTGGTCGTATTGGCCTGCAGGCGTTTAAGTCAGCTGTTAATGGTTTTTTTTGCTGGATTTCCTTTAGCAGCGTTTTGGGCTTCCCGGTGTTGCAAGATGCTTCGTTTGGGTTATATTACCTGTCCGTGGGAGCTCAATAATGTCTCGTAGGCAAGACAACAGTCATTTGGTAATCACTTGTCTCGTATAGGCAAGACAACAGTCATTTGGCAATCACTTGTCTCGATGCCGGTGATCATGATCGGAACTTGTGAAATCGTCACAAGGTCATGCTACACTGGCGTGCTTATCTATTGATGTACCAAGATAGGCATGCGACCAGTGATACGCAAAGCTTACCAGTCACTTCACTGATGCACTTGATCGATGCTCAAGTTGCTAGACGGAGGAACAGATTTCGATGGCTACAGGGAATTTTTATTTGTCTTATAGACTACGAGAGAAATAGGCCTAGATGCTTAAATAACTGCGTCTGTAATTGTTATGCTTGCTGGCTTCGTTTTTCTTCGAAATATTTTCAGTCACCTCTTTTTATACGGTTCGTATAGTAATCCATATGAGGAAATACATGGGTTATCTATCCATGATTTGTTGCAATATTGTACTCAGAAAATGTTAACCGAGATATCATTTCGTAAATTTCTCCAGAGATAGTTTCCCCTAGGCCTAGAAACCAATCTTGGGCAATCTACTCAAGTGTAACCAAACTTCTAGTGGGTACCGTATCGCCGAACTGTTCTCATCGTTCTAGAGTGCCGAGAGCGTTAGAAAATATTACATAGTTTTGACAACGCATTTGCCTGGGTTTTGTTGTACTTTGGACATCTTGCCCGTACGTTTGTATTTTTCACCATTTTTTTTTAACAACACTCCTAGCGACTTTTTGTTCAAAATGATGATGTTATCATAGTAAAGTCGTGGGATCTATAGAAATTCCTCATAACAAACTCTTTACGTACTTTACACTCTACCTAACTTTTTAAAGAACAGGCTTAATAAGAGAGCATAAAATTTTTCTCCCGGTTCTCGATTCGAGTTCGTTTCCATTGGGGCGAACTTTGAAGTTTTCCATAAAGTTATCATCGCGAAGTCAAACTTCGTTTCGAACTCTGT
This sequence comes from Parhyale hawaiensis, assembly GCA_001587735.2. Taxonomy (NCBI): domain Eukaryota; kingdom Metazoa; phylum Arthropoda; class Malacostraca; order Amphipoda; family Hyalidae; genus Parhyale; species Parhyale hawaiensis. The sequence goes on from LQNS02278097.1 coordinate 16,352,978, forward strand.
CAGTCCTGTTGATCGATGTGGAAAAACTGTAAAAGCAGATTGAAATTACTCACTACGTAGGTTTCTGCAAAATTATGCTATTTTCTAAGTTGTCGCCGTGTGGGAGTTCCGGTGCTTCCAAGATGGGCACAGGATGTGTCATAAATCATAGGGCTAGGTTAGTTTAGCTTCGCCCATCCTACGTAATGGGTGCTGCGCCCCAAGGATACCCCGTACTGTGGATTACCTTAGCCGTTAGCTCGGCTTTCAGCACGTTTTTCTTTCGTGTCCACTTTGCTTTTTTTGGTATAACTTTCGTCTCTTCTTCCTCTTCTTTCCCAACTTGCTGTATGTGTACCCATGCGCGTTGATCCTGTGAGGGAACAACGTGTATGGGTTCCATGTATGACGTATCCCTCGATATACTATATGTCCCGTCCTTTTCTTCCCTTAGAAAAGCTTAGCACTTATTTAGGGAGGCTATACTATATTATACTACTATATACTAATGACACTATAACCCCATCCGGACACTTATACTTCAAGCATACTCTTAGTGAAAGAGTGATAGAATTGATAATAATTGTTGAGAAAGGAGAGATAGAAATGATAAATAATTGTTGAGAGAGGCAGTCTCCACGCAACACTTCAACCCAGACACTGCTGTATTAGCCTGTATATAGAGATGGAGAGTAAAATGCATAGGTAACTGGATTTGTTTGTCTATAGCCTATGTTATAGTCACTCAAGCAACATTTTCTATTATTAGTTATTATAGAAAATGTTCTGTGCTCATACAATTGTTGGATGACTATAGTATTTTTGGAATGGCCTGGTTGAGTCACTAGGTTAATAACTTAACCCTGTGCTTCATCTTCGATGGCAATTTTTCTACCACCGTACTTATTTTAGAGCTGGTAGGTATATCGTCCCACTCGAGGGGTACAAAAGAAGTGTATGCGAGCGTGCTTTCTGTACTCTGCCGTAGGCGGTGGTTTTGCTTCCAATTGGAACCAAGTTCAGCAATCACTCTGCAGCCTGCGCATTGATGCAGTAAGCAACATCCTCATGCACGGACTCCTCGCTTTCATCCACATTCTATTATATTCCTAACGATAATTAGTAGTAGTCTATTATATCCTTTCTTTCCGATACGCGGAAAGTTACCTCCGAAGAGGCTCAAACTACTTCCAAAAATAATCGTACATCGGTGTAACATGAGTGTAAGATGATACGCACCTAGCGAGGTCTTTTCTTTTGGGAAAAGGTAAATTTCAGTCCTCCAGTGAAGGCTTAACGTACTAACATGAGATAAATTGTGGTCTGTGTTTCAAAAATAACGGATTTCTCACGAAATATATCGTAGATGTTGGCACACTTCTTGTAGCTGAAATTGCTCGTCTTTTCAAATTTGTACACATGTGGTGCCTAAACGGGCTAGGGACCTAAGGTCCTGCTAAACACATAATTCAAGCCAGTTTAATGGCATGTTCGATTGCGCGCCAAATCTAAGCCTTCGACGCTTGAGTTTTCCGAAACTGCACACAGCACGTTTGACTTTGTCCCTTTGAATCGTGTTGCAAGTGTTAGAAGCAACGCAGTAATATACGTTGAGCCTCCTCTAAGCTCCCTTTGCGGAGGAAGATTGAGTTTCTGCAAGTCTCGCCGGTAACTGAATAAGATGCAACGATTGAAACTTGAATGAACGAGTCGAAGCAAGGGCACCTGTCCTAAGATTCGGACAAGTCAAGCCTCAAAGGCTTAATCTCCCTGCTCAATCGAACGGGGAGGCTAAAACGGCAGTATATCGAATTAGTCGTGACGTTCAGTCGACAGCATGAAGCAAACTGCTTCGCCGCGGCACCTAAGCGACGTGACGTCGGCGCGGGAGCTCCTGCTACTTCCCGCCAACACTTCCGGCAGCTGTTGGCGCTGTGCCTGTAGTGACGACCTCAGGCAGGAATTGAGGACATGCTGAGTATGTCGGCCGGTGAAGAAACATACTTCACCATATATGAACCATATTAACCTTCTCTGTCTCGTAGGACTACCCAGGCAGGCCTAATAGACCAGGACACTAAGAGGTTTAATAGTCTTAAGCCACCTTTGGACTATCATTACCTACTTGAAGCCACCTTGGGACTATCGTTACCTACTTGAAACGACTTCTATGTAGGACGCTGGGCCTTGCAGGGTTAAAGCGAAAAATTATTCAACAAACATTGGAAAACACGCTCACGACCTAAACTCCTCAATGGCTCGGCCTATCTCCAATATAATAAAGACCGATGTGTATTTTTATCTGTTTGTTTATCTGTTTATTTATCCATTTCCTGGCAGACTTTACCAAAACAAATAGGCTGAAATTAGCCCAGTTTGGAAGCTGCGGTCATCTGTCAAGCTTCAATGAAAACGGTTAGGTAGATAACAGGCCGGGTTGCAGAAGATGGCAAACGTATCTCAATCAGGGACAGTTGACATTCAAACAATGAAGATATCGCAGGCTTAGTCTTGATTCGTACGAGCATTAGGTACATTCTCCATACAACGAATCTATGGCAAAGTATCGGGCGACCTTTTGTCTAAATGCACTTCTTGCATTGCCGAAGTTGAAATCTCTGCACTGAAGATATCTGCAAAGCTTCCATTGGCACTCTCATGCATCTTGATTCTTAGTTTTTTCCCACAGATGATTTCGTTGCATCAGCCCTTCTTCCAACTTTGATGCAATTGTCGACGAAACATCTTTCGATTATTAAAAAACTATCGGAAAAATATGACTTACTAGGGTATCTATATACGTATGATACCTAATCGGATCAATTTTTTTCAGAGTTGCTGAACTGCCTACAAAGTAATTAATTGTTTTTCGTGTCAGAGAAGGAAAATTACAGTGTCGCTGCTGAGTAATTACGAAGCCGTGAACCCTCATCTGCATGAACTTTAAAGTTGGTAACTGTATGAAGGAAAGCATGGTTAATGAAGCAGGTTCAACACATATTCTTCGCTGTCATTTCTGACAGTGCGGGCACACTAATAAGATAATATACAGGATATATATTATATCTCATGTATCCTGTATGCAGCGAGGAAAGTGTCGTTCCTACTGAGAGTTTAAAGGTAGGTAACGTAAATCATGAATTGAAGGGTTGCTCCTGGTTAGCTCTTGGTAGGTAAATGAACGAACAGTGCATGTACTTCAATGCTTTCAGTAACACCCTGGGACACGTCACTCCCCGCATGGTACAAACGCGACAATTTGAATTAGGCCAGGACTACACCAGCGCAACAAGCAATGTAGTGCCATTTTTGTGGGAGACAAGTTGCTTGTGACGGGTAGCAATGTTAGATGTGCTGCGCGATCTGGATTGCGTCGGGAGGACAGACGATTGTTGTACCCGACTTAACGTTTTTTTTATCAACGTATATAATTCGTCGTACGTCGCTTGCTGCACTGATGTGGTGGTGGCCTTAACTAGCCCAGGAAAGTCCATCGAGTCTACGAGGTAGCTGCAGAATGTTTTGAAGTGGCAATTTCTCGAATAATATGAATGCAGCACGGAACCTCAATTCATTTTTCAATTTTCATATAACTGCACTCATCGATAAATTAGCAGATTCACTGAGTCAGATGAATATTATTCTTTGCTGCACTTTGTTGAGTAAATTCTCTGTTCGTGGGAGAGTCACCGGCAGAGGGCTAACTCAGCCTAATTGCGGCTATACAGGAACTGGCGCGCTTGCGTGATGTGAGGCAATCGTTTAGCTACGGCGAGATGCGTTGCTATTGTATAAATCGTAACTATATAGTGAGCTCCCGCGGGCTGGGTGTGATGCTTATTATTGCCTTAGGCGTGTTATAATGTCAGCCCATACACAGAACGGGTTGGTTGCAATGACTGTGCGTATTATCTCGTCCCGAAGCTTGGAGTGATCTTCCGGCGCTTGATACGGTTAGGAAATTTTCCCCACTGTTGGCGTACTCGGAATAATACTCCCATTCCCAAAGGTTTGGTGTCGCCCCATGTCGCCAACCACCGGCCTATTACGCTGACGCCCATTTTATCGAAGGTGCTCGAGAAACTGGTCGCTTCTAATCTTCATCGTTTTGCGGAGGCTACGGGTTTGCTGCCTACTGGTCAATTTTCGTACAGAACTGGCTTGGGTTGTTGTGACGCATTGTTGTCGGTGTCACACCGTTGACAGTCTGCGCTGGATTATGGGTCTGAGGCACGGCTTGTACAGTTAGACTTAAGCGCGGCGTTTGACAGGGTCAACCACGGGGGTCTATAGTACAAGTTGAAGTCGTTTGGTGTGGTGTGGGTGGTAGGATTCTATCGATCATTCATGATTTTGTTTCTGAGCGAACGCAGAGTGTATCTGTTGACGTTTTTTTGAGTGCCTCAATCGCGGTGGAGTTTGGAGTCCCTCAGGGTAGCGTACTTGGCCCGCTGCTGTTCGTTCTGTATACTAGTGACATGCTCTCCTCTCTAGAGAACACGATGATCAACTATGCCGACGATTTCGCCTTGATGGCAGCGATACCTGCCCTCAGCATGCGTAATGATGTCGCTGAGTCTCTGAATAGGGAGCTGTCGCACATTAGTGAATGGTGCTCGGCCTGGAGTATGAAGCTGAATGCCAGTAAGACCAAGTCTATGATTGTCAGTCGGTCTCGGTCACCTTTACTGCAGCATCCACATTTGAAGATAGATGACACATTGCTTCAGGAGTCTAGCTCCTTGGAGATCCTCGGTGTTGTCTTTGATAAGAAGCTTACCTTTGAGCACCATATTAGGCGGCGGGTGTCACGTGCTTCCAGTAAGATTGGGCTCCTGCGTAAGGTGAATTCTGTGTTTGGTGACAGTGAGGTTGTCCGCAGATGCTTTCATGTTTTTTTGCTGCCTGTGTTGGAGTATTGCTCACCGATCTGGGCTTCAGCTACTGACGGTCACTTGCGTCTGCTGGACCGACTTGTTAGTTCAGCCAGCCGAAAATGATCTGGTGAACCTATCCAGTAGAAGAGAGATGGCTAGATTCTTTATCTTTTAGAAGGTGTACAACAATGAAAAACATTGGTTGTATTCTTCTGTCCCTGCCCTCAAGGTCAGTGTGAGTATTATACGTGCTGCGGTTGACGCGTACTCTTTCACTGTGGATAGTGTTAGATGCCGAACTTGTCAGTTCAGTCGGTGCTTCATGCCCTGGTCTGTTGTTGTTGTTTTTTTTTTAATTCATTGCCAGCATCAACTTTCGGTCGAGTTGGTCTGCAGGCGATTAAGTCAGGTGTTGATGACTTATTGTTCGATTTTCTTTAGCAGTGTTTCAGGCTTTCCGGTGTCGCAAAATGCTTCACATGGGTTGTACTACCTGACCGTGGTGGTCCGGGCGTGAATTTTAATAATAATAATAACCATGGGGAAGACTAATGTTGGCAAGGGCAGTAACGCCTTAGATTAAACCTGTGTAGCGTTATTGCACTATAGGCGTAATATCCCTTCATGTCTATTATTTCCCCGTTGAAATATTTAGTACACTTGTTGGTTGTTGCAAGATACTTGTTCTCTGTGTGCTAGCGGCAAGGTAGCTTGTACTATGCCAGTAAATATCTCCCGCAAGGCAAAACTCGTGTCGCAGCCGGACCCCGAAATGCGCTAATGACAATCAGGAGCCACTTACCGTGACTGAATTTGGGGTTACGCTCACCGTTTTATAAGTTTAGGAAGCCCCAATGGGTGTGATTGCAACGCGCCTCTGGTAGATGTTTGTAAGTCCATCGTCATCCATGTGAGCCAAACTGAGTCTGATAGAAACAGTGTCTTCATACGTGGAAAACTCCAAGCCGCGAGTGACGTCACCAGGTATCACAGCCAATCGCGCTTCGGCAGTTTCCCAGCCATGAAGAAACGGATTTCTCTCATTGGCTATGACATTACAGCCAGTCGCGTTTCGATAACCATCCCACGATGATGAAGCTGACTTCAGTCATTGGATGTGACGGGCTGTGACGTCTCAGCCAATTGTGCTTCAGGATGCACCACAAAGCGATTAACTTGTCTGGTGTGCTGTGGTGTCATTTGTTCATCTGATTTGGTCACGTGAGAGAGAGGACACTGCATTAAATTTAATTCGGGTGACAGCAGCGCTGCTTTCTTATCTGATACGTTTGCTCTGTAACGTGCTAACTCCAAATTTCCATGTGGCATGTTTTAAAAATACGTTGGAAGTACAGTTTCATATTTAGCATGAAAGTGAGTCTGGTGGCAGCATTAATCGAAAGTTTTAGGATGCAGTTAGGTGTGTTGTCTGTAGACGCACTACAGGTTCCATTACATAAATTTGTTCCTGGTATTAAGTAGTACGTTACCTTGTTGAGGATCGTAGATTTTATGGGGTTCATGAGTACCTGTTTTCGGCCATCTCAATCGTAATTTTTTGCTTCTGACACCTGAAAGTCTTTCCAGAGCAGTGAACTGAACCCTCAAAGCTAAATTTTCAGACATGTTTCAGCTGTTCTAATTATTTCTCTCCCAAAACGAGCCAGTCTCACAAGTCATAACATTTCCTGACCGCCCCAACAGCTAAAATCTTAGAACTTCCCGGGCAGCCAAAAATTCTGAGAGGGTACGATTACTGCAGCTCGGCTGCACCACATCGTCCCCTCCCTCACCCCCACCGTGCCTAACCGCAGTGATCAATATGCGACTTGATGGACTCAGCCTTATTGCGTTTGTCTTCGCCGCTCCATTGTGTCGAGCTGCTGCCTGCTCCTGCTAATTACTGGGGCTGTCACTGCCTACAAGGGGCATAGGAGAACTCGCAGGCCATTGGTTTGGGTATACTGTAGACTGCGCTCCATGTATTAATTGTGTGCAGTTTGTCAAACGTTATGTAGGTGTTTTCCTTGAGGATAATATAAAAATGTATTCAAGGTAGAATGCTATACATTTTATAGCAAATATCAGTACTATATAATAATTCACGTCGTGTTTTTATTTATTTATATATTTATATTTTTCCCGTCACGCTCTATGGGAATAAGATAGGAGAAAATTCAGATTTCAAAATGTAAAAAAAAAGTGGGGTACCTTGCAATCTTTTTCTTCGGCGAAAAAAAAAGTTGGGTACCTTGCAATCTTTTTCTTCNCCTTCCTACCTCTCTATGGGACAGCCCTCTATCTGTGCACGACTTCTTGTCTTCCCTACCTTCATTCTCATACCTTCCGCCACACGCCCGACCCCCTCCGGAGCCGCCCCCTACGTAACTACAACAACAACAACAACCTCAGGCAGGAATTGAGGACATGCTGAGTATGTCGGCCGGTGAAGAAACATACTTCGCCTTATATGGACCATATTAACCTTCTCTGTCTCGTAGGATTACCCAAGCAGGCTTAATAGACCAGGAGACTAAGAGGTTTAATGGTCTTAAGCCACCTTGGGACTATCGTTACCTACTTGAAACGACTTCTATGTAGGACGCTGGGCCTTGCAGGGTTAAAGCGAAAAACTTGTATGTCCAGTTTTCTATGGCAGGCAAAAACCGTGAGGTCCAGAGACGTTGTTTGAAACTGAGTACACGTGTCAAGAGGGTGGAATGCGCACTCGCGACAGAATTGGAAGATATCTGGCTAGGCGTCTAGGATAACATATAAATTGCGTGATCACGATAGACTTGAAAGATATCAATTTTTGCTGCACTAAAGGAGAATAAGCTTTCTGAATATCATGTGCGGCTGTGGTCTAATTTAAGAAAAAATGCCGGCATATATATACTGTATTGACGCTACACGCGGTGTACTTTGTACACCTTGACTTCATACAATTAGGTTATGCATGTTTTGCTTTAGAGTAATTTTGTCATAATTTAATAGGTGGAAAATTCAATAATCTATCGGAGAACTTTGTTTTATGTATATGATGCGGGATACAGATACGGTAGCTGCTTCTTTCATGGCGTTTGCGTAAAGTAGAATGTACAGGGTTTGGCTCTTCCATTTTCCCTCGATAAACTAAGTTGATTGGAAGAAGATGCATGATGGTTCATTGAACAATTCAGCGTATAAGATGGTCAGAATATTATATTGCAAACTGACGGAGAGTGTATTCATACCGTAAAGCGCTCGCACCAAGGGTCAGTGTTCTGGAGGGACGCGCTTGTCGAATTTTGGGTGAATCGAACATGTGGTCGGTTTACCAAGGTCTTGTTGCTTGACTCAATGGGGTCGTCTTACCGAGGTCTGGAGAAACTCAGCTAGTGAACGATGGAAGGAAATCATCAATATTATTAGAGAATATTTAGTTTATGATACCCGGTACCTATTTTTATGCGATTTTAAATTGTCAAATTATTCAACAAACATTGGAAAACACGCTCACGACTTAAACTCCTCAATGGCTCTGCCTATCTCCAATATAATAAAGACCGATGTGCATTTATCTGTTTATCTATTTATTTATCCATTTTCTGGCGCACATTACCAAAACAAATAGGCTGAAATTAGCCCAGTTCGGAAGCTGTGGTCATCTGTCAAGCTTCATTGAAAACGGTTTGTTACAAAATAGGCCGGGTTGCAGAAGATGGCAAACGTATCTTAATCAGGGACAGTTGACACTCAAACAATGAAGATATCGCAGGCTTAGTCTGATTCGTAGGAGCATTAAGTACATTCTCCATACATCGAATCTACGGCAAAGTATCGGGCGACCTCATGTCTGAATGCACTGATTGCATTGCCGAAGTATAAATCGCAGCACTGAAGATATCTGAAGCTTCCATTGGCACTCTCAGGCATCTTGATTCGTGGTTTCTTCCCACAGATGACTTCGTTGCCTCAGCTATTCTTCCAACTGTGATGCAATTGTCGACGAAACATCTTTCGGTAACCAAAAAACTATTGGAGAAATATGACATACTAGGGTATGTATGATACCAAATCGGATCAATTGTTTTCAGAGTTGCTGAACTGCCTGCAAAATTAATTTAATGTTGTTCGTGTCAAAGAAAGAAAATTGGAGTGTCGCTATTGAGTACTTATGAAGCCGTGAACCCTCATCTTCATGAACTTTAAAGTTGGTAATTGTATGAAGGAAAGCATGGTTAATGAAGCAGGTTCAACACAAATTCTTCGCTGTTATTTCTGACAGCGCGGGCACACTAATAATATAATATGCAGGATACTGGAGATATATTATATCTCACGTAGCTATCTTGTATGCAGCGAGAAAAGTGTAGTTCCTACTATTCAAGGGTTGCTCCTCGTTAGCTCTTGGTAGGTAAGTGAACGGACAATGCATGTACTTCAATGCTTTCAATAACACCCAGGGACACGTCACTCCCCGCGTGGTACAAACGCGACAATTTGAATTAGGCCAGGGCTACACCAGCGCAACAAGCAATTCAGTGTCATTTTTGTGAGAGACAAGTTGCTTGTGACGAGTAGCAATGTACGATGTGCTGCGCGGTCTAGATTGCGTCGGGAGGACAGACGATTGCTGTACCCGACTTACTTTTTTTTTCGATCAACGTCGTACGTCGCCTGCTGCACTGATGTGGTGGTGGCCTTAATTAGCCCAAGAAAGTCCATTGAGTCTACGAGGCAGTTGCAGAATGTTGTACCGTTGCAATATGAATGCAGCACGGAAGCTCAATTCCTTTTTTCAATTTTCATATAACTGCACTTATCGATAAATGGGCAGTTAGGTGAATATTATTCTTTGCTGCACTATGTTGAGTAAATTCTCTGTTCGTGGGAGAGTCACCGGCAGAGGGCTAACTCAGCCTAATTGCGGCTATACAGGAACTGGCGCGCTTGCGTGATGTGAGGTAATCGTTTAGCTGCGGCGAGATGCATTGCTATTGTATGTATCGTAACCATATAGTGAGCTCCCGCGCGCTAGGCGTGGTGCTTATTATTGCCTTAGGCGTGTTATACTGTCAGCCCATACACAGAACGGGTTGGTTGCAATGACCGTGCGTATTATCTCGTCCCGAAGCTTCGAGTGATCTTCCGGCGTTTGATACGGTTAGGAAATCTTCCCCACTGTTTGCGTACTAGGAATATTACTACCATTCCCAAAGGTTCGGTGACGCCCATGTCGCCAACCACCGACCTATTACGCTGACGCCCATTTTGTCGAAGGTGTTCGAGAAATTGGTCGCTTCTAAGCTTGATCGTTTTGCGGAGACTACGAGTTTGCTGCCTACTGGTCAGTTTTTGTATATAACTGGCTTGGGTTGTTGTAACACATTGTTGTCGGTGTCACACCATTGACAGTCTGCGCTAGATTGTGGGTCTGAGGCACGGCTTGTACAGTTAGACTTGAGCGCTGCGTTTGACAGGGTCAACCACGGGGGTCTATTGTACAAGTTAGTCGTTTGGTGTGGGTGGTAGGACTCTATCAATCATTCATGATTTTTTTCTCAGCGAACGGAGAGTGTGTCTGTTGACGTTTTTTCGAGTGCCTCAGTCACGATGGAGTTTGGCGTCCCTCGGGGTAGCGTACTTGGCTGCTGTTCGTTCTGTATACTAGTGCCATTCTCTCTCTAGAGAACACGATGATCGACTTTGCCGACGATTCCACTCTGATGACAGTGACACCTGCCTCCAGAATGAATAATGATGTCGCCCAGTCTCTGAATAGGTATCTGTCGCGCATTAGTGCATGGTGTTCGACCTGGAGTATGAAGATGAATGCCAGTTATACCAAGTCTATGATTATCAGTCGGTCTCGGACACTTTTACCTCGTATCCCCATCTGAAGATAGATGACACTTTGCTTTAGGAGTCTAGCTCCTTGGAGATTCTCGATGTTCTCGAGAAGTTTACTCTTGAACGGCCCGTATATTACGCGACTGGCGTCACGTCTTTCCAGTAAGATTCTGCTCCTGCTTAAGGTGAATTCTGTTTTTGGTGACAGTGAGGTTGTCCGCAGATGCTTTCATGCTCTTTTGCTGCCTGTGTTGGAGTATTGCTCACCGGTCTGGGTTTCAGCTACTGACGGTCACTTGCGTCTGCTGGACCGATTTGTTTGTTCAGCCAGCCGAAAATTATCTGGTGATCCTATCCAGTAGAAGAGAGATTGCTAGACTCTTTATGAAGGTGTTTTAGAAGGTGTACAACAATAAGAGACATTGGTTGTATTCTTCTGTCCCTGCCCTCGAGGTCAGTGGGAGTATTACACGTGCTGCGGTTGACGCGCACTCTTTCACTGTGGACAGTGTTAGATGCCGAATTCGTCAGTTCAGTCGGTGCTTCATGCCCTGGTCTGTTGTTGTTTTTTTAATTCATTGCCGGCATCGACTTTATCTCGGTCTGCAGGCGATTAATTTAGGTGTTGATGACTTATTGTTGGATTTTCTTTAGCAGTGTTTCAGGCTTCCCGGTGTCGCAAAATGCTTCATGTGGGTTGTACTACCTGTCCGTGGTGGTCCGGGCGTGAAGTTTTAAGAATAATAATAATAACCATGGGGTAAGACACCCAACATTGGCGAGTGCAGTAACGCCGTAGATTAAACCTGTATAGCGTTAATGCACTAAAGGCGTAATATCCCTTCATGTCTATTATTTCCCCGTTGAAATATATAGTACACATGTTGGTTGTTGCAAGATACTTGTTCTCTGTGTGCTAACGGCAAGGTAGCTTGTACTACGCCAGTAAATATCCCCCGCGAGGCAAAACTCGTGTAGCAGCCCGACCCCGAAATGCGCTAATGACAATCAGGAGCCACTTACAGTGACAGAATTTGGGGTTACGCTCACCGTTTTTTAAGTTTTGGAAGCCCCAATGGGTGTGATTGCAACGCGCCTCTGGTAGATGTTTGTAAGTCCATCGTCATCCATGTGAGCCAAACTGAGTCTGATAGAAACAGTGTACTCATACGTGGAAAACTCCAAGCCGCGATTGACGTCACCAGCTATCACGGCCAATCGCGCTTCGGCAGTTTCCCAGCCATGAAGAAACGGATTTCTCTCATTGGCTATGACATTCCAGCCAGTCGCGTTTCGACAACCTTCCCTCGATGATGAAGCTAACTTCCGTCATTGGATGTGACGGGCTGCGACGTCTCAGCCAATTGTGCTTCAGGATGCACCACAAAGCGATTAACTTGTCTGGTGTGCTGTGGTGTCATTTGTTCTTCTGATTTGGTCACGTGAGAGAGGACACTGCATTAAATTTAATTTGGGTGACAGCAGCGCTGCTCTCTTATCTGATATGTTTGCTCTGTAACGTGCTAACTCCAATTTCCATGTGGCATGTTTTAAAAATACGTTGGAAGTACAGTTTCATATTTAGCATGAAAGTGAGTCTGGTGGCAGCATTAATCGAAAGTTTTGCGATGCAGTCAGGTGCGTTGTCTGTAGACGCATTACAGGTTCCATTACATAAATTTGTTTCTGGTATTAAGTAGTACGTTACCTTGTTGAGGATCGTAGAATTTATGGGGTTCATGAGCACCTGTTTTCGGCCATCATAATCGTAATTTGTTTGCTTCTGACACCTTTCCAGAGCAGTGAACTGAACCCTCAAAGCTGAAATTCCAGACATATTTCAGCTATTTTAATTATTTCTCTCTCAAAATGAGCCAGTCTCACAAGTCATAAGATTTCTTGGCCGCCCCAATAGCTAAAATTGTAGAACTTCCCGGGCAGCCAAAAATTCTGAGAGGGTAGGATTACTGCAGCTCGGCTGCACCACATCGTCCCCTCCCTCACCCCACCGTGCCTAACCGCAGTGATCAATATGCGACTTGATGGACTCGGCCTTATTGCGTTTGTCTTCGCCGCTCCATTGTGTCGAGCTGCTGCCTGCTCCTGCTAATTACTGGGACTGTCACTGCCTACAAGGGGCATAGGAGAACCCGCAAGCCATCGGTTTGGGTATACTGTAGACTGCGCTCCATGTCTTGATTGGGTGCAGTGTGTTAAACGGTGTTATGTAGGTGTTTTCTTTGAGGATAATATAAAATGTATTCCAGGTAGAATGCTATACAATGTGTGGCAAATATATAGCTTATAGTTAGATTCATAACTTTGTGCTAATCTCAAAGCACTAGCGTGATTACAAAGTGATTAACTGAGAAAATATCTTATGGGTATCAGTTGCTGTTACGTAGGAACATAACTACATATATTTCTGATGCGTTTTCGGTTTTCAGATTACAATAAGTATGTATGCTGGGTAAATCAGGATCTCTCACTGAATTTGAGAGAACACTAATGCATGGTTCACCATTAATGCGATGGTAAGACGAATGCCAAATTTTTAAAAGAATTGAAGAGAGACCCAAGAGCAGTCAATAAGGTAGCCCAGAACATTAGGTTTCTAAGAAAACCTCGCATTGATAGCACTAAATCCAAGTACTCACCACGAAATATGCGTAAAATAGATGAAGCTGGCGGAGCTGATGTATCTTGATCGTGACACACGCTGCCGAGTCCTTAAGAAAACTGCCACCGTGAATAAGACTAAGGCTAGACCCTCTTTACCACAAATTACTAAAAATAACAGTTGTACAGGCGAAGAAATATTTGAAAGTTTATATTTCCATCGTTATCTTCAACGATGAGTTTAGGACTATAACTTTGATGGTCGTCATGGCTCGTCGTGAGTACGGGTTGTTCTTACTAACATGGTTCTATCCAGGCTTAGACATCAGCAGGGAGGGGGGGGAGGGAGAAGTATGCTTTGGAGTGAGGAACGGGCGCCAGGAGAAACACTAATTAAACTTTTTCACTACCGGCCGGTGTCAAAATGAACTCTGACCCATACAGTCCATTTTCGGCTGAAAACATTTCCTCTGCAGGGCATCACTCACACAGCTGGAGTTTCAAGCAGAAATGCATCATCATACACCATACCTAAAGCCCCCGCCCATGCTTCTATAACCACGAAGAACTTTCTATCCTGCAGAAAACTCTCCAATATACGATTAATGGAGTGGCCTCCGCCTTCTCCGGACCTTAGCTGCGTTGAGAAGCTGTGGAGCATCATTACAGTTGATCTGAATCGTGGTGAGCAACGAAATTCATCGATGCTCTGTGGCAAAGCTCTGAGAACTGAAATCATGTCGTCATTTTACGGATGCAGACGTGAATGGTCCATCGCAATGCAAACGTTCTTGAGAGACAGGACGAATATGTTGCCGAATAGGTTGTGTAATGACATTTGAATATGTTGTTAGTTGGATATATTTCTGTCATTTGTTCAACATATGTGTGTATTCTATCACATTTGGACCATACTTGTTAAAAAATCTATGTGCATAATAGCATCTGACACAAAAAATTTCTCAGTTAAGCAACTTCTTATTGAACTAGAGCTTTGAAATGATAATTTATGTAAGTCTAACTTATATTTTTATCATAAAACTAATAGTATTTTACATTAGAATACGTTTTCTATCATCATCAAAAAATATTCATACCTGCGTGACAGCATCTGGCACAGTGTAGTCTGTGGTTTAGCTTTGATGGGTTCGTCGATCCTATACGTTATTTACAGGTCGTCATTACCGCAGTAGCGTTGGTTGTGGCGCTTTGCATAGAGATTCACAGGGCCTGACCTTGAAGCGATTACCTGATGTTGAAGGGATTACCCTTGAGTCGACCAAAGACTCAATCCTGCTCCGTAAAATCAAGTTATCGGCCTTGTCCAGCGTAAACGGGTTGCTGCTAACGCGTGCAACGCTCCAACGTTGTAAAACCAACGCTACCTTCAGAAATCAAGCCTGTAGTGAGTTTTAGTTAACGTCAACTTCACCGTGCTAAGCGTAACACCTTCACTTGTTTTGCGCTCTAGCATCTCCTTCTTCGCTTCCTCGGCGTGGACCATTTTCTGTTCTATGGTGCTAGGAGTGGCGCAGCTTCCCCTGAGGGGATTGTCTATAGATTACCCTAGCCTTTAGCTACACAAACTAAGCATGAATTATCGCATAAATGGCTTTAGTTGTAAAGGGACACTATAGTTCTTGCTGTCGGCAAAGCGTTAGTTTTACTTACAGTTGTCCTATGAGCCGTCTCTCTGTGACACCGTAACTTTGACAAGCTGTGATTGACTGCAGCTGTGCAGTCGGGGATCTAGCGGACATTCATCTGTAGCACTCTTAGATTAGGTGTTAGATCAATTTGAATGTACATTAAGTACCTTTAACGGATATCCTTGTTTCCGTGGCCAGTGGCCGTACGGTTAGGTTAGTTAGATTCACCCATCCTATATTTTAGTAAGTAGCACCCCATCAGGTCCCCAAAAGATACCTGACGTTTATATACGCCATCGGGACTCCCGTCTTTTGTGTCCACTTTGCGTCCTTCTAATTTCATAGCCTACCCTCATATTGATTCATGCTTTGGTCTGTTCTTTTTTTTCTCGACTTACCTACTGTGCCCTGAGTGTCGGTCATCCCGTTGTCATGGGATATGCTGATACGCTACGGGCTGTGGCTTTCTACGAGGACTCTAGTTTTTCATGTAAAAAACAACTTTATCTTTGCCGTAGACAAACCATCGGGCTTGAGTTGCTTGGTCGAAAGTGTTGTTTCATTGTACCATACAGAATATTATCGAATTGTGCATGTTATCACTATACCGAATATAAATGAATGTTCGTGTTAGTACCACACTGAAACTCAATGACTTTTTGGTACGTTTTCAAAGTAAAGTTAAAGTTAATTTGACCGCACCTTCTACTTGGAACCCTCCACGGACTGGTTCGTGCTGCAAATGTTGGCCAATTCACCCCAGAGAAGTGTACGGCTGCAGCTTGGGAATCATCGATGGAAAGTTCTTATGGAACGACCTATGCCCACCTTGACCGTTCCAGTTTCTATCAAAGGTCAGCAGCTGTGCAGAAATCAAATGCTGAGTAAGCACGTCAGGCGCCGCAAGTGCTCGCTTGCCTGGGTTGGTATTTGTCCTGCAACGTTGAGCGTCACTTATAATTTAATTGATAAAATGAATAAATAGTGGTAGAGCATGAAGTGATCAGACGATAAAATTTATTGAGCACGTTCTCTCGTCGTACGAAGCTTAAAACGACTCCGTGTACGGTCGATTTTGTCGGTAGCTAATGAGCCAATCACATCACCCATTGCGTGACCCGATCCCGAGCTGATACCGATCCATACGCTTCCGTAAAAATTAAATTGGATAAAAAACGTTTTCAGCCCATGCAACTAACTCTGATTAGCTAACTTTCTCCATCGGTAGAAACCTTCGTCCCGGTGTCCGTTGTGTATTTTTTTTTTACTCACGTCTCCGGGTTGCGTCACAGCTTGTGCAACATTCGAAGCGTCGCGTTTGCCAACGCCGCGTGGGCGCTACAGCGGAAACTGTTATCCGGTGTTTGATTTGCGCCACAGGAAGGCTACACCAAGTAAAAATTCCTATGCGTTACCTAATAGATAGCGTATTTTGACGGGCTCCTCGTTTTGCTCGATATCCAACAGTGTGAGCAGAAAATCCTTGGAATAAATGGAAAGGGATTGATTATTACGAGAGGCTATAATATAAAACAAAGAACCAACTAGAATGTTGATTTGTAAACCTAAGAATCAATTAACAAAACTTCTCTTCCATATAGCTACCCCCACCCGAAAAACATCGCTGAGTATTCAACGGAATCCTTCCACAGTGGCATGCGGAGCTTTTCCTGTGATATTTTGACCCATTTCCTCTGAAGAGACTCCTTAAGACCATCAACACTTCTGTGATGAACACAGTACACTAGCTGTGCCTCCAACATCGACCATACGCAGAAATCCTGTGGGTTCAAATCTGGTGATGAAGGAGGCCACATTTTCTTGTTCTAATACCTAGGCAATGGCCAGAACACCATTGTTTTTTTTTTCTCCCGAGGTGTGGAAAGATGCACTGTTTTGTTGGAAGGTGAAAAGCTGATCTTTGAATTATTTCTTCATCTCATCAAGTGGTGGACCAAAGTATCCTCAGTGTAGCAGTATGTGTTGATCTTCACGCCCTGATTCCCAAAACTCAGCGAGGATTTGCAAGTCTGTTAGATTGCGTCCCACACCATGACACGGAGCCGTTTTTAACGGTGATAAACAGTTTTCACGGAATCTGCAATGTCCTTCGAACTCGTTGCTTACACTGTCATTTTGACCATTTGAATTTGGCCTCAATTGGAAGATGTTTTCATCGGAAAATATTATATCCCCTGTTCGCATGCCATTCTTCAGCTCACTGGAAACTTTTTTCTCTGCCCAGTCACTTCTGCTTTTGACGAGGTGTAAGCTATTGACGCGTCCTCAAAGGAGACTGTAGAAGATAATTTTAACGATGTTTTTCATTCAGGTATTGCTCACATTCATTTCCTCTGCCAACTTACGAATGAACCTCTTTGGGTTTCTCCTCGTCCTCTCACGCACGGCCTGAACTTTCTTCTCGGTGCGAACAGATCGAGGTCCCCCACTTCTTGGACAAACCTCAAAAGTGCCAAGTTCGATCGGCAAATCTCTTGACAACACAGTCGATTTGGCCATTTTCAAGAGCTCAGTGATCTCAGGTTCGGTTCTTTCCGCGCGATGTAGTTCGATGGTAGCTCCTAGTTAAGTCATTTTCCAATCGCAAATTGTAAAATTTATGTATGTAGCTCCCTGATAATTACTGTGAAATTATATCTTAACATATTTAGTTGTTTTGGTAACAAAGAAGTGTTATAATTTTTGCTCTTACAATTTAAGAAAAATTTCGAGAACTTTCTGTAGACCCTGGATGCGTTCCTTCCCCTTCTGTTCTAAAGAGTGTAGCGCAGTAATTTCTCCCATGTCGCATTCTTATAATTTTTATTGCTAACTTTAAATAAGTTTGACGTGGTCGGTCTCTGCGAGGTCTTCACACGTCAAAGTTCAGTGTTGATCAATTGCATAACGTTAACAACGATAAATAGCACGGCCCTCCTTTCATGATGAAGCATATTCAACTAAACATCTATATATAGAGCACTCTGAGAGCGCATGCCTCCGCCAAGTACCGTGAGGCAACGTTAACGAAACATTTACATTAGCGTCTGAAACTCTGATTGCTTTATTCATCAGCACCAGAATCTGGTTGCTTGTCCCTATAATTTTACCGTAGTAACAGCTTCTATAATTTTCTTGAAGATTAGTGGGTTACTTTTTGAATTGTGTTCTGACAAATATTTTGATAAACATTAGTCAAACACACAAACAAACGAACCGATCATTACCGTAATTTGATCATTTATGTCTTTTAATTTTTCTAACGATTCTTGCAAATTTCATAAAGATTCGTTCTAAGATTTTTGAGTCATTTTGCTAACAAGCGTAAACTCAAACACAGAGACAAATAAACAAGAAACACATCGTCACAAAAATTTCGTCATTTAATTGTCGTGATATAGGTATATAATACCTAACAACTAATGCAAATTTCATAAAAATCCGTCAGTAACTGTTTCAGCTATGGTATTCAGGAAAAAGAGGCAGACAAACAAACAAACGAATGAACGGATCTTCGCCAAAAGTTAACTGTTCCTCCTAACATACCTAACAATCCCTGTAAATTTCGTAGAGATCCGTACATAACCTTTTGAGTTATGTCGATGACAGGCAGACTAAGAAACAGACAGACTAAGAAACAGACTGACAAACTCTATGGAAACACAACCTCCTTGGCGACGGTAATTAAACTATCAACAGTATTGTAATTACCCAGATTGTATGGTTTCGCGGTTCCCTCAGGAGGCATGGGATTTGCCGTGGGGGTAAGGTTAATAAAGTAATTATAATAATTTATAACTCCCTGGCAATGAGCAAGACGTTCAAGGGAGGCTAACACTTTATATCTATCGTGTCCGAAGTTTCCAAGCATAGACAGAATGAGCTGTTGTGCGACATAGTCTTCTGTCTGAATGCGTTTGCAGCCCATCCGCTCCTGAACTCGCTTTGAGGGTAATTTCAATTCTGAACTCTATGTTGAAAGCCTCGAACGCATATTCTATGGTGACTTGACCTCTAATAAAATACAATGCTAGCATCCAGGTGTATAGTAACTTTTGGAACACATGCGTAATAATTTATACTGTCCCACACATGCACAATTCATACGTCCACGCCTGTAGCCTTATTTGTTACAGCCTATATCATTGGATTAAATATCATTTTTTTAGGAAAGGAAGACTACGCAGTCTTTCTGTCAGAAGCTCGAGTGTCTTGCAGAACCTATCAAGTTCGCACAAAAGTTCTACTTTTCTTAAAATTAATACTACCACGGTTTTGCTAAGAAAAAAATTATTTACTTTAATGCGAATATAAAATACGGTATACGGTTGTGGAAGTTTTATTGGCATCTTAGACTTATTAGTCTTTCTTTTTTAAATGCTTGCGCGCTTTGCTGTCTTCCTTTTTTCGGTAGGATGTTAAAGACTGCTGTGCTTGCAGGCTGTGGTAGGTGAGATCGCCTTCTCGCCATGCAGGTGAATTCTTACGATGCTTGGTTTACGGTGTCGGCGTTTCTGGCGTACATAATCCATTGCGGGGGTACTGATCATAATTAGAACAAAGAACGATCCGGGGTCGCCGAATTGTCCGATGAGCTTTCCGCCTCTGAAGCCAGAGCGCTAATACTTTAACATCGACTGCAGCCGTGCGCTCTGCTGTACACGCCTGGTCGTTGAATGCTTGTTATGCTTGACTCGACTCGCGGCATCAGCATTTCTCGTGTTCACACTCCACTGCTGGAGTACTGCACGTTCAGACGCTGAGTACTGCGCCTGCATGGGTACCCAAAGACTCTCGTGTGACCCCACCTCTAGGAGTGGCGAATTTGCTATCCGTGGCTCTATGCGCCCGAACGAGACTAGGTACCTTTGACCTTTCCGCCTGTGGACGTTTGCTCTCCTTTCGTTGTTCTCTTTAACACCTGCAGCTCTCAGTCCGCTGTATTCTGCCTCATTTATCCTTGTTTCAGTTTGTATATCCCGCTTCCTTAGTGTAGACTATATATGGACTAACGTTATATAATGTGTGTCTCTCTCATTGTGTCCGTCCTCATGATATCGCTTTCTTCGTTCGCGCTTCAGAAATTGATGCAAAACTTTTACGCTACTTTTAAATCGAGGGGGAGCATTCTCGATAAAACTCATTTTATGTACCTACCTACCTACTTATCCTCTAAAAAATACCGTATATTATATAGGGGGTTACTTTTTTAAGGGAGGATTAGTTGATGTGACATACGTACAAAATAAGTAACCACCATTTCATTCTTTGTGCATTATTTCTAGTGAGGATAAGTACTGGTGCACAACCAGTTACGGCACCTATTCGTAAGTGGGTGTGGCACATGCTTGCCATATCTCTAATCGATCCTTCGGACAGTTAGGTAGAAAATTAAACCTTGAGTTTGGCGCTAGCGCAGGAACGACGAGGTGGACAGGCCATCCGCTATCAGTTTTCATATTCATCATGTTCTTTCCTCACCCTAGAGCACCATTCAGTCACGTTTCATGTAATACTATTCCTACGAAACTTGACATTTATTGAGTACGGTGTAGGGATGCATATTACCCGTAGCAGTTTTCTCACCGTATTTCATCGTTGCTCCAATCGCCATCAAATATAAAATTGGGACATACTGGGCCTGGCGCCCGCGGTGCGTTGACAGAAAGGTAGCAGGGATTTTTCATGCCCCCTTGACTGCCTTAAAGCTGCCTTGCTGGCCGCTGTGCCTGCTCTGAAGCTTGGCTGGGCCTCCATCGTCTGCCCACACGCTGGCTGTGCAGTCACCAACTTCTACGTGTTATGGCATATCCTACGTCTTATACTGTGAATTTCTATTAGTCTTAGTGTATCAATTTCTTTACGTCTTATTCCATCAGTTTATGTGTCTTATTCCATCAGTTTCTGTGTCTTATTCTAAAAATTTCTACGTCTTCCTTTAATTCTATGTCTTCTTTCAGTTTCTACGTTTTATTCTATCGATTTCTATACGTCTTCTGAGTGTCTTTTTCTATCAGTTGCTTCATCTTCTTCTATCAATTTTTATGCCTCCTATCAATTTGTCTGTCCTATTCTATCGCTTTTCAATACTTATTCTATCAATTCTACGTCTTATTCTATCAGTTAATAGTCTGATTTAATCAGTTTATACGTCTCATTCTTCCCATTTCATAACCTTCAACGACTCAAATTTGAACTTTTACGATACGGAAAAAAATTTTCCCTTACTGAATCTGCGTCCTACACGATGAGAGAAATGGGAGCGAAATCGAGAGCAGGCAAATTTTAAGGCATCTTTGGGTGAAAATACTAGATAATGTCAGTGTTGCAGATCACGTGGCTCGAGTTGTTACCATAGGCAAGAAGTGGAGCGAATGGGTGCTTCGAACTTTCTCTTCACGAAAGACAGACACAATGCTCACCTTATGGAAACAGCTGATAGTGCCTAGGATTGAATACTATTCACCTCTTTGGATGCCAAGCAAACGGAAAGCCTTAGAGCCCCTAGATACTATCCAGAGATCGTTCACTGCTAAAATCCGGGGCATGCAACATTTAAACTACCGCGAAAGACTCGTTCAACTTCAAATGTGCTCAATTCAAAGGAGATTCGAGCGCTTTACGATCATATATGTTTGGAAATTCAAGAAAGAATTACAGTCAACGTCAATAGGCGAATCCAGGCCAGACACTCAGACCTTATTGGTCGCACTTGTGAAGTGCGAATTCCGATGAAAACTGGTGGTGACGCGATGGCCACAAAGTAATTTAATAGTTTCGCGGTCCGGCGAGCGAGATTATGCAACAAAACGCCACGTCACATTCGAAATGTCACCGAAATTTAGAAAACTTACTGGGCGCATACCTACTGAAAGTGCCAGATAAACCTGCTGTAAGCGGCTACGTGAACTGTGAGATAACTCGCTGTTGGCCATCCCGCTGGCCACGGGCTGCAGCATCACCTCTGCTCAAGATAGGTGGCCTGCATAACGCCACCTGGACCTCGTCCGAAGTATCAAGGTAAGGTAGTCTATACTTTTCCATTTAATATTTTCCATGTCATATTCTATAATTTTACACATCTTATTCTGTCGTTATCACTCTCATAGTGTCACGTTCTATCATTATATACTGCCGTCACGGTAGCAGCATGCCTCCGTTCTCAGCTATAACACCTTTTATCGCTCGCCGGTTCGATGTCCGGCCAGGCAGCGAGCTCTCTGCAGATCTTGGCGCCATAGTTCTTGGTGACTCGAGGTCGATTGCAACTACACTTACTCATCTGCTGGGCCTATACCCGCAGCACAAACCAGTGCATGTGGGTTTCCCAGGTGAGCGTGTGGTCTAAGTTGACTTTACCTATACCTTTACATCTCATTTTATAAAGTCTGTACATCTAAGTTTACCATATCAATTTCTACATCTTCTGTGCCACTATAATATTGTCAGCTGCTGCTACAGTGCCTGGCATTACGGTAAGTGGGTGACGAAAGAGAGCGAGAGTCTGGAGCATAAATAACTGAGAAACCTTCTCAGGCCGTCACTGAAATTACGATCCCAAGTTAATGGTGCGAAAGCAGTGCAGCTCTAGTTGAATTTTGTTACGTATCCCGGAAACCGGCTTCCGTTGGCTAGATGCGGTGCATTTATATGCGTCTTTGGTTGTAGGCTTAGTCGTGAGAGGTAAACCCCTTTTCTAGAGTAAATTTAATGGCACTTTGTGGAATATTTGAAGAATTAGCTGCCTAAACATGCATTTTTAGGCGATTACTTGCTATTATTTGATGCCGAATTCTGGATTTTGCCTCTGACAAACGAAGTGACAGCAGACTGTGCAGCATTGTCAAAAACTGGAGAATTTTATTATTAAGGAGATTATTAGCATTTTTTTCTGTTTATCCATGTCTATGTTCGTTCACTTGCTATCTCAGTCGAAGAATGTACATAGACGGTACGTAACAGTTTTCTTCGTATCATCAATGCATGCCTATTAGAGTGTATCGATCGAAATATAAGTGCCTATAGGTCCCAATGACCTAAAGGCACTTGGCAGGCGATTGGCGTGATAGACGTTAGTTTACAGACGCGCCTGCATAGTGTCTCGAGCTCATTCGTGCTAGTTATTATGAGCTCAGCAGTGCACCAGAAAAATACGCTTCACTTTACTACAGGCTTACGCTAACATCCGTTTACTGACCTTTCAGAATCTTAGCAAGCAATTGTAGTCTTTATAGGTAGTGAAAGACATAAGGACCAGCATTGCGTGTAAGCATAGGTGGGACCGGGCGCTTAGACTTCGAAACTTTAGATCGGTGGTATAGATAAACGTTCAAAAGGCGTTTATTTGACATCATACGTGCTTTTGGTGTATGCGTGCGTTTTTGTCGCTCTTATATCAGAGATTTCGAGAAAAGGTCAAAATCGACACTCCCTAATGTACTGTCTATGGGTCATACACGGGAGTCCTATTATACTCGTATGTATACAACGCATGGGTCATGAATTGGGACGAGATGAAATTTACGCAAAAAGTTACTCAATTCCACAATACAAGTGCAATTACTTTTTTAACAAAATCAGAAGAAAGAATC
This sequence comes from Parhyale hawaiensis, assembly GCA_001587735.2. Classification (NCBI taxonomy): domain Eukaryota; kingdom Metazoa; phylum Arthropoda; class Malacostraca; order Amphipoda; family Hyalidae; genus Parhyale; species Parhyale hawaiensis. The sequence goes on from LQNS02278097.1 coordinate 16,376,528, forward strand.
GATAATTTGTTTTTCCTTTTTTTTAATTGATTCAATTTGTTTCGATATTTCCAGACGAAGATCATATCTACGGAACTAAAGTACCCGCTTTGACGAATCACGACCGTGAGCAGAAACAGCGAAGAGTTACTGCATAATTTCTGTGCTGTCATTTACTTGTGATTGCCAGGCGCATTATAAATTTAAATTTCACTCCAAATTTATTCAATACACGTTTTTTTTTCGATAAACTTTACACCTGGAGCTTTATGCATAATATATTTGCACCGTTACACCGTATATAGCACCCATCTTGTCTACTAACGTAATCCACTATTTTACCTTCGTTAAGGAGGTTATGTTTTCGTCGAGTTTATCTGTCTCTCTGCCTGTCTCTCTGTCACCATGATAACTCAAAAGTTATCGACGGATTTTGACAAAATTTACTGAAATTGTTTAGTATGTTAGGAGGAACGGATGATTAACTGTTGGTGAAGATCCGTTTGTTTGTTTGTCTGCCTCATTTTTTCCTAATGCCATTACTCAAAACGTTATGGACGGATTTTTATTAAATTTGCATGAGTTGTAGGATATATCACGAAGAATAGATGACAAAATTTTTGTGATCTGTTAATTTCATGGAATCTCAAACCTACAGGCATGAGGGACGTTTTGCAGCAAAACCCGTACCGCAAGCAAGCATGAACAATAAAAAGCTTCATCACGAAATTATCGCCGTCATTTTTGACGGCTGAGTGCTGGATGCACCAGTGGTGCTTTTCACTGGATGCACCAGTGGTGCGTTTCACTGAATGCATCAGTGATGCGTGCTGCTGGATGCACCTGTAGTGGTGCTGCTGCGTACACCTGGGCCAGCATATATACCTGACCCCGCATCATGGCGGTGATCAGGTGGACTGCTGCCAGTACGGCGCTGGAAGTCGCAGTGTGTGTGTGTATCGTGACGTCGCTGTGCGCGCTGCATTCTTTCATCATGATATAGAGTATCTTTCCTGAACCTTGTATGTTTTGCTACACATATAAAAACGCCATAATTCGTTGAGCCAAGACGATTTACATAGACAAGTTCAGGCTTTGAGAACAGTGACAGCTGATTTCGCGCTGGCATGTTTTGTACAAAGAATGAACTATAGGTTGCCTGGTGTTCATTACCTATTCTTATGCAGTTGTAACATTTTGATTTGATTAACTACAGAGTTCTATGTGTTTACACCAAGCGTATCTCAGGAACAACAATTATCGGTAAAGATGTGTGTCGATTGTGACATATATTTATGCTGTATTGAGTACAGCATATTTTTCTTTCGCTAATTGCTATTGTTGTGTTCACTAATGAATTGTTGTAGTAAAGTGCAGTGCGGGATACCGGTGCTATCATTCTAATACCCTTTTCTTTGATCCCACTGCATCTGTTGATTGTGTAGCACTCTCTATATTTTACAAACCTCTTTTGTACTTCATTTATAATACTGACGCTGCCGGTTACGAATAGCTGTTGTTATACTACTGTTAGCTCACATTGTTGCCGTAGTCAACCATTGGGACTGTGGCCCCAATTGTCAGGCTGTTTACTTGACGTTAAATTTACAACGTGAGTTTCTCGTCCTTTGCTTCCGCTGCCGTGCCACAGAACATAGGTACCTCGCTATTGTGTAGGTATAAATAATGCGCATTTTGCTGGAATATTCCACTGTCTCCTGTACTGGGGTGAGTTAATTTCTTTGGACCCCTGCAGTTATTTGAAAAATTCTTTTTTATACAATAAACAATGTGCGCATTTAAATTAACTTCAAAGGCTTGGACACACTGTATGGACATGAAATATATTTCGAAACTATGGCGTATTAATTGGGCAAAGGATACAGCCATTTAGCGAAGATCTTTAACGTATAGCAGAATTATCTTTGTACTTTCACGCCGGCTGTGTAGCCATAGTGACTTGGTTTTGAGCGAAAGTGTCGCTTTTTAAGACTTTTTTTCACTAGTTAGGTTATCGTATGGCGTTAGGCTTTCGAAGCGTTTTTTTTTTTTCGTGCCCGTTTAAGTCCTCTCGTGTTTCCAACTTTCACTAATATTCACTGTATTTTTTTTTTTTCTTCTTCTTTCCCCACTTGCTGTAAATTTGTGACGTCAACAAATGTGCGCTGTTTCTAAACTTTCCAATTTGGTTATGATAAATCGCAATGTTCGAGAGAGGGGAGTTTGCTCAGTTGTAGTTCTGCTCGTAAGATCCTTTTTCTGTTCGATGACGTGCAGCAATGCAGTGTCGTATGTTCTACTCGGCAGGCCAGGGCCACCCATAACGTAAGCGCCCGCTTCATATATCACTGATACTCTCCATTACTTTATTCAAATTTTTATGGTCTGAAGAATATCTTACTCTATGTTTCGTTGATCATCTACTCTATTTGCTCATCAAGATGATAGAGTAAATAAAGTTTTGATGTGGGAAGAAAGAAAAATTAGATCCAAGTGAGTGCTGAGAGAAGCTGTGCGTATCTTCATTGCATTGGATTTCAACGTTGGCAGAGCACGAAGTGCATTCATCATTGGGGATGCCTTACTGTAGTAGCCATCTTCTGCAACGTTGTCTGATTTTCGTCTATTGGTCTCCGTCAGCACGCGGCAGGATCAGCGCTAAATCTCACCTGGTTTATTTTTCACGTATCTTTTTTGTTCAGCGTGGCACGAAAGATACAACTGCAGTCGATTCCGTGGGTATATGAGACCGTCGGTCCCGGCTAAAACGACCAAACGTATATGCGACTAATTTTGCTGGACCAGAATCAAACGCTGTGTATTATACACAAAGTATACAGACTCCTTTATTGCGACAAACGTTTAGTTTATGCGAAGTAAATCATTAAAATTTAGCTGAAAATCATGGTAAAAAACTTTCAAGTTGAAGTAATATTTACATTGTGTTAATATATTTCATATTCTGATGGTTCTCGAAGTTGTGGTGGGCCTGTTGATTCTCAAACTTACTAATTTTCGACAATGTTGCTGTTACTGTGAAATCTGATGTTATCATCACCCAAATTTCACCAAGTTATTTAGACTTTCAAAATAAGGAGTGTCTGCCTAGTTTAGGCCGGCAAATTATTTTTCCGTGCTCATTTACCTCGTAATTGGAAAAATGGCAATATTTGACTAGGAAGTTGATTAGTAGTTTTCCTAAAGTTATTAACTTTGCCTTATATGACCATGCCAGTTAAAACGACGAAAACTATAAGTTCCGTTGTAGACGGATTAGGAGGAATCGACTGTATTGGTGTATACAGATAAAGATTATAAGGATACGGTACAAGCATATTGATATAAGTATACTAGAAAAGGTCTCCATCTTGCAACCGTATTCTTCCATTATTGAAATGCAAGTTGCAGTGCAAAGAGTTTTGCGAGAGTAAAAAAAATACGCCCCTGCAAGATAAAGCGCTGATATCAGTTTGGAATTGGTCAAACGTAGAGCTGCACTAGGAAAATATAGTTCAGTCAAATGAATTCACCGGAGATGCTCAGGGCTCACCGTAACCTGGATACCAACCGATAGTTAAACCTTTCATGGCAAAATTTGGCTGTGATGTAAGTTGAATATAAAAGGGCGTCTTTTCAGCGTGAAGTTCTAACTGCTACGAAAATATCCGCTAAAAAAGTATAAGCGAAATGGATTATGCACGAAAGGAACGAAAACCCCAACCAAGACCGGGCCTCTCGAAATGCTACAAAGAAATTCGGCTAAAACATATGCGATATAGCTTCTGCCAGACAGGATCAAAAACTCTATTAAAGTCAAAGATGCCGCCTTTTATTTACCATGCTCAGATGAATCATCTTCATATCAAAAAGTAGTGAGCTAGTTTTCATAGCGAAGCGAGATTCAGAAAGTTTAGTATTTTCATTTATGACCATTATTTCAGAAGCTATATTCGTCACCATTACTGCAAGGGCTGAATTTTTTGGTATCTGAACTTGTTTTTCAGTAGATGCATTTTTCCTGATCTAAATCTTCAACAGTGTGACGGAGAGACCGACCCCCTAGAGAGCGAGAGAGCAAGCAGGCGACCAATAACTGTGTGTTACTATATTGTGGATACTGTATGAATAGACATACCAGGTATTTACTATATTGTTTTGATTCTACCCTCCCCTCACGAGTCATAGGCCATATGGGTAGGTGAGATTTGCCAATCCTATATTTTATGGGGAGCCTGAGGTGGGCCTGCCGGACGCATATCTTTTCTACCCTCTTTGCTTCCTTCCATTTACATACTCCTGCTGACGAAGCTTATTTCTTTTATTCCTATTCTTTCCCGGCTCATTGTTCCTATGCACGTCGATCTTGTGTGACGGCACCCTCATGCATGGGTTCCACGCACTTTATGTCCCTTATTTCTTCCTCTGTTAGATCGCCGTTGAAGAAAAAAGCGAGATATAAACTGTTCGATGTAATAATAATAATGATTTACCATGAACGTCACAATTACGAACGCTTCATACCGCATATCGGATGCGATATACAAATTACCGGTACCCTGTGAGGATCCGCCACGCCCGAGCGGTTGAGTCCTAATGTTTACTTGAAAATTTTGGGGTCGTGATTTCCATTTGAAAATAGGTTGGAGGATTCCTATTATTCACTTGACATTTTTACATTTTAGGAGCTGTGAGCTTCACTTGCTAGATATCGGGATCCTGTTCTTCGATTCTTGGGTTCCTGTTTTTCATTTACATTATTTTGGGGTATCCTGTTTATCACTTGAAAGTTTTTGTGGTTGCAATCTTCACTTGGGAAACACTAGGAATCCCATCCTTCACGGAAAATATTAGGAACTCTATCCTTCACTAGAAAAATTTGGGGGTCTCGTTTTTCATTAGGAAAATTCCGGGGTTGCGATATTCACTTGTGCGGAAAGAAGCGGGCGTAGTTACTGGTCTAAGCTCTTAATTTACTGGCTAGAATGCCTGGTACGAGAGCATCAGGTAACTAATCAGTATTGCATTTTTTTATCACACAATTCACTATCAAACTTATGAAAATTTTCTTGGCTTGTGTGTCAAAATTGCTTGTGTTTTGAACAAAGTCCTGTGGTTCAGCTCTTGTCCGCAAGGCCACCGGGACGTACGCCGTCGCTGCGAGCTTCTCTTCTGCGCCTTTGAATTCTTCTTCTCTTCTTGAGCACTCACCCCGAAGGGGTACGCCCCTCCTCTCAGACCCGACCCCCACAGCTCCGTAAGTGCCGCGCCTTTGAATTAGTCTCAACTTCCTCTTCCTCGTCCTCCTCCTCTTCCATTTCCTCTCCCTTCTCCTCTTCTTCTCCC
>LQNS02278097.1:16382089-16398940 GCA_001587735.2 Parhyale hawaiensis
TAAGTGCCGCGCCTTTGAATTAGTCTCAACTTCCTCTTCCTCGTCCTCCTCCTCTTCCATTTCCTCTCCCTTCTCCTCTTCTTCTCCCTCTTCTTCCTCTTCCTTTGCCTCCTCCTCTTATCCTGCGTTTCCTCCTCCTCTTCCTCCTGCTCTGGAGTGAAGTCCATACGTCCTAGTCTGCTGTAACGAAGCGCAAGCGTGGGTGTATAGGCGACGGGGTCGGTCGGGTGTCTACCGTGAGTCTTCGGTGCCTGTTCGAGGCTCAGTGCCCAGCAGAGTGTTGGCGCGTGAAGTTGGGTTGCACTGCTGGTTGTAAATTTTCATAAGGACTTTGAAGTACACTTTCTCATGTACATAGACGTTTCTCAAATTACAAGCTATTCAGTCACTTTATAACACAACGGATAAATTTGCACGTTAAGCCTCACTTTACGTTATCCCTGAGACTGTTTGTTGGCGTAAAACTGACTCGTTCATAAAAAATCATGTTTATAGTGCGGTAAACCGCACACTAAACTAATAAAGTCCCCACTTTAAGTTAACTTGGTATTTGTTAGCACAGGCATTAATGCTGTTAAAATTATGATCTCAGCCCGTTAAAAAAAAAACAATTCGTCCGTTAATAAAGACGAGTTCCAGTGGCTGGCTGCTTGTGGGGTGGTCGCTGCCATGCACTGCCAGCCGTTCAAGGCTCATCAGCAGCCAGCACCCGTCCGCAGGTACGCGTGGCCTTGACCAACAGAAGTGCCATGTGTGAGCGGCTTCAATTTATATTGGACGTGTGACCTAATGCGAGAACTGCTGGTACTCCTGATATTATAACGCACTTTCTCTGGAGCTGCTTTACTTTATATATCAATGAAGTTTATTGCGGCTTGAAGTTCCCTTCAGAAGTGTGACAAACATAGAAGATGAAATAATTAATCGACTGCCGTACGGATAGATTTTGGAATGAATAACGTATAATAATTCGAGGGCTTAGAGTCAGAAATGGTTGTGTCCAAATTTGGTGAAATTGAGTTTTACTCACCAAGTGGGTGCTTGTGAGGTATATTTTTTGTGTCACAATTTTCTATAGACAAGCATGGACACTTGTGACACTGAAGATATACCTCACAAGCACCCACTTGGTGAGTATAAAAACCTCGTTTTGCCAAAAACTGGACATAACCACTTCTGGCTCTAAGCCCTTAATATGTTCTTAAAGTTGAAATTCTGTTAGTGACGTGTGGCATTTAAACAATCACGTATACGTGTTCTTGAATGAAATTCCACGGCAAAGACAGTAAAACGAACGCTGGAAACATTTTAAGATCGTTTACAGACTGTGTTAGGTATGACGGTGTGACTGCGCCAGACTTCTTGCGATGTTATGAGTGTGACTGCGCCAGACATCTTACGATATTCTGAGTGTGACTGCGCCAGACATCTTATGATGTTCTGAGTGTGACTGCGCTAGACATCTTATGATGTTCTGAGTGTGACTGCGCCAGACATCTTACGATATTCTTGGTAAGATTGCGTCAGATGTCGCAGTTTTTCTTTCCATGTCGGGCTTTGTTGCGTTCAAAAGATTTACATAATAGCACAGCCTTCCTGGTATAGACTAACAAAATTCTACGCGCGTATACATTGCTTGCAATAAATGGGAACTATGATACTGCGCTGAATACTAATTTTGAATTGACTTTCTTTCGCTCTTTTTACTTTCGGAAAATTTTGGTTATTATTATGCTGGCGACGAAGTCAACGATTGCTTCGCGTGCTGCTGTCCCTCATTATTAACGATCTCATGATTAACAAACTTTGAGTGCAGTGGTATAGGGCTAGCACGCACTCGAGTCTACCATTGCACCATTCCCGGAAACGTAACCCTTATAATTAAGGAGCAATTAAATTACTAAATTTATGTGATGCGCTATTCGACCTCTTGTCTGTTTTTTTTCTGTTTGTCAGCAACATAGTTGAAATAGTTATGATCGGATCTTTATTAAAATTGGAGGAGCTGTTATGGGATGGAGAAACAGATGACGAAATTTTGGTAATGATTAGTTCGCCTGATTGAGTGTTTGTCTCTCTCTTTGTCTCAACTGAAAAGTTGTGGACGGTCTTCCAGGCACTGCTAGGAATGATACGAAAAACTGTTGATCAAATATTGGTGATAGTCAACAGGAATCCTGTAATTAGGACCAATTTGAATTTTTACAACAACGCGATGCATGGCGGAGGTATACACTCTGAGCATTTCTCTAGTTGTAATACCAAATGGTTGTATAACTGTGAAGCATGGGCTCTTAGACTAAAAGTCTTATTTTTCCTGTAGAACAAGCAAGAGTAAAATTTGTTTTTATCCTTACAAGTAAAATATTGCCAAAAAGTGCATTTTTTGTTTCATTGCTCTCGGATACGTTCTTTCCTTATGTGTTTGATGATATCAGTTCTCACTTTAGGCTCGTTAATTATGCCTTTATATTGGATGCTCATCATATTCCTTCTCTCTTTTGGTCGGGAGCAACGACAATTTGCTCGGAATGCCCTAAAAAACATGTAGGTAAAGTATTGAATAGGTATGTGTTTCCTTTCAAACTAAGCAAAAGATATTAACCCCCTGCAGCAAAGTCTCATAATCTTTACTCTCTATGCTAAAAATTTCTGGTAATAGTTTTTTGTGAACTTCGACAGTTATACATTAACCCCTTAAATTGAAGTACTTATCTACTTATCTCAATGCTAAATTTCTAGGGATTTTTGATTTGTTATTAGATATCTTAACCGTATGAGCTTAACTACCGTTTCTCTCGAAAAGTCGCAGTGATATTACATATTAGACATCATTACGCCCCATTGTTTGGCCTCCGTCAGGCAACAGTATGCACTGTCATCGTAGGTATATACATATTAGATCGTTTGTAGTCAGGGCCACTAGGGATGGCTTTTATTAATGAGGTGTTGGAGTTTTCAATCATGTTTTTTAGGCTCCATGTGCATTTCCTGGTCCTGACTTGGAGACTATCGGTGTATTTTTGAGCAAAGATCAGACTTGCGCTATTAGACCTTGGTACATTCATTAATCTGCGGAATATGTCATTATAAGTAAGCAACCCGCAAGCCTGAAAAGATTTCCTTTTGAAGTTACCCCTGTACAGTTACAGTACAGAAGGTAACAATAGGTCCAGAATAATTGACATTTCACTTCTTTAGAGCAGTGACGGAATTTTCTAATTAACGTATTAAAAGCTCCATGGAGCTTCCGCGTTTCTTTCTCTATATCCTGGTTATCACAAAATCATCAGTGATATTATGACCCAGGTAAGAGAAGCTACTTACGTACTTAAGCTCTACACCATTGAGAACAGAATGTTTATTACCGGGAAGACTACTTCTCCTAAGCTCAATATACATGCAAACTGTTTTTACAGTGTAATATTCAATGCAAAGATTATTTGCTTCGTCCTCGCAGATTGCGAGGAGCTTTTGTAGTTCTGTAGCATGGGGAGAGGCGAGCGCCATGTCGTCAGCATTACTAAGGGTATTTACTGCTTTATTGTTAATATGACAGCCTACTCCAGCTGCATTTAACTTTGTATGGATACAGTCAGTGAAAATATTGAACAGAATAGGAGAGAGTAGGCCTCCTTGTCGTATTCCATTCGTCATGCAAAACGCTGTTGATGTTTTTGCCCCCATTTTACATAACATTTCTGGATTTTCAACCAATATTTTAACATTTTTACAATGTAGGGTGGTATTTGTTTCTCCAACATACTCTTAAATAGAAAGTAATGATGCACTCTATCAAATGCTGCCTTAGCGTCTTGAAAACAAAGATACATTGGCGAGCAATTGTCGGTGAAATGATTTATAACTTGTTTTATCTCAAAAACAGCCATTTCTGTGCCGTTTTCTGCTTTGAAGCCAAATTGGTTGTCTGCAGTGTTCATATTTATTGCCATCAATCTCTCAAGAACCAGTTCTACTAACTTTGAAAGAGACGTAGCTACGGCTATAGGGCGGTAGTTGCACTTGTCTGACCCACACTTTTTCTTACTTATTACAATTGGCGATATGGTTCAGTTTAACAACTTTCTCCACCTACCTGAAGTCATTCAGAGAATCACTGGTCAATTTTCTTAAAATGATACGAGAATAAAACTTTGTTGGGGCAAGGGTCACTGTATTAAAAATAGGCACACCCTCCTAATGATCTGCACCACGGAAACACCCTTCGCTATCGACGGAACAACTTAATTGCAAAAGAACGGAGTATCCATGGATTCACCGCTGGGCCCAACATTCGCTGATTTCTACATGTCAGTCTTGGAAACAACTCTGCTGGCACAAGAACGACAATCCAACTCAATATTTTATGTCCGGCATGTTGATATTTTAGCCAAATTTCAATCCAGCAACCATGCCCACCATTTCATTAGAAGACTAGAGTCAAATTCGGTTTTAAAGTTCACCAAAGAGCATATGTAAAACAGCTCCTTTCATTTTTTGGATGTTCAAATATCAATTGACGCCGGTTGCATAAAAACTGCCGTCTACAATAAACCTTCCACTAACGGTTGTTACACAAATTTTGAATCGCATACGCTGCTTAGTTACAAAAAATCTTTTGTTAAAACAGTGGTACGTCGCGCAGTTAAGCTCTCAAGTTTTTGGTTAGCATTCCATACTGAGATTCTTAGACTTAAACTGATTTTTGCGATCTGTAGTTATCCTCAGGCGTTAGTAGAAAATATGGTAAAATTTTACTTTCACTTACACATGTTTTTTTGGGGTTTTTGTTGCTTTCAGTTGTTAATTGGGTCAATTTAAGACAATTTACATGAATAACGTTTCCGTCGCAAATGCTAAGTTTTTGAGATATTAGACTTTGAAGTTCCCATTGTTTTCCTATGGGAGATAATAGCCGATGTCATCACAGGCTTTAAAGGAACCAAACCTGGCCTTGCCTAACCTAACCTTACTTAACCTAACCTAACCTTGTCTAACCTAATCTTACCTAACCTAACCTTACCTAACNATGCTGGCGACGAAGTCAACGATTGCTTCGCGTGCTGCTGTCCCTCATTATTAACGATCTCATGATTAACAAACTTTGAGTGCAGTGGTATAGGGCTAGCACGCACTCGAGTCTACCATTGCACCATTCCCGGAAACGTAATTGACATTTCACTTCTTCAGAGCAGTGACGGAATTTTCTAATTAACGTATTACCTGCTCCATGGAGCTTTCTCTATATCCTGGTTATCACGAAAATCATCAGTGATATTATGACCCAGGTAAGAGAAACTACTTACATACTTGAGCTCTACACCATTGAGAACAGAATGTTTATCACCAGGAAGACTACTTCTCCTAAGCTTAATATATATACAAACTGCTTTTACTGTGTTATATTCAATGCAAAGATTATTTGCTTCGTCCTCGCAGATTGCGAGGAGCTTTTGTAGTTCTGTAGCTTGGGGAGAGGCGAGCACCATGTCGTCAGCATTACTAAGGGTATCTACTGCTTTATTGTTAATATGACAGCTTACTCCAGCTGCATTAACTTTGTATAGATACAGTCAGTGAAAATATTGAACAGAATAGGAGAGAGTAGGCCTCATTGTCGTATTCCATTAGTCATGCAAAACGCTGTTGATGTTTTTGCCCACATTTTACATAACATTTCTGGGTTTGCAACCAATATTTTAACATTTTTACAATGTAGGGTGGTATTTGTTTCTCCAGCATACACTGAAACAGAGAGTAATGATGCACTCTATCAAATGCTGCTTTAGCGTCTAGAAAACAAAGATACATTGGAGAGCCATTGTCGGTGAAATGATTTATAACTTGTTTTAGCGCAAAGACAGCCATTTCTGTGCCGTGTTCTGCTTTGAAGCCAAATTGGTTGTCTGCAGTGTTCATAGCCTATATATTGCCATTAATCTCTCAAGAACCAGTTCTACTAACCTTGAAAGAGACGTAGCTACGGCTATAGGGCGGTAGTTGCACTTGTCTGACACACACTTTTGCTTACGTTTTACAATTGGCGATATGGTTCAGTTTAACAACTTTCTCCACCTTCCTGAAGTTATTCAGAGACTCACTGGTTAATTTTCTTAAAATGATGCGAGAATAAAACTTTATTAGGGCAAGGGTCACTGTATTAAAAAAAGGCACACCCTCCTAACGATCTGCACCACGGAAACACCCTTCGCTATCGACGGAACAACTTAATTGCAAAAGAACGGAATATCCATGGATTCACCGCTGGGTCCAACATTCGCTGATTTCTACATATCAGTCTTGGAAACAACTCTGTTGGCACAAGAACGACAATCCAACTCAATATTTTATGTCCGGTATGTTGATATTTTAGCCACATTTCAATCCAACAACCATGCCCACCATTTTATTAGAAGACTAGAGTCAAATTCGGTTTTAAAGTTCACCAAAGAGCATATGTAAAACAGCTCCATTCATTTTTTGGATGTTCAAATATCAATTGACGCCGGTTGCATAAAAACTGCCGTCTATAATAAACCTTCCAATAACGGTTGCTACACAAATTTTGAATCGCATACGCTGCTTAGTTGCAAAAAAATCTGTTGTTAAAACAGTGCTACGTCGCGCAGTTAAGCTCTCAAGTTCTTGGCTAGCATTCCATACAGAGATTCTCAGACTTAAACAGATTTTTGCGACCTGTGGTCATCCTCAGGCGTTAGTAGAAAATATTATTTCCCGAGAAATGAATCAACGCTTTGCGACAGTGTTTGCAACGACTGGTGATATTAATCCTATAACATTATATGTACAGTTTGAGAATATTTCAATATTCATCGCTGACAGGAAAACTCTCAAGAATATCATTCATAGGCATGTTAAACCCATCAGCACTAGTACCTCCGTTGAGCTCGTCCCTTATTACAAGCCGTACAAACTAGGTTCATGCCTTCTACCAGGCCCGTTAAGCCCGCCGCTGATCGGGCGGCAGTCGCGTATCGCTTCAATTGTCCTGAGGATTGCTGTAATGCGACCTACGTAGGGTACACGACGAACGCCCTCAAACAGTGTAAGCAGCATAGATACAATTCTAGTAGCATAAAATCACATTTCTCCAATGACCATCACATGAATGTACCTCAAGCAGAAACCTTAATCTCGAATTTTTCCATCGTGTACCGTCATTATAGCACCACTGATCTGAAAATAGCAGAGGCAATCGTCATCAAGCACGAAAATCCATTTATAAACGTCAAATATGATCAGGGTTTTAATATTTTGAAGTTGTATTAGGAGCGCCCTCAGTAGACCGAGCCTGTATATTAGGGCTCGCATGCGCGGAAAACCTCCATTTCGATCGTAGTGCTGGTCGTGTAAGGATGCAGGTACCTTCACTCTGTCTCCCCATACAAATCTAGGCAATGCGCTTGTCCGTACATAAACGTGTATATAGTACAATAGTATTACAATTATGAACCTTAGAATCTAGGAAACTTGCAAATTAACTGCTTTTCGTGCAACATTGATACTGACTGTGCAAAAGTGTTACAATTTGAAATCTTGGAATTTAGGAAACTTGCAAATTACCTGTATTTTGTGCAATATTATTACATTTTAGAAACCTAGCTATTTATATGCAATATACGTAATATTCTTTTTTACTTTTGCTGATGATTATTTTCTGAATTATAAACCTGATGATGGCCAATGTTTTAGGCCGAAACGTTGTGCCTATTTTTAATATATTGGCCCTTGCCATAACAAAGTTTTATTCTCGCATCATTTTAAGAAAATTGACCAGTGAGTCTCTGAATAACTTCAGGAAGATAAAGAAAGTTTTTAAACTGAACTGTAAATTGAATGCTGATGTACAATTTCTAATTGGCGATATGATGACCTGCATTAGATTGTCTGTGAGGAGAGATAGAGTAAGGCAGCCAGAGAGAAAGGCAGCAAGTAAGGTTACAAGCTTCGGAGGGCTGTATTTGTATGCTTCGGCGGAAACGTTGTCCTCACCTGCTGCTTTATTATTTTTAAGTAGCATTAATGCCTCACCGGCTTCTTTGTCCGATACAGTACATTGGTCATCAGGTGAGATCACATGATCAAGAATGCCATTAACATAATCTTTATGCTTGCTGTCATCAAAACAGTTCATAATGCCTTCATAATGGGATTTCCAGAATTCAGCAATATTACTTTCTCCTATGTTTCCAGCAGCGTGCACATTCGGTTTAAGATTTTTTATTTCCTTCCAAAAGTCAATGCCCCGATTTTGAGTAAGTTTGCTACTTAGCTTGTCCTCACGTCTGCGCACTTGCTTAAGGGCAATTCGGCATGTGTTTTGTAGTTTTTTTTTTTTTTGTATCCACAGTTGGCCATTACGAGGCCTCCCTGCTTGTCTCCACACATTAAATGCGTGTCTGCTAGCTTCGTGAAGTTCACGAACATGTTCATTCCAGCCTGACACGTTTTTCTTACGCCTGTTAGTTGTAATGCCGAACATACGACGCCCTGATTCAAGAATGGCTTATTGTATGTCAAACAAGTTTTTTAGATGTCTGATGTCACACAAAACATTGTATTCTCACCAATCGTTGAAATTCATAGCTTTAGTTCAGCATGCGATGCTAAAAAGTTTACTGTGGCAGTAGTACATGATCTCTCACATTCAAGCAAGGCAAAATAAACAATAAGCCTACGTAGACTCTGTTATCCTATTCACTATAGCGGTGGAAAACGTTTCAAGTTGTCTGTTATAGTCAGTCCTCCCAATACACATACTCGTAGGTAATAGGAATTAATGCACTCTGAATACGAATAATGCCTATGAGGTGGCAGTAAATTCGGGTCCTGAGTTACAATTGCTAATATTGTTTCTGGATATACTCAAGCTGCAGCATTTTTTGGAATCCGGTTCGCTTAGACATCTGGTTAGGAATACGATTGAACTATATTTTCTTCAGGTACTACTTGACTGCAAAGCATTTCTACGCTAACTGATAGTTGCGTTTTTAGTGCAGGAGACGTTCTACCCTCGCCAACTCATGATGGACCAACTTTCATTACTTTAATACAAAACAATGGCTGGACGTATCAGCCATATTTTGGAACAAAGCCCATAGCACATGCAAAAACGCTAAAAAGTTTAATAATTACACAATTATTGCCGTACTTTCCGACGGCTGGGTAATATAGTACGTATATTAACGTAAATTGATGAGAGCCCATATTGTCTTCGTGAGTGGCACGAATTGCATCAATACATTTCGCAATATAGCCCTATTTTACTCAGGCTGTTGTGTAGTCTTGCGATGGTTTTTTCTCCTATTGTACGTCTTCGGGACAAAGTGCTCATACACCTTGTAGTGGAAGATATCGGTCTGATTAAGGTAGGGTTAAATCCTATTCTTGTTGTACGCAGATCACCTCTACGAAAATACAGCGCAATAAATCAGAACTCCCAATGCACACTTCTGAGTTTTTGGTAGGTAACTGTCGAGAGCTAAAGTTGCTGATTTAGTGAATGCACACATGCCATATCACTGTAAAAAAATATCCGTAAATATTATGGAAAATCACTGGCAGCAACAATGCCAAGGAAATTCCGTAAGATTTACGGAACTTTCTTGGCATTATTGCTGCCAGTGGTTTTCCCGTAAAATTACGGATTTTTTATAATGGACGTACACGTGTGAAAGTTGACTTGTTTTTAGCACATATGGAATTGATAAAAACGTCGGAAGTCTTGCTTTTCTGCCATTTTTGTCGATAGAACATTCAAACATACATAAAAAACAATTTACTTAGCAGGCAACGCACTCCAAACGATGATTTACTCTTCTAAGTGAATGTAGTGAATGTAACCGCTGTACATCAAAACAATCTAGTCTGTAAGTTTTTATTTTTCGTTCTTATGCGGCAGTCGCGTACGTGATCTCCAAGCTAACACAGAGCAACAATGATCGATTCTGTCTCTTGTGTGTACCCATTGATACGCTCGCATCATGTGCAGGGCTCAACATCTTCGCTTGGTACAACTTAACTATAGTCTTCTACCTACTGAAAATGCGTGTACACCGCTCTACTCCGGCCCTACTCTGTCATACTTCATCTCCACAGCCTGCACCTTTCCTACAGTCTGCATAATGCAGCGGAAGACACAGCCTTGTTACGGGCTCTAAGTGAATTCTCGAGAGCTATGTAAAAGAATGTAGCACTCACTTTCGACTTTTCGCAAGTGGTTCATCTGCATATTATACCTATACGCTGCAACTCTGCTGCACAGTTGGGTTTCTACTACTTGGGACTTCTTTCAAGAATTGACCTTGAAAGTACCTATTTTATTCTGCTCGTTAGCCTATACGCTTTGGTTATTGAAGCTCGGCTTTCATTTTCTCGATACGTATGCCAGATTCATAGCCATATTTCTGGTAGGTTATCCCACAATTCGGCATCCTCAGCCACGCTGGTACAAGAGGTACTGAGCTTCCAAAGTTGAACAGCGTGAACCAAATTAGACAGTCTCATTAGAGGAGGGAGAGGTAGAGCCTGAAGTTATATGTATGTTTGTCCCGTTGTGTATACATAAATAGACTATACGTACTATCCCAAGGTTCCATGCCAGCCGTGCATTAGCCTCAACCCAGGTGTATTGCCAGCACCGCCTGTGGACATGGACAATCAGAGGTGTGCGAGCGCATGGAGCTGACCATATTATTTGCTCTGGGAAAGCATAACATCGGAACGTTCAACAAACTGACGCCTTCAGCTAGGTTACATATCGGTCGACGGGACATTTGTGGCGTCTTGGCCATGCACTTCTCGCATGCTGAAATAAAACGAGTGGTGGCTGATTAGAATAACACATTGGACATTCACCGATATGCACTTTTAACAAACTTCATGCAGAAGCTTTTCGTATAGCATTCCGTCATTAATTATAATTAGCTACCATACATGTTTTATATATATATATATGGACATTGTTACAGTTCGCCGAGCATCCACGAGGGTGTATGAATTCCAGCCTGTCTCGTTGTGTGTCCGTTCTTCCGCTTCCAGCGCGAGGGTGGTGTATTAAGCCCTATTACACGGACGAACTTTACCCGGCAAACAGGAGGAATTTCCCGTCGGGCAGCCCATTTTGCCCGCTGCCCGGCAGACATTCGCTGCTGCCTGAGGTTTGCTCGCTGCGCGAACTTTGCCTCCGGAACAGCGGGCATTATCTGGCGAACATCCAATTTATTTGTTTTTAAGTCTTTCAAAGTGTTGCAAAGTTATTTCAAACTAGTTATAGTAGTTATTTCACTCCAAAACTTGTAGATTTTGCTCACTCTTTAATAATATTCAGATTAAAAGTATGTAACTTAGAGGTGATCGACCGACTTGACCTAGAGATTTTACCGTCTCGTGTAATAGCAGCTCAATGTTGGGCGGGCATGTTCCCCGAGATTCTGCCCACTGTTCGCCAGACATCGCCCGCCCATGTAATAGGGCCTTTACTCGCGGCACTAGTAAACCCTTCTCCCATACTACTACTACACTACTTCTTGGTTCTTCAAAACCTTGTTGCGACTGCTGCCCTCAATGTTACGCCGACTGCTGCGGTGGGAGGATGTGCGTGTGTGTTTCGTCCCCCGAGGTGGGACTTGGTGGATCGCGGGCTGGGAGGTCCTTACGTGTTAGAGCGTCGGTTCTAGTTGTTATAATATTATCAACCTTTTAGTGGGCAAGTGATCATCTATTCATACTTCCACAATTCCAACTTTGAGCCGCCTGGTAAAGGATTAATGTTGCACTTTCAGCGAGAAATGAAAGTTTGTTTTGGCTGTTACATAGAGTACAGGAATATGTAGTATTGCGTAGTCAATGGCCGTTATTATGGTCTAACTATAGACAATTTACCTAATTCTAATCTTGCTAGCACCGTTGTTTAAACTTCATAGGTTGATGTTCATCATGATATTCTTGCAACATAAATCATTGGATCACTCGCACGACCACTTGTTTAGGTTGAAACATACCAAAAGCAGTTCAGCGAGAAGCTGGCAGGCTGGCTGACAGTTTTTGAGAAGCACAGGATGCATCGGAGCGCATACATGTACCCAACAGCGGCAGTTGATCAGGCCGCTGCCACTTTCGGTGTGCGCGGTCCAATGCATTGCGTGCTTCTCAAAAACTGCCAGCTTCTCGTTGAACTGTTTCTAGTATATTTCGGCCCTTAAGATGCCCAGCTTTTGCAGAGAGTAATGTGTGTTTTTTATACCATAGTAACTACACGTGCATTTCAAAGCTTTTGCCTTCCGTTTACAGTGAACGAAGTCCAGCGTGTACTAACTGCTTGAGGTTTAAAATAAATAGAGCTGAATTTGAATTGGGTTTTAATTAAAAAAAATTGAAGTTTAACTTCAACTTCGTACATTTATATTAAGCTACAGCTACCTCTCAAGGGGGCATAGGATGGGCCATAGGCCATAGGGTTAGCTTAGTTAGGCTCGCTCATCCTATCTTATGGGGCCCGGCAACCCCAGCGGGCTCGTGTAGGTTACCTCAGCCATTAGCTAAGCCTTCGGGGCGTCTATCTTTTGTGCCCATTTTGCTCCCTTCCTGATTTCATACTCCTACTTGTTCATGCTTTATTCTGTTCTTCCTCTTTTTTCCCGACTTACTGTTCCCATGCGCGTTGATCCAGTGTGGGAACACCTTCGTGCATGGGTTCCCCGTTTCTGTTGACATACTATAGGTTCCTTGCTCTTTCCTCTGTGATGTCGTTCCGCTCGGAAACGGAGGCTACCTAACTTAAGCTACAGCTAATTTTGATTTAACTTCCGTTGTAAGTTGACAGCTTCACTCACTTTAATTTTAGAGTCACTTGAGTCCAATTTCCCATTATATGGCTACGTTGATGTGGTACCTGTATATATTATCGTTATCGTTAAGTGTATAGTCTAATGGCAACACTTATGTAATTTCCAGTTTGTACAATTTTATTATCCAGACGCTCTCTTGGCTAATCAAACTTTGAGAACTGATAACTGTATAGTTGTTTATACTAATAGTAAAGAACATACTTACCAGAAACCAATTATGACGTTTGACATCTATTTCTGCCCTAATAAGGCCCATTGCAAGGCCAGTGCAACACACATTTGTCTCAGAGATGCGAATTGGGCCATCAGTGTATTATAATTTTCAGTGTGTATTAATTGAACGAATTGCATTATTAATGGACATTGCAACTCCAATATTTAATTGTTCCATGTTCATTCTGAGTATATATATCGTTGTTTGTTTCTGCTGTTACGATGGGTAACAACTTGCTGGCTGCTGTTGACACAGCCGGTGTCTTAAGAAACACACTGTTGACATACTTTGTTAACTGGCTTGTCCTCCGTGCACCTGAGTTGAAAAAGTAGTAAGCAGCTAATACTGGTACCTCTAATTATTGCATGTGAAGAGACTAACCTCGTTATGGTAGTATTGTACTTGCGTAGTATAAATTAAAACTTAATTTAGGAAGGTAGTAGATTATGTGGTAGCTACCTTTCCTAGATATTGCTCCACGTAAATAACAGAAACTGTTCTACGATGATAATCTATTGCTAGGGAAAACATCATCGGGATTAAGCATGACTAATGTGAGCGTTTGATCGTGTATTTTGTAATTTAAATTAATGATATGGTAGCTATATGCTAGAGCTATAGGAGGTGGGACTATTTAGAAAAGACCCCTAAAATTCTTTCGTAATTTACCTGAAATGTAGTACACTATCTTTACCCTTACGACGGGACCGTAGGCTAAGTTTAATAAGTGTCACCCAGCCAGTAGTTGGTAAAGAAGTGTGTATCCAAGAGAAATCTTTAGGTATCTCATAGCATCGGGTAGTTTTTGACAGAGTCTTGCATATTTCATTCCCGCTTGTGTCATTTTGAATGCTTTGTTATCAGCTTTTCCTCTTCTTTTTTGGTTTGCTAATCCCAGGTGCCGTTTCCCCTTACTTGACTTGCTCGTACCGCATGTTGCTTCGTTCTTGCTCTCCACCTATCGTCATAGCCAATGACTTTTGCGACTGGGGAAGCTCAAGTTGGGAGATTACTGGTAATAATGGTGATGTTAGCAGCAGCTTGACCCTTTAAGAACCAGCGCATAGTTACTTCAAAGATGGCGTTTCAGACTGAGAAACTGACGTTTATGTGGTCATCATATCTGCAATAAATATATGATTAAATGTTGCTCGCTTCCTCTCAAGGGACACACATGCTGCATTTACTGTCTTTTTCTTCATTACTACACTTTTCTTTACTTTTTCTCGTGGAAAGACCATCGCCGTGCGAGATACGAATCTCTTCAGCAATTGCAGGCCTTCCGGGTTGTTATTTTCGGCTCTAAAGAAATCAGAGCTTCACAACCAGGCAGGCACGTTCAGTCGCACCTCCGACCGAGGGGCGTCAGTGTATAATTCCATCTTACATGCGTCGGCACCGTTTTAAAGTAGAATCAGACCGGTGCACGTAAAGCAGTTTCAGTACAGTACGTGGACACTGATTTAAAGTTGCCAGGCTCGCTCTTAATTCGAACTATTGGGCAACTACGACAACATGTACTCTGTTACTCCCATCGTACCTGCTTCACCGACAAAATCTTTTGTTGCCCCAGGAGTGTTTCATGGTTTCAGTTTTTGGGACTGCCGATAATTATATTAGAGATATATATCCTATTGTGG
The DNA here is from genome assembly GCA_001587735.2 of Parhyale hawaiensis. Classification (NCBI taxonomy): domain Eukaryota; kingdom Metazoa; phylum Arthropoda; class Malacostraca; order Amphipoda; family Hyalidae; genus Parhyale; species Parhyale hawaiensis. The sequence continues at coordinate 16,396,813 of LQNS02278097.1, forward strand.
CGCCTAATCGACTTTTTCCGGCGTAAACGGCTAATTATTATTAGGTGCCGAATTGAAAGCGGTGCCGTTCTTCAAGAGGGTAGAATTTCTCATGGTAAGCGTATCATAAATGATGTAATATGTATAGTTTAGGATTAATTGATTGGTGTATTGCTACAAATTCAGTCCTCCTCTTTATCCATTAATAAATTATTATTCATTCATTGGATAATACGAGAGCATAATTTTTTTTATTCAGGTCGTATGGCATAGAAACACGTAAGATGGAGATGGAACACTATGTCACCCAAAGGATGAACATGTTCGTTTGGTATACATTATAAACAATACTTTTACAGCTGATAACCTTCTATGGGTTGTTGTCATGCTTCGTATATAGAATACCAATATGTCAGTCAGTCTTACTCGTTTTTGCGATTGTTTGTTGTGAGAAGCGTATAGAGATTCAAGTATTGACATTGATCAGAACAGGGATGCCCAAGCTGCAGTCCGCGATGCATTTTAATGCATCGTGTATTTTCATGTGTAAGCTTGTTTCATGTTAGGTTTCTGATAATAAAATAGCTATAATTAAAATGGTGTACATTTTTCTTCTGAAACTTAGTTTTGATTAGTGTGAACTTAAATTAATTTACACAATCTGATATTTGGCCTCATATCTTGAATTTTGCGTTGTGGCTCATGCATCGAAAATTTGTTCAATCCTTGACTTGGCGCTATTCCTATGCATGAAGATGATGGTTGGAATAAGAGTAGCAAGAAGTCTGAAATTATTGGGAGCAAGGAGTCAGAGTCAGCTCGAAATTGGTATAATTTCTTAGAGTCGGATGGCTTTAAATTGGAGATCAAGGAGTCTGTTTTATATATCGCATGCAACCGGGCCTCTGGCCGTACGATGTCTCTGCTCCCTGCCTGTTATAATCTCTGCTGTTATTTGTTAGCTATAATTGGCATTCCTGCTTTGCTCCAGGGTATGTCGAGTGCGCCTCTTGGCTTCCATTGGGATTATTATTATTTTTTTTTATACCACAGTGTACCTTTCTCCATGTCCGCCAGACAAATTAAGTTTGAGATTCGTGCTTCTTTGCTTTTTACAGAATGTTAATTTGAAATTACTGTATATATATGTGTGTTCGTAAAGTTTGCTAAATATGTAGACCTAAATACGGTAAGTATGAATATAGGAATATTTCGGGTTTTCATTTTATTGCTATCTTCACGTTATTCAGTTCCAACTTCACTTTGTTAATTAAATTCCAACTTCATTTTTTCTTTATTTTATGCAGGGTTATTTTGAGCGCGATCTCTAGTTTATGTACAGTTGGTATGGTTGAGTTCCAGTTATGCTTTCTCATGCCTGCAAGTTAATAAAATTGAAGTTTCACTTGTTTTTAGACTCTGAGAAGTAATTAAATTTGATTCCTTATATTTTGTTGCTACTTTAATTAGGCTTTGCAGCTTGCTTCACTTTTTTATTATCATCATTGCACTAATTTCAGGTTCCTATTTCAGTTTTTTCTTTATAATTACAGTATTGGTTAGCTATACCGATTAATGAACACACACTCTCACGCAGCCAGGTATATGTACAGATTTTGTCAGTCGATTATAATTAGCATTGGTCGAAGTGCAGTCGCGCCTATATACGTCAGTGAATTAATCATTGCCCAATGAAAATGGAGCTACCAGAAAGTTGTGGAAAGCAACTAAACAATTCTTGAAATTTATCAAGAAAATCATGACATCATACGCTGATGGGGACGCAAGTTTTATTGACTAGTACTTATCCCATAATGTGCACAGCGTCGACCGAGACTCCCGGACGTTCGTGCTGCAGCGAGGATGGAGCAGTGAAACTAGTATAGACAATAAAAAAAATATTTACAGTCAGGGTTGCGGAGTCGGAGGATTTGAGGGGGAGTCGGAGTCGGAGTCCGAATTTTTAGTCCGACTCCGTCTCCGGGAGGCCATTTATAAATAAATATCATTCAAATCTAAATTTTCAGTCACAAATTAAAAAAAATGTAAATGTGGATATTTTTTTGCACATTTCTCTTTTAAAGCTATAGCTACCATGTATTTTCCTATTCTATGTGATGAGGCCATTGAGAAAATGTTGGGTAGAACT